>JAOTQQ010000032.1:19819208-19882201 GCA_026546715.1 Gallinago undulata | reverse complement strand
GCTGATGGTTATGGCTAGAGCAGGAGCTGGGGAGTCAGAGCTGGGGGTGGGGGGGGTGAAGGGGAAGAGCACACCACCATGCAGCCTGGGGAAGAGGGTCTTTGTGCTGACAGGGCTCATCAAATGGTCTTTAAACTAAGTTTGAAGGGGGGAGGGGGGGAAATCCATCAGCAGAGACAAAAGGTTAGGAACTATGGCTGTGCCTGGGAATGGTCAGGTAGAAGTTAGGCCTTCCTACACCAAGTAGGTTGTGGGACCCGTAGCCCAGCTGAAGTGCTTTTACGCTAATGCACACAGCATGGGTAACAAACAGGAAGAACCCTGCTGGATTTGCTGCTTGTAAATAGAGAAGGACTTGTGAGGGATGTGATGGTTGGAGGCCATCTTGGGTACAGTGACCATATATTAATAGACTTGACAGGGAAGCAAGGAGGGAAGCCAGCAGGACTGCCACCATGGACTTCCAGAGGGCAGACTTTGGTCTTTTCAAGAGCCTGCTCAACAGAGTCCCTTGGGAGGCAGCCCTGAAGGGCAAAGGAGTCCAGCTGGGTGTTTTTCAAGAAGGAAGTCTTAAAGCACAGGAGCAGGCCGTCCCTGTGCGCAGGAAAGCAAGCCGTTGGGGGAAAAGGACGGCCTGGCTGAACAAAGAGATAGGGTCACAGCTCAGGGAAAAAAGGAGAGTTTATGGTCTTTGGAAAAAGGGGGAGGCCACTCAGGAAGATTACAAAGGTGTTACAAGGCTACGTAGGGGAAAGATTAGAAAGACCAAAGCCCAACTAGAACTTAACCTGGCCTTGGATGTTAAAAGCAATAAAAAGAATTTCTATAAATATATTAGTAACAAGAGGAGGACTCAGGAGGATCTCCATCCTCTATCAGATGTGGGAGGTAAAATAGTGACAAAGGATGAGGAGAAGGCTGAGGTACTTAGTGCCTTCTTTGCCCCTGTCTTTAGCAGTGGAGTAGAGTCCCTGAGTACCCAGTGCCCTGCGCCAGCAGTTAGGGGTGGGGAGCAGAATGGAGCCCCTGTAATCCAAAGGGAGGTGGTGAGGGACCTGGTCCAACACCTGGATATAAACAAGTCTATGGGGCCAGATGGGATTCACCCAAGGGCACTGAGGGAGCTGGGGAAAGTGCTCACTGAGCCATTCTCCATCATTTACCAGCAGTCCTGGCAAACCGGGGAGGTCCCAGCTGAAACTGGCATCTAGCAAATGTGACGCCCATCCACAAGAAGGGTGGGAAGGATGATCCAGGGAACTCCAGGCCTATCAGTCTGACCTCGGTGCCTGGGAAGGTCATGGAACAGATCATCCTGAGTGCCATTATGCAGAGCATGAAGGACACCCAGGCGATTAGGCCCAGCCAGCACGGGCTCATGAAAGGCAGGTCCTGCTTGACAATCTTGATGTCCTTCTATGACAAAGTGACTCGCTTGGTGGATGAGGGAAAGGCTGTGGATATTGCTTACCTGGACTTTAGTAAAGCCTTTGATACGGTCTCCCACAGTATCCAACTGGAGAAACTGGCTGCCCATGGCTTGGATGAGAGTAGTCTCCACTGGGTTAAAAACTGGCTGGAGGGCCAGGCCCAGAGGGTGGTGGTGAATGGAGGTAAATCCAGTTGGGAAGTCATAAGTGGTGTCCCCCAGGGCTCAGTATTGGGGCTGGTTTAGATTATGGGACCTGCTATGATCTTTTAATATGACTTCCAACACAAAGCAAACCATACTGTTCATACTTTTTCTGCTTGGACTATGCCTTTGCAAGGACCAAGTAACAGCCAAGAAAACAAAACAAGAGGCTACATGCTAGATATTCTTCTCCAGCTGACTTGATTACCTCTCTGCCCATAAGCCACAAGTCTGACAACATTTAGTTTCTGCCCTTTAATAGCTTCTCAGTTAGCAAAAACAGATTTATGAAGGACAGCGCTCTTCTCAGGACAGATTTTGATGGATACTAGGACATTAAATATCAAACAGAAGAGAAATTTTCTTGTTGGGGTCATTTGCTATTGTATTGTGCTATGTGACTGTTTATCTTGGTTTGCAGAGGTTATTAGCTGCAGGGAAGGCTGAGAATGTCATTTATGCGCTGTGCCCTAAGATAACCTGCAGCATATCATGAAACCATCTAAAGACTCTATGGCCCATTGACCTCCATCACTCATTGGGTAACAATGTTTGTTATTTACAGGCACTAGGGAAATTATTGTTCAGTTATTACTCACCCTTCTCTTGCTGCTGCCATAACAATACTTGGTGATATCCAACAGGAAAATTTAGAAAGCTAGTAAATCAGCTTTAATGATACAATCTTGTGTGCATATGAATTAGGCCTGTGGGTGTGTTTACTCATTCCCCCTGTCGTCATTCCCTCTACCCCGCCCCAGTATTCTGGTATATCACTCTTGTCACTGAAGTAATATTTTCTCTTAGCCATGTGTTGTCACCCAGCACCGGGTTCCATTATCTGCACTTTTAAAAGCATGTTATGCAACAATCTGTAATGGAGATGAGTCCAGTGATGGAAGGAGCTGAAGACTCTATCCCAAGACTGTTAAAATAGAGCAATTGGAATTCTTAAATTACTACCTTTTTCTGCTGATGTGAAGTATTTACTGCCCTTCTTACTAAAACACCGCCTCCATTAAACCAGGTATCTTCGGAGGCATTTGATGCTATCAGGCGGTTAAACCTTACTGGAACTGAAGGGTATTGGCTTTGATTTTTGGTTGCTTGTGGGGTTTTGGAGCATGGGTGGGTGTCAAGAAAGTGAAGATAAGGTAGTTGTTTATTTAAACTATTTTGCAGTTAAAATACAATAAACAAAACTGCTGGGGTTTTCAGTAAATATTAAGCTTTCATTGTGGTTAAAGGTCTATTCAGCAAACTAAATTAACCTAATATTTATCCCAATTAGGAGCAATTGAACTTTCCTTTGAGGTACATCAGGGCTGCAGAAGAACGTGGAATACATATGGAGTAATATTCCAATCATGTGCTTGCTTGAAACCTCAGAGAGAGGGGTATAGCTTTCACTGCCTTCAGTGAATTATGACAATGCAGAAAATGGCATTGTGTACTGCCAGAATTAATTAGCATTGCTGGCTCCTTTCAAGGGTGACCAGATGTCCACAGACAAAGCAGGACGCTTATTTCTGGCTGCCAGGATTTCAAAAGTGATAGGACAACAATGTGCAAATAAAGGCAAATTGTGTTGATACATCAAAAATTGCATCAGCTTTTGGGATTTTTCTGTGAAAAAGGGAGTAGTAACGTAAGTGAGGGTGCTTGCATGGCTTCAGTGGTGTTTGTGCTTGAGAGAGTTTGAGTCTGTTACCAGACCTACTGCAGTTTTCCATTTTGAAGCAGGAGTAGGTATCCTGGGTTCCTCAAAGTACCGCTCATTATCACTTCATCACTTCAATTTACTATCTGTAAAATATTGTTAATAAATAATGATATTGTAAAGGTAACAGTGTGAAATACACAAGAACGTATTTCTGAGATACAGGTCCAGCAAGAATAAATAAACAGGCCAGATACATCCTGGGTATCATCTCAAATCAGTGTTTAGAGTACCACAGTTTAAGGATGGTATTGATAAGATAATGTATTGAGAGACCAAATACCGTTTTAGAAGGCTGAATAAAGCTGCAACCAAAGAGTTCAGTTATTGCAGTCTAAGAATACAAAGTTGATCATAATCTTGGATACACCAACAGCCAGGAAAATCTTAGCATGAAGATGAACAAATGAATTACTGCACTTTAATGACATATTGTGCATCAGCTGAGCTACAGGAACTGACTACCGCAGCATCCTTCACCACCAATGAATGCTATCTAAAATGCATTAATCTAAACCACAGTCAACTTGCTGCACTGCAGTGATTCTACTCAGTTTTGTGTCACAAGGCTTAAAACTTTTCACTGGGTTTCATTTAAGCCAATGATGATTTAGTCACTGACTCCAAAACTCCAGATCCCCAGCACAGGGAATTCAGTGGCGACACTCAATTTAACATTGCCTTTTTTAAATTCCACACCCAAACCTCCAAACACTTGAAGAAATACTGACCCAACACAAGTCCCTTTATTTTGTTTCAGCCTGGTCGCTTAGAAAACCTCTCTATGGTTCTCTATACTTGACTGTTGATTTTCTTCACAATTATAACATGATGCTCTAGTATGAAATTGCTCTGCAGTAATTTGCTTCTGAGCACAAGCCTGAGGAGAGGGCCCAACACAGACCTTTTAGGACTTGCAAGTTTATAATGAAGATTTCAAATGACACAGAAATCATAGCCCCTGCCAAGTCATTTAAATGGTTAACTTTCCTCCCTTTATAAAGGACTCCTTTTAGTCTGGGACAGTCTGGCTTCAGCTCTCAGTCCTAGGAGTTCATTGTGACTCCTCCTGATCTGTTAATAAGCCACCTATTCAGATATCTTTATGCTTCTAAGTGTGAAACTGTAAACTCTCACTTTGAGTGGAACACTGGCTGCTTTCTCTGTTATCTTTTACTTCTGTGGCCAAGGAAGTTGTACCAAGAGTTGACATGTAATTAACATGAAGAATAATGACTGGCATCCAAGCAGAGGCCCAGTGAAGCAGAGAGATGGTAACAGCACAGGGTAAGCCCTTCTCTGCAAGGCACCAGGTCTAAAGCACAAGAATTTCCCTGTGAACAGCTGTTGGTATAGCATCTTAAAAATGCAATGGCAAAGAAATGATAAGGAGTGTCAGGCTTCTGGGAAGAAGAGTGGGGCATGAGAGTTCGTCAACTAACGAACAAGATAGCTTGGGCTTCTTGGGAAAGACAGCTCACGTGATGCAAAGGAGCAGCTATGTTAAAAGGTTCCTTCAAAAATCCTCACCCATCTTCAAAGAATGTCCAGACACTATGAGTTAGTGAAATAGGACAGCACTATATGTATCTTACACCATCAGATTTCAGATCAAACATGCATAGAATCACTTATGTGGGCCTTGTGCCCACATAAGTTTGTTTTTAACTACCAGGTGTTCTTGGAAGGTAAATTTATAAATCTGGAGAACCTGTAAGATTTGGGAGCTGAGGAAGGTGTGCTTATGTTGCTAGACAATCAGGGAGTGATAACCCTAGGGCTGGGGGACAGCACTGCAATATAATCTTGTGTCCATTGGGAAAAAATGGGATGGAGGGATCACAAAGAATTTGGAAGGGAAAATGGCATTGTAGTGTTCTCAGATCAGAGGAAGGCAGGAGACTGGCTTCCTGAAATTTGAACAGATCAGCCTGCTAAGCTTTTAGGTAGGAAAGGCTAACCCAAAGCTATGTGAATGAAATCACTTGCAGATTATTACAAAATTACCTCTTGCCTTTCTCTCAGCTTAACCAAGGAGGCTAACAAGTATGAGGTTAACCAGTCAGGAGGCCAGTGAGGGATACAAATCCAAGCCAAAAAAATGTGAGAACAAATTATCATCCTTTAGCTGGGATTTTATCTCTTTGGGATGCTAGCCCCTCTGGATTCCACCATTAAAAGCACAACAGTCTGCTTTTCAACAGTGCTTACATGTATTAATTAGTGAGATGCTGATATTAGCTATGTTGGATACTACACTTCTCTTTTTGGTATCCTTCAGTACTTTACTACTTCCTTGGCAGTCTACAGAGGTGATAATTTTGTGTAGAGTGTGTTTGCCCAGGATTTTATTTTTTGAAAACATAGTAGCTATTGTGTATTTCTGTCACAGATTTTATTATGTTCCAGTGACGGTTTCACAATTTTTATTTCAAATTGACAGTTCCAATAATGATGCACTACTCAGGAAATCTGTAAATCTTCTGGTGGATACATCCTCTGTATATTTTTGTTTAATGCATTTGGCAGCATTATAATGGATTTAAAATTACATTTATTTTGAGTGTTGCTCTATGACAAGGGATGGGTTTCAACCACTCATTTCCCAGGAAACACAGCATTATTACTTGATGTAGAAATACTGCTTTTACATATAGGCTACTTATCACCATTTAAACTTGCCCTTTGACAGTGATTCACATAAACCTTGTGTGCTCTATGGCCAAACTGGCTCAGCAATCACTGTGTATTATCAGATTCTCATACTTCAAGGGAAAATGTAGGGATAATGATTACATTAAAACTACTGTTCCTGTTTCCTGCTGTACCACCTTAATATTGCCCAGTCTGAGAGCATCTCCCATGGGTAATGCATGTGGAGCCTTTGTCTGGCCATGTCTACTCTTCACGTCTCCACCTGCAGCAGAGGAGGACGGAAATGGGAGGAAAAAGGCAGGACACCCAGCATTTCTGTGCTCTTGGGCATGTTAAGGGAAGATTTTTTTAATGAGTCCTAATCACTGTGATTTGTTATTCAAATTCGGTTATGCATCTGAAAGCATATCATATCTTAACCTTCTTGACCAGGCTTAGTAAACAAGCCAATACAAGGAAAGCACATGGGGCCCAGGGGAAGCCTGCAAGATTTTGATTAGTTTTCATAAGTTAATCTCGAACCATGATTGCTTCAGCCCACATTTAACTATTCCTGGCAGAGCTCCTCTTAACAGCAGATACTCTTAACAGCAGCTTGGTGCTTTTCTAGCCTCCCACCAACCTGCACTGCTTTCAGGGAGACTTAGAGTCCTTAAACAGGCTCTCATCAAATGAATGCTGCTAGCTTTGTTACCACAACAAATACATTCACTTCACACAGCTTCTTCATAAGTTATGTTCTGTCAGTCTGCTGGCTTGTCAGTTAATTAGCTAGCATGGGCTAGTCAATAGTCATTAGATAGGCTTTCATGCTTGTCCCACTCTTCTCCTACGTCCAGGAGGGTCTAACCATGGATGTTATTAACATGTGTGGTGGCACATGTTAATCTCGGGGCAGAACTTCCTCCCTTATCTCTATCTGTGGTTTCCCCATAGCTCCCACTGGCCTGGAGCCACCAGTGGTGTTCCCACCAGATTCCTATCCCTTTTCCTCCCTGTAAAAAAACCAAAAAAACAAAAAGCCCCCCAGAACAAGTGAATGAAACATTTTCATTCCAAAAATGTTCCAGAAAGGGCATGGGAAATAGCAACATTACAATTCAATCAGAAGATTTTATTTTGTCTTTGATGTTTCCCCCCTGTGATTTAGACCTGTCTTTCCTTAATATTTTTTTACTTAGTGTGTGTGCAAGGGCAAGAACAAAGAGAAAATTGATTTTTTCCTTTTCTTTCTTCTTTTATTCCCCCTGGTGGAACTTGCAGAATATTTTTGGTTTGTTTTTTCTTTTTTGGGGGGGAGAAAAAAAAAGAGAAAGTGGCAAGAAAATCCCTTCACTCTCTAGTTTGAGAAAATCAGGTGTCAGCCTGTTTTTACTCTAGTGATGTAAAGTGTTGGTAATGCCAAACAGAGTGACTTTTTCTCTAGAATAGTACTTTCTGATGCAGACGTTATAACAGCATAGCTAAAATAAAATCAGTTATGTTTTTTCTTTACTAGCAGCAGCTATAGCTGCCAATTTTTCTATGCAAAAAAAAGTAATCTTAATGTCATACCTGGACTATGGCTTTGCAGAAGCCTTTGAGACAGCTGTCCTTGCCCATTAATTTCAAAGCACTTCTGTGATTGCCTAGCTAAACGTGCAGTGGGGTGATTCATGTAGACTAATGTGGCTATGGTGCCCCTTCGCCACTAAAGACGGGAAGTTATGCAGTCTGAAAGACCTTTGCCTTGTAAATACTGAGCCAGAGACCGTGTGGAATGTGAACTTGTGTGCTTAATTTCAATGTAGTAGCAGTAGCAGTAGTAGTGGATGTAGTATTGTCCTGATGTTCCCTGTTTTATCTGCTCTTTCTTTTTCAGAATTTTCTTTACTATCTCTTCTAAATCTGATGATAACAACTTAGTAGAGAGCTCTTAATGTGAAGGAAGGTAGTACATACATCCTCACTCTGCTTTTTCCAGGCATTGGAGCTCATTATGAACCATTTAGTGTCAATGTACTTCTTGTTTCTTCTTTTGTCTAATGCTCATTTGCTCTTTTTTTTTTTTTTTTAAAAATGTTTATATTTCACTTCAGAATTCACACTAGCGACCACAATTTCCTGGACAGAAGTTAGCAGAGAATATGTCATAAACTAAGTCAAAACTCAAATAGAAGCATGGTAAAATTCACTAGAATATAGTCATCATTAAATAATCCATGAAGCTACGGAAACATTTTAAAAAACATTAACTTTGATGTTATCCATTGGGATTTTAAAGAGAGTAATTAGCAATTTTTCTCCTTTAACACCATGACTGATACTCTCTCGTCTTGCCTAAGAATCTTCCCTCAGAAACACAACAAAATATTATGAAAAGATAATAAGAAATAAAGTGTGGGTGAGTAATATCAACTATGACAACTACTGTGATACATTTTTTCTCTCCCATCAGTAACTGCTCACAGAAGTCACATTTAGGAGTGTCACGATGATGTGGTCTGTTCCACTGAACACAAATCTTTTACTTTCTTCTGCATATTACCCTTCACCCTGCAGTGTCTTGTGCTGTGACACTCATTCTCTTCTAGAGCAGACTGCAAGGATTGAAGATATTTCTTGCTAGCAGCCACCCATTTAATTGCTGAAGGTTAGTGTCTTTCCTTGTTTCCTAAGGGGAGAGCAGACCTAAACAACTGGGGTATTAAAATCTTTCCTTTGGTACAGATGGAAAGATAAATTGATTCCTAGCAGGAATCTCTTGGTATTCAAATCCATCTCCTTTCCCAAGAAAAGCTTTTTCCTTTGTGTCCACAAATAACACTAGTCTCAAAATTAAGGAAGGCCATTATCTAATGAGATGAGAAGAAAACACTTTCACCTATGCTTGTAACCTTCAATTCATTCTCCCAGTAGTTATCTTTAAGGTGTGTAGCCTCATGACCCAAGGCAATCTGTAAATTGTATATTACTAAAAGCCTTGAAATGGCTAGAGATAACAGACTTTCCTGTAACAAGAACAAACTGAAAAATGATTTCCAAGAACTTTTATACATTCCTGTATTATTATTTGATTATTCAATTTCCTCCATAAATGCACAACTGTAGGACAGCACTGCACTTGTAACTGTCAGGCACTGTAAAGTAGGCTGTTCTCATCTCCAGAGAGAACTGGGCTCTTTTTGCTTAATATGAATAGTCTAAAATGTTAGGCATCTTAAAAAATAGGCATCGTATCCAAATTATTTCCCTCTGTTGTTTCCTTTATAGTCTGTGGACAAAACAATCCATTCTACCTCACCAGGCTGGATTCCCTCTATGATTTTAAAAATGCCTTCAACAACTGTCCAGAGTGTCTAGCTGAGACAAAACACCCATTTTCAGATGATGAAACTTTGATGAGATGAATCCTACCCAAAAGGAACACAAATCACATTAAGAATCTTCCGAAGTATTTTTGAACTCTTATTTTTAAATGATATTATTCACTTTTATAAAGTAAACAGAGCATTTACTTGACAGCATTTTATAAAAATCTGGATTTACATGAAGAGAGCCTTTTAATGTTATGTATTATTTTGAAACTGGTGAGATCTTTGAAGAACCTCTTGGTTGCCTTCCTAATTCTCTTCTTCATGGAAGGGAACAAAATCCACTTATTAAAACTGGCCCATGTCCATTTAATTCAAATGGATCAGAGTTAATTTCATACAGTCCTAAAAATACATACTTCTGCTAGCAATGATTCCAGACTTTATTTAAATGAACATGGATATGATTTATCCTTATCCACAGTGGTTAACTTGTGTATGGATACCAGTTTATAATATTCTTTAAGAATATTTTTCTTTTAAAATATCCATAAAAATATTAAAACTGAACCCTGATGTTTCATCCTCTTCCTGGACTACCACAGTGTGTTCAGTGTGACTAATCTGTTCCTAACTCAGTTCTGTATTGTTCAGTAAAGCACATCCAATTACAACATTCAGTGACACAACATAAAATAAGTAAAAAGACAAAAAATCTTGCTTCTTCCTCTAAGATTAGCCATATGAGAAATGGATTAATAAATAAAAGCCAATTAGTGACACATTAAAATATTCAAAATACAATCCCTAAACATATCCAAGCTGAATGTTCAGATCTTGCTACAGATGAGTAGACGTACTACTCTGGGATGGGTTTCAAAATCTGATTACAAATGTCAGCCAGGGAGTTTGCATGTTCTAATATCTTAAATTTTCACTGTCTCTCTCTGTTTCTCTCACTATTTTATTTTGGTGCTTTTTTACCTCCAAAGATCTTAGTAAGTAAAGAGTTTGAGTTTTTGAATCCACCACTCCAATTATGGTGTTGAAATCCTAAAGACTTCCGCTTGTCATCCAAGCAGATCCCTTGGAACTGCTAACAACTGTATGCTGAAGGAGAAACTGCTGCCACCTTACACTGCCTTTTCTACAGACCTTGCATAATGCAGTCCCTTGCCTAACTTTATCCTTTCCCTAAAATCTAGATTTCCCGATTCCAGTGAAAGCTGTGGGTCTGTTTCTTCCATAGACAAAACAAGTTGGTCTGATCCAAAACTTTGAAAACCATGCTTGAAAACCATGGCCTTGTAAGTGCATTTGTAAGTGTCTTTAGCCAGGCATATTTAAGTCTGTGTGCTGTCATTACCTTTGAGACAAATTATTTTCTTTTTTGGACCTGAATTTAAGCTGAATGTATTTTGCAATTCAAACTGGCCAGAAAATGAGAACTACTTTTTGTTGCAGTTTTAGAAGCTTCCAAATTTGTTCTTATTCTTTATTTGAACAAACAGGCAAAGAGAGAGTCCAAAGGTGCTTGTGAATGAGGAGCTTCAGGAAAACTGTCTACATTCAAAGTGTAAGTAAATGCCCATTCATGCCATGAATATAGGATGCAAATGTTTCTATCAACAAAAGAAATTAATGAGGAGGGATATATCTGCAGGTGTCACAATCGTTTGTACAAAGCTTTCCAGGAAGTATTACGTTCTTTGCATTTTTAGTATTGTTCCCCAAATCACTGAGACTTATATGTGGGAAATGGAACTATGACTTTTATAAAGCTTTGGAAAATGGTTCAAATATTCTTTTATGAACATTTTTGTTTATTTTTAATTTCACTGCATAAATAGAACAGACAATGTTGTCTAGCATCATCAGAAAGTCATATGGGCAAAATATTATTTTTGTGCTGTGTTTCTAAACTGAGTTCAGACCTTGTTAATAATGACTGTGCCATGACTAACTTGGTGGCTCTGTCCTTTGTAGGATGGCTTCCAAAAGATTCCCTGCTGTCTTAGAAAACCACAGGCAAGTATTATTATGATGTACAGCTATTATTGCTGACTATCTGCATCAGTGCCCTCTCCCTCCATGCCAGTGCTATCTCTATAATAAATTCCTCTCCTTGAAATCTCCAAAATATGCTCTGGTGAAATTTCACATCTGGACATTTGTCCAGAATTTTCAGAGATTAAATCTGGTTACATTTAACTTGGTCTGGTTAGAGCTGCAACAGCAACCTCAAGCTAGATATCATATCTGGACTGCACTTTTATTACTCTTGGGCATGGCTGCAGGCACCTTGGTGAAGTTTTGCAGATAGGTTGAGTTGTGCAGATGCCTTTCAGCTCTCTGCTTACCCATCAGTGCAGGGTTAGGAAATCTGGAAACAGGACGTCTATACTGCTAGGGAACTTAAGGTGATTTAATATATGTTCTCATTCCAAATTAGAATTGAAGTGAGACCTTTTAACACTTTACATCAAAGGCCCCCATGTCTCTTGCAGAGACATGTCCACTTCTCTTTCTTCAAGGACTACAAGGGGATTAAATCAGCCCTCTATCCTTTCTACTGGTGGGAAGCATCTGGATTTGCCTCTCAGTTCTGTCCTCCCTGTAAAATAACTTTGGGGGACGTTTGGTTTTTTTTAATGGAAACAATTTTTTGTAAGTTTTGTGGGTTTTCCCCCCGGATAAGTGTGACTGGTCCTAGTTTTGATGTGCCATGGAGGCTGGCAGCCTTCTGATTTCTAGGATGAAAACACATTTCTTCCTTTTCTTGTGTTCCTTTCACACACAAATATCAACAGAGCTGAGCCATTGTAAACAAGAGTATAAACAAGTGCCTTGAATAACCACTGAAGATGAAAGATTTCATGCTTAATAGATGAGCTGGCTGCCAGCACCGAGTCATTTTTTTCAGCTATTCTTCAGGCTATTGTTATTATCAACAGGTGTTCAGGAATGGGGAGAGTCATACCCATTCTAACCCTGGGTGCACCAACACACGTTCGGGGGAAGTACTATGTCAACAAGGCTGTGGCAAGCAACCTGCAATGTCTCTTCTCCTTCCAGACACTGCAGTGTTGTGATCCCTGCCTTGTGGTCTCTCAGGACTTCTGCTTTAATGGCAGCTTAGCAGTTTTGTGCAGGCGTTGACATCCAGCTAAGAGACTGGTAGAAAGCTGTCACTGAGAGGGTGGGTATTTGCCTTAGTCTAAACATTTCAAAGGATCCATGCTTACAGACAGATTTCTTGAGGATTAAATGAATATGTTTAGCTAAGAAATCTTATATCATTTAAAGCAGGGAACTGAACCCAAGTTTCTCATTTTACAGACAAGTGCCTATTGTCATGGTCATTTGAGTTTCTTTTACATATAGCATTTAAAGCTCTATTAAATTCCTCATCACAAACAACTTCCAAATGAAGACATATTTTGTTTAGGAAAGTTATTGCTTTCAGAATAGCCTTGGTCAATGGATATCAAAGAAAAAGGAGCTGTCCAAACATGCTTGATACCAATATAAGCAAACATCCAAAGATGCTTATCTCTTGTACGAACATGTGGAACAGTTCTCCGAATCTGTGAAAAAAAAAAAAGACAACTGGGCTGCAAAACAGGGCCCTTCTGATGCTAGGTAAGCGAGTAATAAGTTAAGTAGTACTACATCATCTAATGGTATCTTCTTGTTTTAAGTAATAAACAGGTTTGTGATTAGGATGCACTATAAGGAAAAGATAGCATCGTGCCATTACAGCCATGCTTTAGATGGAAGATGATTACAGAAGATGTTTTGCCTTCTCATCCAAAAGTCAAGAAAGCTTGTATGTAAGGTATATTTGGATACATGACTGGTGAGTCGGTTACTATGCTTCAAAGGAAAGGTTTTTAAAAAAAAGTCACTGGCGATTGTGCCTCAGAAACACATCAGAGAAGCAGTGGCAAAATGAGCACCACCTTGTGGTACTGAATCTGATGACTGGTCTGTTCAGGCTCATAGTTCCCCTCAACAGCAGCTTTTAATTGATATATCAGAGGCTAATAACCAGACAATCAGGCCTATATCCTTTCTCAAATATTTTGTTGATACAGTATAAAACCCTGAGCACTTTCCATATGTACGTCTTACTCTGAATGCTTCTGAGTTCCTGATTCTAACACCATTTTGCAGCAATGAGTTTCACAAGGGAATGTGTAGGACAGAAAAGTTTTTCCCAAAGTAAGCTTTCAATTTTCCACTTCAGATATCATTTCCTGCATGTGTATAAGAGTTTATTCCCTTTACAGCACATTTGGACACTGTGGGTACCTTTATCGTGCCAAGATTTCCAAAATTAAGAACTCAAATGTTTGGGTCTACTTTAGGAGACATTTCTTTACACTCAGTTGATTTCCAGGATTAGTTTCTATCTTTCCATTTAGTGTTTTGTGACCCCTTTGATGAAGAACCACCACTGATGTAGTGTTTGCAGAATAGGTTTCCTTAGTATCTTAAAATTGTAGCTGTGCTTCTCTTGGGTGGGAGGTACAGTTTAGTTTTTTGTGGATTTTTTGTTGGCTTTTTTTAAGGTTTAAATAACAAATTTCAAACTTCATAGGAATGTAAATTATTCCTACTGCATATGATAATTTTTCAACTTTAAATTTCACTTACCATTGCATTTCCTGTTCTTGCAGCTCGCTTACGTCTCTTTGGAACTGCTAAGGTCAGATTTAGACCTGGGAAGGTGAAGTCCTTTTTTTTTTCATGTGACTTTTCATTCCGTTTTTCAAATGTTACAAAAGTCCTGGTTCTTCATTAGGGTGAGAAGAGTTTGCATGTTAAGCAGTGCTCTGGTCTCCACTATAGAGGAAGACCATATCTTGCTGTTTTGGAGTTAGAGCACGGACTGGATAAAGAATGAATTTTATGTAAAATTCTAAGTGAATACATTTATGAGATTAAACTAATTTAAAACTGGATTCTCCTATAGCTATAGTATTAAGGATCAGTACTTTTTCAAGCAAAAAAAAATGTGTTATGCAGCTTGTTCAAATGTTCTATGTATTCAACTCCATTTGAAGCTCTAGAGACAGAACAGGCCAAAATTTTTTTTTTTATCTGATGTGTCATTTAAAGTAATTGTGTTCTGATCTCAAGTCACAGTATCTATTATGCATTAATCATCACTGTAGTATTATTGCATAGTTTCAGTAAAAGCAGTCAGTTTCTATGTTGTTGGTGTAGGGCATCTCCACACATCAGCTTACATATCTTAAATAAAAGCTTGCTTCTGAATTTCCTGGATTTCTAATTCTAAGTTGGAGATAATTACAATGACCCTCTGATGTTTTTCTTCATCTCTTCCTTAAATTACCTCACTGTGATTTTAACCTTTCAATCACTTTGGCACAGTTTCTGTTAGAAAATTAACAAATGCACTAAGTTAGCCTGACCCTGGCACAGCACCTCAGCATTCCCTTCCATTAGCTCTCAGCCCCCAGGAAACTATTTATTCTCTCCTTCGGTTGTGTCTCACAGCCAGCTCTCTGTGCCTGTGTTGTCCAGCACACAAGCATGAAGATGGGATGGACATTAGCCTAGCAGGAACCTGGCACAACTGCCCTAATGTCCAACTATCAACGTGCCAGAGGAGTGCAGAGGAGGACAACAAAGCTGGTGAAGGGCCTGGAGAATAAATCATATGAAGAGCGATTGAAGGAGCTGGGATTGTTTAGTTTGAGGAAGAGGAGGCTGAGGGGAGACCTCATCACTCTCTGCAACTACTTGAAAGGACACTGTAGGGAGGTTGGTGCTGGTCTCTTCTCACAGGTAATTAGCGATAAAACAAGAGGGAATGACTTCAAGCTGCAACAGGGTAGGTTTAGACTGGACATGAGGAAACAGTTCTGCACAGAAAGAGCGGTCAGAGACTGGAACAGGCTGCCCAGGGAGGTGGTGGAGTCACCATCCCTGAAAATATTAAAAAGTCATTTAGATGTGGTGTTGGGGGATCTGGTGTAGGGGAGACCTTTGTAGAGTGGGTTTGATGGTTGGACTCGGTGATCCCATGGGTCTTTTCCAACCTGAATGAATCTATGATTCAGTGAAACACCAGAGGCCTGTTTTGCTGCAAAGTCCTCTCCTGGTGACTTCTGCATGCTCTGTTTTGAGTTGTGGCTGGTCTTCACCCTGGCTGAACTGCCAGACCAGGCACCTTGGTGGCCCCTGGGATGGCTGCAGGCAGGGCTGGCCCAGCCAGAGCAGGGCAGCAGTTGGGACAAGTGCAGCTGCACTGGAGCTGGTGCCACAGCTGGGGCAGCAGTTGGGGAATTTTAGCTTTTAGTTGGGGATATTTTGCATTTTCGTCTGTTAAAAATGCATTGTAAGGGGTCACATCTCTACTTGAATGGAAGTTCCCAGTTTTCCAGACTGTTACTCTGCTGGCATAAGCAGGTTTGCAATCTCTGGATATTTTTAATCAGCTATTCACTTGTAATAATATATTTGATCCATAGGAACTGTCAGTAAGAGATTTCAGGACTACAAAGGCTGCAGGTGCCCACACAGCCTCTGCCCAGCTCTTATCAAAACAGAGCCTACTTGTGAGGCCTCCAGAGGCCAAAACTGCTGTGGGTAACAGCGCAGAGTAAATCATGATTTAAAATGCCTGTAACGTATGGCACATTGTATGGCAGTGGTGCTGGAAACAGACACAGCAAGTACAGCAGTTCATCTGCTTACCTTACAGTTTTCCCTACAGCAGCCTATATTCAGCTACATGCAATTTTGCCATATTTTAATATTTTCAGCCAAACCTTCCTACAGCAGTTTCTCTCAGCCTGATGTTTTTATTACATTTTCCTTATTTTAAAGTCTTGGCTAAAATGATTAATTAAACTAGGGGGCATTCATTCTTTGGCTTTTTTTTTCTGGAAAGTCATATCTGCTTCTGGAAAAACTGCTTTTTTGCTTCTGAAGGGAGCTTGCAGCACAATTGTTTGGGCTCAGGCAGATGTGTTTCGGCATCCCTAGGCAAATTTTAAGTTGTGTCCAAGTTTAAAGTTTCTAACAAACCATCCTTCATCTGAGATTAACAGAAGCTTGCTTCTTTGCACTGAAATCCTGAGGACTCTCACTGCTCTGAGCATGTGCTGGACACTCACAAGGGCAGTGCTTCAGGAACAGATAAAGGGGGAGTGAGAGCCCCTCCAAGTGGCCCAAAACAAGCAACTTGACATTGCAGGGTTGAACAAAGCTTTCATGGCTACTCCTTTACAGAGCTGCCAGGGGATGCTGTGACAAAGGAAATCAGAAAGAGTTTCATCCCCTCTTTTCTGATTTCATTGTGGGGAGGGACAACTGGGAGAAGCAGAAGTAAAAAAATAATTTATATTCCTCTTCTTTAATCACTGAACACAAAGAGGATGGTAGAAACATCTACTAATCCTCTGAGCGGCAATATATTTCCAAAAGGTGGTGATTTTTTCATCAAGTTGTCTAAAAAACCTCAGAGCATCAGACTGCTAAACTTAATTTAGGATCTAGCAAACTGTTTTAGCAACCAGGTCGTTGTCATGTATGAAGTACTGGACTGTACTGCTCATGCGTACAATGAATGAGCAGAACCTGATGCTCTGCTTTGCAATCTTTACTACATTAATGTTTCTGCCACAATTTTGAAAGTAAGAATAATGTTATTTACACAGAATTTTAAGAAACATATGTGGCACATTTTTGCATTTATGGTTTAGAGAGTGT
Source organism: Gallinago undulata (assembly GCA_026546715.1). Classification (NCBI taxonomy): domain Eukaryota; kingdom Metazoa; phylum Chordata; class Aves; order Charadriiformes; family Scolopacidae; genus Gallinago; species Gallinago undulata. The sequence goes on along the minus strand of JAOTQQ010000032.1, from coordinate 19,865,154 downwards.
GTGTGTGTCTCTCAGAACGTGGTGCAGTGGTGAGCTGCAAGGCCAGACTGAATATTGCACTTAACGTTTCTCATTAAACTCTGCCCAGGCTATTTCCCCTCACGGTAACTTTAACTGAAGTTTCGTTCTAATTCACATGCTTTCTCTCCTGTTTCCCCCACCAAAGCTCACTGAGGCCCAGGAGAGTAAAAATTTGCTCCAGAGCAAAAGTCAAAAATCCAAAACACAGGAATTTCTGACTAGCGGTGGAGGTGCCTACCACACACCAGTATACTGCATATGATTTAGGCCCTGTCAGCACCAAAGCCATCACTTTTAGTGCTCACACCATTACCCATTAGCAAGATGCCAAAAAGTTGGAAAAGTCTAAATCATATTGAATACATATTTTTCTGTGGCTGCAGTGTATGTATCTGAGATGAAGTGTAAATAGATGAAGTGTAAATAGATGGTATATACAGAATTCGTAGTGAGGCTTGTGTGGAATAAGGAATTTGTGCACATATGTTTGGGATGTTATTGCCACTTTGCTAGTGTCTGCCTCTTGGGAGTTGCATATGAATTCAAGTCTTTCTATCACACCACTTCATTGTATATTTTCTCTGTGAGTTAATATGTACCTCTTCCCGTGTACCTCCTCCTGCACTGAACATCTGAAGAAAAGAAGCTATTCCTATTTTGCAAAGCTTTATGGGAGTTCTCCTAGCTATCTTGCTTATCAGGAAACAACCAAGTGATAAAATACAAAATAATGCCTTGATCAGTTTTATTCTATTTAGAATCTGTGCATAGAAATCTTTCCACATCACTCCTCTCCCCTAGCTACATGGACATCATTTAACTGATGACTAGCTAACCATTTGGCACCATGCCAAGTTTCATTTATTTGTTAGGTAACTTAATAACTGCTACAAAAATATTCAGGTAGCTCTATAGGGCATTCATTAGCATAGAAGTAAAACCACAGCTGTTTAAACAAAATGAAGTAAATGTGACGCAATAAAAAGCTTTTTCATTTGTTTTTCAAGACTTCTGCCTAGTTCTCTTTCAGTGGTTATGGAGCAAGGGATGGAGGAGTGTTGAGAGATCTAGTTGGTATAGGACAGCCTGCTGTGTGGTAGAAAAACAGAGAAGCCCTATACTCCTGGAATTTGATTGGTAAGTTTTTGTTGCTGCTGGAGACAAATTGGCTGCTGAAAACAGTGTTTTGATATTTTTTTTATTTATTTTAATGTTTTCTGCAATGTAACCATTCTGGTGAATGACTAACCTGGGGGATGCCTCCTAAGTATACGCACTTAACAGAGCTACCCTAATAAATATGCAATGATAAAGTAACTATGGTTCTCCTTTCCTATGGTCCAGACTAGAATAACCATTGGTGGGAATACTTTGTCAAGAAAGGCAGTAACTTTATGATAATAATATGATTACATAAAACTATGCAATTAGCATTTTACTTAATGTAATAGCCTGTGCTCTGTCTGCAGCTTGACCATGAGGATGTACTGCAGACACTTTGTATTCACTTTTCTACCCTTTCATTTATCATTCATACAGTCTTTCACCTTGCCCTCTTCCACACGCCTTTTTCCTCTCTTAAGTGCAAAAACTGTCTTCAGTTTTACCACCAATTTCTGGTTAGTTACTTTTGTACTATGTTTCGTGGATTTGAAACAGCAGTATTGAAATGCAAGGATACACTACCATCATGCTCAAGTGTTTAGCTCAGTGCGTGTTGGTACTGAGCTGCCACACTTTCCCTGTACCCAAGCCATAGATCAGACAACAGCATTATTACATTCTCCTTATCAAGATTTGAAAGAACAGAAAAAGAGCTGGTTTAGTTTTAACTGCATACATTAAAAGTCACTTCCTCTTAAACCTCACACTGTATCAATCAGTCCAACCCTAAGGATTCCTGTATTCTGTCACTACCAATCATGTTCACTGAATAAATCACAGCTATATTGCTTCCAAAGGTTATAGTAAGATTCACGTTCACCAATTTATTTTTTTACTGATTTTTTAACTAATATTTTCAAATACAAAGAAGCATCATTAAAATCCTAGTAGTCCTCAGTGTTGTCGTGCTACATTAACATATATTTTTAAGAACAAACGAAAGATGTTTGAGTAAGACCTACCATGATGTTTTCCTTTTGTCCTTAAGTGTAACAGACAGTTGCTCCTTCCTGCTTTCTGGCCATGTTTCATTTTTCAGGGATGTTGTGTTTGGTTTGGGGATGCTCTGGAATTGTGATGTTACCAGATCTGGAAAAGAAAAGAGTTTAGGCATTCATCTTTCCAGTTAGAAACACTTCTTTTAAATCTCTTGCAGGAAATAAGAAGTGTGTATCAAAATAAAGGAAAGGTTGAAGGCATATGAAGGCACAGACCCCAGTCAGTGATGCCACCAGAATCATTTATTATAACAAACAGGCAGCTTATATAGTACCAATGTATCTTCTTTCCTAACCAACAGCCCCTGCAACCCCCAACTGCCAGGTGGGCAGAATTCCCCTCCATCAGTTGGGCCACCAGGCATTGTTTATGGGTCGTTAGGATTTGATCAGGGGCCTTCCCCTGCCAGTGTTAGTGCTTCTTCTATTCCTTCTTCTGGCCTCTGCTTCTTCCACAATCCTGTTCACCCACATCTCCCCCTTTTTTGTTTAACATAAAGAATGATGCTTGTGTTAATGTACATGTATATTACATCCTAATGATTACATTGAACTTATACTACTATTAAAACTACTATGAGTATAAACTACTATTAACTATATTGCTGAACTACAAAACTACTATAACTATACTGTTAAGCTTATTGATTTGTATAACTCTCTTATGCTATGGCTGGTTTCTACATCCACTTCTAACATCATACTTTTCAAGGCAAGTACAGTGTGCATTTGAGCACACATGATTTAGGCTGTTGTAACAAACGTGGTACAAACATTACATAATCATTAACAGAACTATCAGGCCTGATAACATTAAAACCAACGATACTTTTGTGAACAGAAAAGATTCATTGCTTTGTCGTTTCTGATGGTTGTTCGTGATGCTCGGCTTCTAGTTACGGTTGAGTGTATCATGCTGGGATCCACTTGGGACCATTTCCTGTGGAAACACAAGCGTATCCTTGTGCCCAAGTTATCAATGGCACAGGGCCTTCCCATTGTCCAGTGGCCATATCACGAATATGGACCATTGGCCGTGTTTTGAATATTGGGGAAGCTCTGAAGTGTTGATTCACTTGTGTCATAGAAAATTTAAATCAAAAGTGGCTTTCCATAGTTGTTCCTGTGGTAGATCTCCCATACAACCCCTGTTTGGTTTAATTAGCAGTTGCTTTAGTGTTTGATGGGCATGCTCAACAATCAACTGCCCCGTCGGGGACTGTGGAATTCCAGTGATGTGGCAAATGCCCCATTCCTGTAAAAGAAGTTGTGTGGTTTTAGATACATAGGCAGGACCATTGTCTGCCTTAATGGTTTCTGGTGTACCCATAGCAGCGATGGCAGCTGGTGTCGTCGGACATCTCCCCTCTTTTCTCCTGTATGTGCAGTGGCAAAGATATAATTAGAAAAATTATCAACAGTGACATGTACATACTTTAAGTGACCAAATTCTCCACAATGTGTAACATCTGTTTGCCAAATTTGCAGTGGTGAGGTGCCACGTGGGTTAACTCCCAGTTGTGGCAACGGGGCTATAGAAGATAATGTTAAGTACTTGGTCAGTGGTTAGCTGAAATTGCTTTTGTAGTCCCTTCCTGTTTTGGTGAAAAAAGTGATGTGAGAGCTGTGCTTGTTGAAATAATTGTGGTGTGGTGAGGGCGACTGTGGCTTTGTCAGCAGCACGGTTGCTCTCGGCTAGGGGTCCTGGAAGAGAGGTGTGTGACCTTATATGCATGGGGTAATAGGGTAATTTGCAATAGGAAACACAATGCCATAATTTACATTGTGCAAATAACTCTGTGTTGTTGACTTCCTTTAGGAAAGTGTCTTCTCTATGCTGAACAATTCCTGTAACACATAAAGAATCAGTGATGATCTTGAGATTTACATCAGAAAAAAGCTGAAAAGCATGCGCAACAGCTGCAAGCTCAACAACTTGGGGCGATCCACCTACACATCTTATATCTTGGTTCCTAACAATTTTTGCAGGTCATTCAGAGTCTTTATTTGTAACACCAACTTCAGTGCTTGTGGTTGGATGGTGTGAGTTGCAATTTTCTATTCTAGATGTTTCCAGGGTGGTTCATGTTGGACCTTTTCCTCAGCTATCTGCAAGCCTGCTCCTTGGACAGTAAGGCCGACGACTGTCTGCAGGTCTTCGTCTTTTTACAATGGGGCCAGTTCTTGTACTAAGGCATGCAAATGCAGCAGTTTGTCCTTTTGAGCAGCCCCCCTGCGCTGACAATGCATCAGCTGAGAGACTCACTCCATGAGTTTCTGTGCTGATACCTTGGCACCTTTTATCATATCAGTGATGGAAGGGTTACCATTCTTAATTGTGTACGATACTTTATGACAGCATTAGCATTTTCAAATGCTAATTGTTTCATAAGAATATCACAAGCTACTTGGTTATCTACTTGTCTCTTTATTGCATTTTGGAGCCCATCAAGGACTTTTACATAGGGTTCTCCAGGCGCTTGTGTGATAGCAGAAAAGGAAGCTTCTGGAACGGCTGTATCAGGTACCCGTCTGATCGCGTGCAGTACAAGTTCTTTTACTTGCTCAAAACACTCTCTGTCCATCTGGGCTTGTGCATCAGGAGAAGCCCAAGGCCCCTCACCGATGAGCTCATTCACACCAATATGATTTAAATTGTCCGGTAAATTATCCAATGCTTTAGGAGTCGCGAGATCACAGCACTCAGTCATGAATACAGCATATTGCATAGCTGACAAAATCACACACAGCAACCATTTCCAATCATGAGGAGTCATAACATATCTGTCACCAGTAGTCACCAATAAGCTAAAGGTATATGTCCATTAAAGACCATAGTCCTTTACCACTTTTCTCAATTCTTTTGCCTCATCATAAGGTAGGAATTCCCAGCAGGGCTGCTGGCCGGCTTCGGGAAGTCACAGGGAAAGGCTGTAACCATTCTGTATCTCCCTGGGCTAGAGCTTCTTTTATACACTGTTCCAGATCACCATAACACACAGTCCAGGTCGGCGCAACAACCCCAACCGCCCCCCTCGACTCATCATCAGGGGCTCCTTTTCAACGTTCACAAGGACCAAGGTCAAAAAGATGGTCCTTCCCAGGCTCTGATTTTTGCGCCGCAGCGTTACAAGGAGGTGGCAGCGGTAGAGCAGAGGAGTGCTCTGCTTGTTCAGAGGGATCAGGTTTTGCTTCTTTTCTGATGCGTGTCAAGGCTTCTGACACTTGACGCCGACTCTGGTAAATGTTCAGCGGCTGCTGTACCTGTTCCGGTGGCCGCATCCCAAAGTTTTGTTCCTCTATTGTCCCACACACCCCTGACAAAGGTGCCGGTCTTAGAAAAGTCCAGGACATTTTTTTATACCCAGTCAAAGAAAAATAGTAAAGACAGGGTAGGTACAAATTGATTCGGAGATTTAAAAATATACTGTAGTACTTCTAGATTCATTTGCTGCTCTTTCGGCAGTCTGTTTCCCTGCTCCTCTTTCAATAGTGTGTTTCCCTGCTCCTCTCTTGGCAGTGTGTTTCCCACAGTTCCTGATTGCTCACCTCTGTCCTGCAGAAAATCAGTCCTCAGCAGAATATCAGTCCTCCAGTAAAATCATTCCTCGAGGCAATCCCTGGTTCCATCGGGCTACGCATCGGTACGTCTTTCAGTCTCCTGTATAATGCCCATGATGGGCACCATTTGTAGTGTATGAAGGCACAGACCCCAGTCGGTGATGCAACCAGAATTGTTTATTATAACAAACAGGCAGCTTATATATTATATAGTACCAATGTATCTCCTTTCCCAACCAACACGTCATGCAATGGATGCTACATGGAGTAAGTGGATTGCAGTGATCATGCAGCGAACTAGAATGGGAAACCCCAATTGCCCAGGAATTCTAGAGGTGATTATGGACTGGCCAGAAGGCAAGGATTTTGGGGAGGAGGAGGTGATGCGTGCAGAAGAGGCTCCACCGTATAATGAACTACCAGAAAATGAGAAGAGGTATGCCCTGTTCACTGATGGGTCCTGCCGGATTGTGGGAAAGCACAGAAAGTGGAAGGCTGCTGTGTGGAGTCCTACAAGACAAGTTGCAGAAGCCACTGAAGGACAAGGTGAATCAAGCCAGTTTGCAGAGGTGAAAACAATTCAGCTGGCTTTGGACATTGCTGAGTGGGAAAAATGTCCAGTACTTTATCTCTACACCGATTCATGGATGGTGGCAAATGCCTTGTGGGGGTGGTTACAGCAGTGGAAGCAGCACAATTGGCAGTGCAGAGTCAAACCTGCTGAATTGTGGCAAGATATTGCTGCCCGGGTAGAGAATCTGGTTGTGAAAGTACGTCATGTAGATGCCCAAGTACCCGAGAGCCGGGCCACTGAGGAACATCAGAATAACCACCAAGTGGATCAGACTGCTAAGACTGAAGTGGCTGAGGTGGATCTGGACCGGCAACATAAGGGTGAATTATTCATAGCTCGATGGGCCCATGACTCCTCAGGTCATCAAGGAAGAGATGCTACATATAGATGGGCTCGGGACCGAGGGGTGGACTTGACCATGGACACTATTGCACAGGTCGTCCATGAATGTGAGATGTGCTGCAATCAAGCAAGCCAATTGATTAAAGCCTGTTTGCTATGGAGGACGATGGCTGAAATACAATTTATGGGGAGGCCTGGCAGATCGATTATGTTACACTTCCACAAACCCAAAGGCAAGCGCCATGTGCTCACAATGGTGGAAACAACCACTGGATGGCTGGAAACATATCCTGCCCGCAACACCATCCTGGGCCTTGAAAAGCGAGTTCTGTGGCAACATGGCACCCCAGAGAGAATTGAGTCGGACAACGGGACATATTTCTGAAACAGTCTCATTGACACCTGGGCCAAAGAGCATGGTATTGAATGGGTCTACCACATTCCCTATCACACACCAGCCTCTGGGAAGATAGAACAGTACAATGGACTGTTAAAAACTACACTGAGAGCAATGGGTGGTGGGACTTTTAAGAATTGGCATACACATTTAGCAAAGGTTACCTAGCTATTTAACACCAGGGGATCTACCAACCGAGCTGGCCCTGCCCAATCCAAACCCCCATGTACTGTGGAGGGAGACAGAGTCCCCGTAGTCCACATGAAGAATGTGTTAGGGAAGACAGTCTGGGTCAACCCTGCCTCAGGCAAAGGCAAACCCGCCCGTGGGATTGCCTTCGCTCAAGGACCCGGATGCACTTGGTGGGTGATGGGGAAGGATGGGGAAGTTCAGTGTGTACCACACGGAAACCTGATTTTGGGCGAGAATAGCCAATGAATATTTTCATTGCTAAGTGACCCTGCCACTGTACATCTCATTTTGGTAACTGCTATTGCTTGTACTATAGTAAGAATCACCCTGACCCTACTGACAAATGGACTCTGATGAAGACTCGGGTAAAGTGTAGCAGTGAAGGGATCAGAACTGACCTCAGCAGCTGGTGCCCAGCAACTTCATTGAGACCGACATCTCCAACCCATGGACATGAGCTGCACTGGATACATCAGCCACAAGCCCCCCAAAATACAGCATGTGAGAGTCCAGCCCCACACACACCATCTTGCATGCCCTGAGAGATTCTTCCAACAAGAGCTCGAAGTCATGGGTTAAATGAACTCAACAGACATTTCAGTGATGGCCCATAGACTAAGGACATTATACCTGTATGGACATTTATATATATATGTATGTCTGGGGAAAGTGATAGTATTTAACTGGAAACTGTAGGATCTGGGCATGGCATGAAATAGTATGGAATAAGGGGTGGATGATGTACTGGGTCTGGTGGGGAAAAGGTTAATTACTTCCCAGGACCTAGCAGGGACACAGGTATTCCATTCCATGTGGGCCATGCCCAGGGGGGTGGCTGAAGCTGCCAGGGAAGGGGAGGGATGGGAATTTTGGGGGAAGAGAAAGTCCCCGCGTGGTCAGGGTGGTACCGCCACAGGTCAGCAAGTGGTGGTATCGTAATCATGGTTGTATATTCCTCTGTCAGTGTTATTGTTGTTTCTTGCACCCTTTGCTGTTCTGTTAAATTGCCTTTGTCTCAACCTACGAGTTTTGCCTTTTTCTTTCTATTTTCCCTTCCCGGCTGCGGTGGTGGTGGGGGCTCTGGCGTGCGCGAGTGGCTGCCATGTGGTCCTTTGTGCTGTCTGAGGCCAAACCACGACAACAGGTAAAGAAAAATAAGTGTTTCGGCTTTTTAATGCTGGTTTCAATCTGACAAAACTAAATAAATTAATTTTAAAAGATGGCCTTCATTGGTAACATGGCATTCAGCAATGACATCTACATGCCGAGCCTGAATTCATTATTTTAAAGAATTTCTTTCTCTCTTTATGCCTCCTCTCTTCTTTCATTCTAGTTACTGCCTTTTGTTACTTCTGTAGAAGCTGATTTCCCACAGTTTTTTTCTCTCTTTTTGCCCTCAGCATTACAGATGCCTGGGGGCATATTCATTTCTCTTTTCTTTCAAAACCTTCCCCTTTAGTGTTGCTCCCCTATTATTCTCATTTTGTTCTAAACTGTCCCATGCCTGGTTGTGTTTCTCACTACAGTCTTGATTTTTCTTCCCATTGGTGTTTGTAAAACATCACCTGGGGCTCCTGTCTGAGCTTCTGAGAGAGCAGCAGCCAGTACTCAGCTAAAACAAGACCCAAGCTAGCTCCAGATTTTCTTGCAGCCTTTTAGAGAATCAGGCCATGCTATACATTCCTGCCACCAGTCTCTTCACAGGCTAAGCCCGTCGTCTCCTGATGGCTGGCTGAGCTTGTGCAAGATGAAACAGTTTTATCCTGGAAGTGCCAGAGATGAATTTTACAAGGAAAAATCACCTGTTCTGCTATTTCTGCTTCCTCTCCTTTCCATTAAAAGTTTTAATCTCTTCTGCCTTTTTATCTGAAACCTCTGCTTCTGATGATCCTGGCCTCTGAATTGTTTCTCTCCTTTAACTACAATTTGTGAGGCAGACTCACAAGGCCACAAATCCACTCCACACCTTCCTCTCTGTGCTACTTTGTAGAGACGAAGTACTCCAAAATTATAAGAATGAGGTACACAGTGCACTAGCCTTCTAATTATTCTTCCATATGTTTTTATTTTCTTTTTGTTTGTTTTTCTATTTCTCCTATTCCACCCATCTGTTGCTTGTTATCCTCATAGGGTGTTTCAGTTCATGTTTCAGCCGCATTGTATAGCACCCCAAGCTATGGATCTCTAATACTTGTGTGGAACCTCTGAGTTTTACTCTTATGTGCAAATACTTAAATATTAAAATATTTTGCATAGCTCTGAGCAAATATTTTAATATTCTACATGTCCTAATTTCTCCAAAGAATAAAAAATATATCTTGTTGTTTTGTCAGATGTACACGTTAGCAGGCAAGGAGGTCCTCAGCAAAGGCTACTCACATTATTTATTCTAGGTAGAACTGTGATGGGTTAACGTTTTTTGTCCATGTTAGGTTGATGGTAAACTAGATGATATTAAAGGTGCCTTCCAACCTAGAAAATTCTATGATTCTAACAGGGCAGACAGGTGATGAATGATGGAAAACCAATGCTGATTAATAAGAAGGGTGGCAAACCATAGCAATCTACCTAGAGCCAAATGATACTGGGAAAAACAATTGTCTAATTGGGTCTGGACATTAATGCATACCTAATTATAAAGAGGCATTTCTGAGTGGAAAACAGCCCACTGCTTTTAATACAGGAAGTGGAGAAAAAAAAATGTGAAGAAAGATTTTCATTTTATTTTATATCCTGTAATGTATTTATATTGGGTCTGTTCATTTCCTGTTTGTTTGTGTTTATTTTTTTTAAAGTTTATAACATGACTTCCATTCTTTCTTCTCATATTTATTCCCCTCAGCCCAGCAGCATTGATAAAGATTCATAGTACTTCCAGTTTCATTTCAATGAAATGAAATTGGTGTAACAAAGTATCATTCAAAATAATCAGGATGGAGAAAATCTGCTCTGGCACTTTACAAAGGACTCTTTCTCAGAGTTAGAGAGAAATATTTTGCTGAGTGACTTCTTTAACTTCTGCCCACTTTGCAGTCTTCCATATTTGGGAATTATCCCAAATACTGCCCACTTTTCTAAGAGGCTACCTGAATAGGAAATGCCTCTACACAAAGCAGTGTTGCTTTAGGGAAGGAATTGTTGTTTGGCATGTTGATGTACTTTCTGCTGATGTACTGGGGTTCACTACTTTATAATTGTCACTTTGATATTTTTCTGTGGACTACTAATAAAAATAAAATTAAAATTTTCCCTAAAAATTAGGGAATACTGCTGATCCCACTCCAAAACAAATATTACTACAGAGAGAACTAATACAAGGTTTGTTTGTATCTAGTTGGTATATAAAGAAAGTGCACTGCAAATAATGTGATAGTGGATTTAGTATTACAGTTTTTTTTTTCTCTTTTGCCTTACTGATTTGCACTGACTAGATTTGCAGTTGTTCCAAACCTTGCACACACTGATGCTGCTAATTAGATTGCCTCCTTGACATGCAACGAACATGATTTTCATAATGCAAGTCAGAGTGATTTCCATTATTGCATTTTAATTCTTCCCTATTCACTTTGAAATTACCTCTCTGCCTTCTATCAGATCTAAATATTAGTTTTATAGGGTTAAAGTATATGAATACACATGCATAGGAATCGGTCAGTTTCTTTGAGATATTATAGATTTCTTACAGTTCTTGCTGTACTTTTTTTTTTTAATATTGATCAAAATTAAGCTCAGAGTTTACTAGCAATCATTGCTTTTGTAGCCAAGTATGTGTTCGAAGATTAAATATTAACCTTCCAAGTATAAATATTAGCCTTAAATGTATAATTTAATTCTAGCAAACAATTAGGTATTAGAACCCACTTCTATATCCCGCAGATCTGTGTAATAAGCTCAGATCCCAGCCCACAGTATCATCAGCTCTCCAACTGCGTCTCTTGACTTTGTCCAGTTCTAACCCTTCTCTTATGAAATTGGTGTTGGCTTTGGCTCATGCAATATCACGCATTTGCCCAATCACACCAACATCACTTACATCCTGAAATGCAGCTGTCTTTCTCCCCTTCTGAGTCCAGATTACCTTCCCATAGCTCAGCCATTCTAGGTACCCCTCTATCATTTTTAAAAATAAAGAAGCCCTGGTTTGGGTGATTAATTTTGGGGTATTGGACTTTAGATGTGGAAGTGTTAAATTGCAAACATCATTTCTTTATCCAAGTTAAAGTGGGTAAGAACTGTGGGTGCACACCAACTCCAAAAATTAGAACTTGCCACTGGCTTTCCAAATGGACCTACTGCCTAGCATCTCTGACACAGCATTTAGAAGTGTTTTTTTTTTTCCAAAGTGTTTCAATGCCATTTCAGATTTATACAATAAGGGACCATTAGAAGGGTCATACAATAAGGGACCATTACATTGGCTGTTTAGAGAGTCTAACATACTCAGAAAAATTAACCAAACCTACTACAGTCTCAATAGTAATAATATGAAATATCTTTAACTTGGGGACTCTAATTATTTTTTTTAATGGTGGAGAAGTTTTTGTTTGGTTGTGGCGCGGTGTGGGTTTTTTTTTTTAGGAATTGTTTTCTTCCTTTCTACTTTAGAAAATGCCCTCCACATAGGCAGAACTGTGCATAAATTATTAATTCAGGTAACTGTTGTATCAGTGAAGCTGTCTCGGAAATTGCACTGTCATCTAAACTTTCCACCAAGTAATGGGCAACCATTTTTTCAGGGCAAGGGATGGTAAAGAGATGAATGGGTAATAATTAATAACAATTACAGTGGCAGGCCTCTTGGGATTTTTAACATTGTGATTGTGGGCTAAAAGGAACTGCCTTGAAGGAAAGATTTGTGGCAAAGTCCCTACACCCCACAGGCATTGCTTCCAAGCAGGTAGATTTCAGCCACTTCTGAGGCACAGAGCATTTTACATTGTCAATAATGAAATATTTGCAAACCATTTAGACCCCCTGTGTGCAGATTTGTTTTCTGATTTAGACAACTCCCTTCAGCCTTCCTTCAGCAAACGCACCAAACATGGAAAACAAAAGCTCCAGCACAGAGCTTTTGAACCACAGCTATTTAAATATCAGTTCTTCTGGCCTCCTCAGTGAGCTTTCATTTTAACGATAGATATTTTCCCAACATGTGCACCTTTCTGAGACTCATTTGGTTTTCCTACATAGTGGGAAACAAGACTGTAGGGTTCTGTTGATCAACATGGAGAGAAGAGGGGAGCTGGACAATGGATAGCTGTTGGGGAGCTAGGGGAAGAAAAGGGGCCCTGGAAGAGGAAAAAGCACAGTTGTTATAGTGCTTCGTGGCACCTGTGTTTTCCGTCTTTGCTCATTGATATGTAAGCAAGCTGGAACCATGGCTTCAGAGGAAGAGAGGATGCGTGGGCAGCTGGGACAGAGCAGACGGTGGGGTCAGTAGATGGTTGTGGTGGAAATCTTGTCACATTCTGTTCCCACCCACCACTCAGTCTGATAACTGAATGCCAAGCATGTGTGTTAACATCGCTGAGTTAATTGTCTCTTGGCACTACGATAGCAAGAGTTTCATGCTGGACTGAGTGGGTTTGCCACTACCCTGTTCATATCAAACAAAAGAAAATTCAGGCTTCCAGGAAAATCAAGTGTGCATACAAAACTAAACCCAGCAGGGCTGCACCAGCCATGGGTACAGAAATGTGTACATCTCTTTGATTTATTCAACTCAAACATGAACCAACAGAAAGTGAAACACATTGGAAGTTATACTTGAAGAATTACAGTCCCTGGAGAAAGCTAATAAATAATGAGCCCTTTTATCCCTCCAAAGTACTCTAGTGACATGAGACAAGCATTCACATCCATGGAAAACTGGGACATGGCCCTTGATGTTGAAATGCAACCACAGCACAGTAATATCTTTGAAGTTCTTGGCAAAGAAGACTTTCTTTTCAGAAGCAGCATTTTTGTGTATGGTCCCTTTAGTAGGTACATGTTAGGCTTAAGCTTTGAAAATTACCTGACCTTAACACAGCCCCCCTGAAAGTGGAAGGAATCCAAAGAGTGAAATCCTCCCTTTCCAGCAACATGTTAGTTTGGCAAGTCTTTTGGAAGCCTGCATTAGGCATGGAGAAACTTCTAGTTGTAAAGAGCTTCCCACTGGATTTTATGGCTTTCAGTCCAAAGCTAACAGCTTTTGAAGATCTTCCTCCTACACTCTGTTCTCCTTTGGTAGCATCTACATCAGTCATATAGGACAAGGGATGGTATTTCAAAGCGTTGTGGTTACCTTGTACAACCCTATCGACCATCTTATGAATGAATGTTACAACAATATTACATATAGCTGCTGTCTAGGGGGTTTTGAAGAATTCAGAATCATAAAGATTTTGCCTTAGGCTATGAGGTAAAGTTAGACAAATGAGATCTTAAAACAATTTAACAAAACATTTTTTGTCAGATCAATACAGTCTTTTGCAGCTCTGGTAAGAGAAGGCAACAAAATAGGTGACAATAAAGACACAGAAAATGAAAGAAAGAGTATTATGAAGAGAAAGCTGCAACTGCTCTGCAGAGGAGGAACTCTAGACAGCAGCAAGTAAGCTTATACGCTCTGATGAAATGAATGTTTCAGCATAACATGCAAAATTAGATTATATTTCTTGTGACCATCAGAAGCTTGAAGGCCAGCAGCCTTAGCAGGGGCTAGAAGAAGAATGGATGCTTTATTAAGGTGGCAAAGACCCCGAGTTACAGTGGCACTTCTGAAGGTGTGTCACATTGTAAAGGCACTCTTCCAAACACTCAGACAGTGAAGTATTTAACATGTTCTACCTGAGGATAGACATAATTAATGTTCGCATTGTATCTGCTGGTTTATGAATTCTTACATGTGAGATGACAGCCCCTCTTCCAGAAACAAGAGTTTGTGCTGGTTGTTCTGGATCTGCCAGGCAGCTCTGGAGTTTCTACAGCCTGGTAGAAGAAAATTCTCCTGGAGTCTGTTTCTCCTGAAATCATTGCCATTCAGCTGAGGACACTGCACCTGTGCATTTATTGATTTCTAATATAGTTTAAGAAATTCCTCAAGAGGCTTCATCTATTCAGTAAGGATGGAAAGAAACTCCTGATCATGTGGACTGTTGTTTGATCAAGGAAATGAAGCACTGTTTGTTCTCATGACTCTCCTTACTTCGGTGATCCAATTCTCTTCCTTGTCCCTTAGTCCCTCCCCACAGCCACACCCCAATCTTTTAAATTTTAATTGCTCCCCTCTCCCCCATTTTGTAACCCTGTCTTCACAGGGGTGATTGGTGTCATACCTTTTTGTCCAGTCACGCGGTGTCATTCTCAAGAGGGGACCTGTTAAAGCCAAAAACCACAAGCATCCATTTGTGTTTGCCGTTACACATGTGCACTAAATCAGCACCAGCAGGAACAGAACCGACCCATCTGCACCGTTCAGACACACGTGAGGCTCTCTTTGATGACAGCTTTACAGCGTCCTGCTCTTGGCATTGCACGGGGGCTCCTACTGCCTATGGCTGTGACTGGAGACAAATGTCCATTTCCTATTTGGTGATCCCAAGACAGTGTGTAGTGGCAAATGGCTTATTTTCCACAGAGTTTGTTCCTTTTTGACTGTTCTCTTGCCACTGTTCCTCTCTGTGGCAACCATTGTGCCTTCTGTTTGACACTAACTTCACAAATGTGCTTTTTTAATCATAACATTTTGAAGGGATTGCTTGTTTTTTTATTGCCTTTAAAGAGCAGGATATGCCTATAAGTATCTAAAGGGTGGCTTGAAGGAGGAGGGAGCCAGACTCTTTTCAGTGGTTGCCAGTGAGAGGACGAGGGGTAACGGGCATAAGTTGGACCATAGGAGGTTCCACTCAAATATGAGAAAAAACTACTTCACAGTGAGGGTGGCAGAGCCCTGGAAGAGGCTGCCCAGGGAGGTCGTGGAGTCCCCTTCTCTGGAGATTTTCAAGCCCAGCCTGGATGCGATCCTGAGTAACATGCTCTAGCTCTGGGCAATGCTGCTTCAGCAGGGGAGTTGGATTAGATGATCTCTACGGTCCCTTCCAACTCTAATAATTCAGTGAAATTCAGTGAAAAGGCAGTAGAAACCAAGTCAAAACTAGAATGGAGGAAAAAATAGGAGAAAAGTTGAAGTTTTTAAAAGTGTTATCTGGATGAAAAGCAACTGTAAGGAATCAAAAATATGATTTTTATTCTGTGTGATGTTCTGACCTGGGATTTCTAGCATGCCAGTTTAAGGAACCTCCAGAAGTCCCCTCTAAATGAACTTTTTAGATGTATGTGTTTCATCATGTCACATAGCATGGACATTAAGGCAGTATGGTTACAACCTATTCAAGAGGACAATGATTTCCTTTGCACGTTGTCTTTTTATTTCACCCAATTTAACACATTTTAAATTTCTTCAATTTAACCTTACTTATGAATTCTGTGTCTTCCCAGGGATTACAGCAGCAGTACCGTACTATTGTTTCTGATGTGAAAGAGCTCCAGTTTAGCATAGATTCTCCCTTACCCTGTTTTCAGGATTTCTGAAGAATAAATAATATCACTACATTTTTAAGAGCTTGGGCTTAGTATCAAATTTGGTAAGTTATAAGTATTCAGCATATTTTGATCATAATGAGAAAACTTAGTGCTGCTCCTGTCACTGCTGCAATAGATCAATTGATGTGACGTATAAACGAGGAGGAAGGAAAATGTTACTAACATTAGCTAGTGATGACTGTATTTCACCATAGGTGTATCTAAACAAGCCCAGATTCCTGTGCTGCTTATGCTGAACTGCTTTTTCTTTCTCCCTTAAAAAAAAAAAAAAAAAAGAAAAAAAAAGAAAAAAAAAAGAAAAAGAAGAAAAAAAAGAAGAAAAAAAAGAGTTCTTTTCTGGCCCCATGAAACCCAGGATGATGTATTTGATTTATTATTGCAGGGCCTTAAATTTGTGAGGGTTACTTGTAATCAGAGACAGTGTTTTGTTTTTATTTTCTTTTTCTTTAACAATATTCTGTGTTAGGATCAGGTGATTGATTTGATACCAGTTTAGTTTTACTTGTCAGATTGTATAATGTAACCATAGGCTGTGTGTAGGAGATGCATGACTAGCTTTGGCTGACTCAGAAGCTGACTGTGCCAAGAGAATTTTATAGCTTGCTACTAGAAGAAAGTGAATTTTCAAAAATATTACCCAAATTTTTACTCAGGTCTTAAGCAAAAATCTATATTTACATAGTCAGTCTTGTACCTGTAAGTCAGTTAGATGAACACATTCATTTCATTCCCCATCTACTCTAATAGTTCGGGAGGCATTCACAAAGATAACAACTCTGTTTTGTTGTTAGATCTTGCTAAAAATACCAAGTTTTCTGACAATGAATTCCAAAGGTTAGGGAAGAGTTGTGTTTAAATAAACAAAAGACAAACACCAACCTCCTACCGTTTATCTGTGTAAAATGTACTGCCTGACAATTTTATGACATTTCTTCTAGTTTAGGGGATATGAGCAGTAAGACCTCATGATTTTACCATTTATAGATTTAGGTCAGTCTTTTATGTAACTTCCGAATTCATCTCTAAATTAAACAGTTGCAGTCTTTTCCCTTGCAATGGTATCTCTCACTTTGTCGACGTTTTTCTGGGGTTTTTTGAATCTTACTGCAGGATGTACCCTGTTACTTTTCCCCTGATGTATTCTGCTTCAGCTGCAGTCAATGGAGTGAAGTGTAGGGTTTTTCTGCCACCATTAGGGTGGGAGGCACACTACAGCAGCTTGGAAGAAATGCTGGAAGGGCCCTTAATGAGGCAGAAGAATAGGAACTGAAGAAACATTTTCTTATCCCTGAAGAACTTTCAAAAATATGTAGACAAAATAAAAGAGGCTTGAATGCCCTTGTTTTTGTCCTGCAGTATAAAATCGACGCAATCAGGGCAAAAGGGCATTATTGCAGGTAAAGTAGCAATGGGTACAGTGAGTGAAAACCTAGACACCGACCTTCTGTAAGTGAAAAATTTAGTAGTAACACTGCATTTCCTCCTACCTGGAACCAGCAAGTGGCATGAGAGCAGATTATCAGCTGAGATTCCCAATAAAGAAAGAATTTGCTGTGACTAGTGAGGAATCATTGTATAGCTAAGTTAGGTATAATATAATATCTAATCACTGAACAGAAGTTGAGTGTCCTGTCTTTTTAAATTATGGCCTACATCTGTCTCAGTCCTCTTAGTGCAGGGCTTGTCCTAAGAGGTCAGTAAAACTTGCTGCAAGTCCAGCCACTGTCTGAATGAGGATTGAGTCCATCAGTGACTCCTTGGCGTGTCAACCACAAACTGCGAGCTAGTAAAACCATGACGTGTTTCCAGGGTCCTGCCTTCACCAAAGACCAAACTCATCAGTCTGCCACTTACTCTTCAGAATCATTACTTACTTACTTACTTACTGCTTCACACATCCCACAGTAAGGGGTTAGATGCCTTCTCAAGTTCATAACATAAAACGGCATCACAAAAGCAAGTAAGATGTTTTTTGAGGAATGCCTTCAGTAAATATGGAAGGGGAGAAGAAATGGCCAACCTGAGAAAAGACTTCTGATATATTATGTGTATTATCTTGTAGAAAATGGATATATAGAAACATGTTTTCTGGAAAGGGGTTGTTCTTTTATGTTGCATGACTTATATAAAAGCTGCAGTGCGTTACCTATGGGACTTCAATGCTGAAAGATTGATGCATTTCCTTGAAAGAAGACATTGCTGTGCACCTGCCCACAACAATTTAAGACTTGAACTAGTTCTTCAGGACTGTTTCAAGACTTCAGGAAAACATGATCCCCTCAGAACTCAGTGGTATTCAGTAGGGTATGGTTTGCATGGAGAGGTCAGATTCTCAGATTAGTACGGCACCACGAACAATTCCATGCCCCTTTCACTTCTCTACAGTGTCCTACCTCTGTCAAACTGGCTTTGAAAAAGATGATCAAAGGTATCACTGACACCAAGAAGGGCATCCCACAGCCTTTGGTGAGCTTTGCATGAAGCCAGAGAGATTACGGAGCTGTTTGAGATCCTGATAAGAAGCAATGTCTGCTTCCCCAAAAAGTGGAGTGCAGGCTGGCAGAGCTCATATGAGAATACTGTGCCTTGACACTTTGGTCCCTTGAGTACTTTGGTTTCCATGATCACACTTTTTTTTTTTTATTATTATTATTTGGGGTGGTGAAAAAAACTTATGTTATTTGCCATTGTATTTTGTATAGGATATAAACAGCCACAGGTGGAAATGTCACATTCTTGGAACTGATTTTTGTAAATTTGTGTTATATTTGCTTTCATAGCAATGAGGAGTTTGTTTTGATTTTTCTCTCAGGCTGGCTACTTTGATTTTCCCAGAAACCAGTACAGTTGGGTCTCAAGATTCTGAAATTTGCAGTCATTAAGATATGAAGACAAACATTGTCTTCTCAAAACTTTAAAGGAGGTATGCCTAAGAGGAATCCTTTCTGTTTTTCAGAGCACCAGACTCTTTTCCTTAGTACAACCTAAGAGAAGCTGAATCACATCAGGTATCCTTTCAGCCCTGTATCTTGTGTTTTCAGGGAACAGTGAGAAATGTATCTAAGTGCAAATGATTAAAAGAGGTGGCTGAAGTTGGCAAGCCAATGGGAAAAATAGCTCTGAAGGGGAACATGGCTCTATGCATCTTTAAACATGGTTAACTGCACCCTGCTGTTTGGAGATTTCCAGAGTACATGTAGGAAAGAGGATGCATGGTTACAACTACAGGAAGGACCACATTATAAGAAATAAGGCCCCAGAGTCTTCAGTTTGCACTTTTGCACTGCAAAGTGCACCTGGGTGGGTATCCTGCTCCTAGCACAATGGACTGTGGTGCTGGGCAACAAAGATGTCTTTGCTGCTTTTCTCATTTAATTCAATTTGTTACAATTTACATTATTTTGCTAATCTTTCTTTAATATCAATTCCGTTACTCAGTAATCTCTGGGAATTACTTTCCTTTATGGAATCATGGAATCATGGAATTGTCAGAGTTGGAAGGGACCTCTAGAGATCATCCAGTCCAACTCCCCTGCCAAAACAGGGCTGCCCAGAGCACATCACTCAGGAGCATCCAGACGGGGCTTGAAGATCTCCAGAGAAGGAGACTCCACACCCTCCCTGGGCAGCCTCTGCCAGGGCTCTGCCACCCTCACTCCAAAGAAGTTCTTCCTCAGATTGGAGTGGAACTTCCCATGTTCCATCTTGAGCCCCTTGCCCCTTGTCCTATCGCTGGAAACCACTGAAGAGTCCGGCTCCAACATCCTTCACCCCACCCTTTAGATACTTATAAACATACTTAAGGTCTCCCCTCAGCCTTTACTTGTCCAGGCTGAAGAGTCCCAGCTCTCTCAGCCTTTCCTCATAAGGGAGGTGCTCCAATCCCTTAATCATCTTCGTTGCCCTATGCTGGACTCTCTCCAGTAGTTCCCCCCCTCTTGAACTGGGGGGCCCAGAACTGGATGCAGTATTCCAGTTGTGGCCTCCCCAGTGCAGAGCAGAGAGGGAGAATGACCTCCCTCCATCTACTGGCCATGCTCTTCCCTATGCAGCCCAGGATTCCATTGTTTGCACAGTTTGGTTTGCATATAGTGACTAACATAAACATGTAATTTCTGATACTGTAAATACTCACTGCTTATAGGGGCTTGTCTAGTTTTTAATTTTTTTTGGACCTACTGGAAGATAGCCTAGAAACCTATATAGATCCTACTCACTAGACTGCATTGATGGTGTCATTCATAAATTGCAACAATCTTTGCAAATGATATTCCATAGCTTGTGCTTATCCCCAGGGTGCTACTGGCTAACTATGCGCATTGAAGAACAGCATAACGGCACTGATTAACTAGGCTAAACAATGAATTTCCAGGGGCCAAACCCAGTACTGCAGAAACACCAGGGACGTAACGGCATGACACCAGGGTAAATGTCTCCCCATTCAACTAAGTCCCTCTGACTGAAAAAGTTAAGTGTAAAGACAGGTAGATCTTTTGTTGACTAACTAATAAGGGCATTCGATCTGCTTTCTCATTTGAATATCTGAGATGTGCAGAAAGTGAAAATTGCTTCCAGGGAAAAAATGCATCACAAAATGCATGAGGAACACACCTCATTGCACCAAATATGCATGAGACACACACACATGCACACAGACAAACTTTAATTGGAGAAACTTTTCAAAAGACTCATTTTAGTTTTCAATTTACTGCCTTTAAACTCTTCAACAAGCAATAAAAATCCAGAGGCAAATTCCAGGAGACTGAATTCTGACTTTCATGCTCCTTTGTGTGCCTTTTTCCATCTTCTTCTAGAACCTACAAGAGAGGAAGACAGAGAATACATGCACAGAGTTTCCAGTAGTCTGCAGACAAAATAATAGAAACAGTCAGGCTTGCTGGTAGCAACCTGACAGTTTCCAATTTTCCTCTGAAAGACAACTTTGTCCAGCACAACCATAGTTTTTCAGTGAAAACACTTAAGCTTGTTAAAAGGGAACTTTTAAATTTGAGTTGCACATGCACAGAAACATGAGAGGAACTGTAATCCCCAATAACAAGGGAGATTTAAAAAAACAAAACAGAAATAACTCACACCACCCATCCCCAAACAAACAAACAAACAAAACCCCCAAATCCCAAGGACTAAAGGGAAATTTGCTTTCATAAGTGTTCTACCAACATTCTTACAGCCACACTGCCCATATGGAGGGCAGCACATCCCATTGCAGGCTCAAAATTTTCCGATTAGAGGAATTAAAGTGGAGGTAAGGGCAGAGGGAAAGAGAGATAGCTACATATGTAACCACATAATCTCACCCTCTTTCAGGCCATGTGAATTTAGGAGGACACAGCTTTTGCGATATGTAACTTTAGCTTTGGAACAGGTGGTAAGGTTTTTCCCTAATAGTTACATGTCAGGATGTTTCAAATAATAACAAATATAAAAGTTTTTAATGGAGG
Organism: Gallinago undulata; assembly: GCA_026546715.1. NCBI lineage: Eukaryota > Metazoa > Chordata > Aves > Charadriiformes > Scolopacidae > Gallinago > Gallinago undulata. Next base: position 19,843,857 of record JAOTQQ010000032.1, on the reverse strand, counting down.
GTTTATTTTGAAAAAGGAATGCCTTGTTTGTAGAGGAAGTTTCAGAGATGATGAATCTATTTTATACAAACCACTAAATAATAGTAACGGAGCAGAAGACCTGCCCTTTGTCAAGAAATTAGCAAGGGACTCAAAAGGTGAGGTCACAGGGACATTTAAGATATTGTGATTCATTTTCTCCCTGTTCTGTTTCAAATTTCCCTTGCAGTAGGTACAGCTGGCATAGAAGAATAAGTTAGAAGAAAAGAAGAGGCAATAAATGTAATCCATTTTGAGGAGCTGCTTCCTAAACTAGAGGAGAAAAATGGAAATAGCTAGAAGCTCATACTTGAGTATGTTCACAATAGAAAGGTGATTCTTTTATATGGAGTGTATAGTAAAAATCAGCAATACTTTAAACCATGAGAAAAAAAAAATATGTTCTGCTCAGTGTAACTAGTTTACTCACCATAAATCTGGATAAAATAACACTTGATTGAATAAATATGGAAAATATTGAGATAGGAACAATTCTCCAGGGAAGGAGGAACTTGACAAAAATTAGAAAAGAATTTTTCAATCATTGCTGCTTAGGTAAAAAAAATAAGCTTGCTTTTCTCAAAGCCACACTTTTCCTTCTAATTGCAGTGAGCAATACAGGCAACTTGCTGGGGTTGTGCTAAGCGTCTTCCTATAGGAAATGTTTCTATTAAACTCTCATTTAAACTCTTAATCTGAAAGGGGCAGAAAACAAGAGTGGACTCCAGAATGACAGCAACCATAGCTTCTAATGAGATTCCCAAATTTGCTATGAGACACTATTGAATTGATGAACTTCAGCAGACAGTGATCCCAGTCCAGAAATTGTAAATATTGGTACCACCTGAGCTGAAGTCATCATGATGCCTTTGAAGGCTTTGTGTGTCTTCCGTCAAAGTTAACTTTGTAGAACAATAGATTAGCAATTGCTAGTTAATTATTTTTATAGTCTCATCTGCTAATAGATTTATTTAATTTTCCATTTACTACTTAAGGTGTAGATTTATTGTCCCAAAGAGATTCTGTACAGAAGTAGGCAGGTAACATTTATATGGATTAAGAGTATTTATTACATATTAAGAGGGCCTTGAAGATGATCAGAACACTGGAATATCTCTCCTGTGAAGACAGGCTGAGACAGTTGGCATTTTTGAGCCTGGAGAAGGCCCCATGGAGATCTCACAGCAGCCTTCCAGTACTTAAAAGGGGCCTACATGGAAGATGGAGAGCGACTCTTTATCAGGGAGTGTAGAAATAGGAAAAGGGTAATGGTTTTAAACTGAATGAGGTAGATTTAGACTAGATATTAGGAAGAAATTCTTTACTGTGAGGGTGATGAGACACTGGAATGGGTTACCCACAGAAGCTGTGTATATCCCATCCCTGGAATTGTTCAAGGTCAGGTTGGATGCACTGAGAGGCATAGTCTATGTATTACTGTCCCAAACTAACAGGAGGTTGACCTTAGGTTATTTTGAAGTTGCATTAATTCTGTTTTTCAGATTTGCTAATTTGGCAGAGTATTTGTTGGCTTTTTCTCTGCTGCTTAATGCCAGAGATGGCGTGCTTGTGCTTCTAACTCTTGATATAATCACAGATGCTATGGTCATCACAGAACTTTTCCAGCATTGTGCATATAGGAACAGAAATCCCCCTGATACTCTGCTGTTGAGTTTGTACTTTTGTTAAGTCTCTTGGAGAAAGTGCTGCAAGGTTGTTGCCTATGAAAGAAGACCAGTAACCTATAGACTACTCCTATCTGATTGAAATTTTGACTCAGATGACAGTTGACTGCATTTTCTCACAGGTGAGTGTTCATTGACCTGAATGGCAGTACAGTAATTGCAAACATTAAAGGACTGAAATAATCTAGGACTCTTGATTTCACGCCTTTATATATCATCCTTTCTAATCTGGATACATGACTCTGTCTAGGCTAATCCCTTTTTGGATTACTGGATTTTCAACTGATGGAGGGATATCTTCATTGACAAAGAAAATAGTTTTGATAGCCCAGGACTAAGGTGTTGAAGCTACCTAATGGGTCAATTCAATGTATTTAATCTTGGTTTAAGCCAGTGGGTAACAGAGCAGAAGCAGCAGCTTTTATTTGATTTAATGTCTCTTCTACCTCAGTGAGGATCTAAGTGGAGTATAAGAACTAGTGTACTCTTAATAGTCTTATTTTCTAAGCACAACTAAAGGTAGTAGAACTGGCTGAGAATTAGGCTGGCAATAGAAAGCTGTGAATATCTAACAGTTCATCAACAGGAGCATAAACGGTAAGGGAGACTCTTAGGACAAATCTACTAAGTTGATCAGCATCTCTATGGTTTTGTTTCCTGTGACTCTCATAACTGTATTTTCTATTTGGAATTTTGTCATTTAATATTTTTATTTCTTTTATGCTAATGTGACTTGAGGTAAGCATTATGCCAAGGTGATTTTTTATCCTTAAGGCCCCTCATGCTTATGAGTGATAATCTTTAACAGTGTGGTACCAGGACATCATTAGAATCTACTAGATCAAATAGTTTTAAGTAGGGTGCTCCAAAATAACAAATTTAACCTCCTATCCATGGCATATTTATCATCCTTGTCTTTTTGTCAGTAGTAATATCCTTTTAGCTGATCAGGTATTCACCTCCATTTTGTTTGACTAGGCAATTAGCATTCAATTCTTTAAGGCATATGTGCTTTCCCATCTTTAGCACAGGCTGGCTTGAAGATAAATGAAGAAACTAGCTCTGTTGACAGGAGTAAGCCAAACAAGTTCCCAGTATGTAGGATTTTAGTGGGCTAAGTGCCTCAAGACCCAGGATTGTACATACTTTACTGCTCTAATTTGTTGGCAGCATCGTCTGTAGAGCACCAAACCTTCAATGGATCTAGATTTTGCATCTTAGACTGTCCATCCTGTTATTTTTACAGGAATTTCTGTTGCTCAAGGGGTAATGATACTATGTTCAGTTAATTTCTGCTGATACTTTGAGGATTTTAGCAAAGCAAGAGTTAAAAAAAATCTGAGTTGCAAAAAGAAGTAAAAGATAACTGAGAAACAAGTATTTCTAAGCAATTCGTTAAAGGAACATAAAATATAGAAACTATTTTTCTAGTTTCCTAGATAACTGTAGTAACTGGAATTCATGCATAAAGCAGTACTTAACTCCCAATTTCTAGAGTGAATTAATAATTGATAATTCCTTGAATTCCTCGATACAAAAAGACAATTCAGGAAACTAATGACAATTTTTTCTACAGAGAAGAACAATGTGTGGAGGGGTCTTCTTTATTTTTTAATGTCTTTTGTTTTTCTCTTTTTTCTTTTCCTTAAGTGCTTTTAAAGAATATCAGAGACTAGATATCAAAATACTCAGAAGATGGGATCAGTGCTTTACAACTTGCCACATGCAGTTAAGCATTACTTGTAATTGACTGACTTGTTATTTTAGAAATCCATTTGCTCAGAACACAGGGTTGAGCAGGTTTTTTGCACTCTGTTTGTTTCGTGGAGGGCAGAGTTAGCATTTGAGTGTCCATAGGGGTCTTGCCAATCTTCAATGCCCTCCCAATAGGCCCATTAGTACTGATAGAATCACCCATATGCACAAGAGAAGAAGAGACTTCTCTGCATATTCCAACACACAACTTGGTTCATTGTTCTGTTCCACTGCAACAGGAGGTTTCTGCTCAGTAAACACCTACTTCAGTGACAGTCTTAAAAGAATGTATTTGATAACTGGAGCAGGGGAGGTGGGGAAGAAAGAAAAAGGAAAGGGAAATTGATCAGAGCATCAAATGAAATTAGTATTTAAGTGTACATAGTAGATAGGATAAAAAAGGGATTGTTTGTAGAATGCATTCAAGTTAATGAATCCAGTTAAACATGAATGATTTTGCTTATAGTGCTGGGCGTAAAGGGTGTAAAGATCCTTCACAGGATGAAAGGATGTCTCCCAAGGGGAAGAGGTATGTTAAAATCACCATTCTTCCATTAGCACAGTTACCTCCTTAGGAGTTTTGTATTTTCTTGACAGTTGTCTAGGAAGCTTGCAATTTTCCCAGCCTCATGCGCTCTCTTACCTGGCAGACTGTGGTCCTCAATGTAAAGAATCACAACAAAATAACTCAGGAATGTGCTAATGTCAACAAGGACGGACCACCTCCAAGAGGCATGGGTTCAGTGGGAACAGGGGTGCCTGAGGGTAACCTAAGACTAGTTAGCATGGTAAAAATCACACCCCTGGAAGAGATCTTGCTTGCTAATGTCAGACCACCTTTGTATAATGAACTATCCACTAACCAGAGCATGCGAAGAAGGGCATTAGTTATATAATAAAAGACAACCAATGGTCAAGTTTTGTGCAACATTTTTTTTTTTTTTGTAAACTGTATAAAAACTTGTTGCTCCTCTGAAGGGGTGTGCTAGCTTTGGGAACTATCGCCTGGCACCCCTTTCTGTACAGACCTGCATTAAAGGTGGATCTTGACTCTCTCTGCTCTTCAGCTCCTACACACCAGGTGCCAGTCTGAAACTCCAATTAAGGGACAACAAGATCTTGAGTCCTGTAGCACATGGCACAGATATTTCTGCAACAAGTGCACGCCTCTTCCGTCCTCCATGTGCAGAAGCGATAACTGGGTAGATTGCAGAACTGGTCAGAATTATTACTTTTTTCTTTCAATGAAAATTTTAAAAGGACAAACCAAAATCATTGTTTCCAGCAATGTTCTGGCTTGTGAATGAAAACAAAAGTAATTTTTCCAGACTGAAACTGCTTTCTCTTTCATTGTTCTGTCAACCCCATTCAGTGAAACAACCCGAATTTTCAGCCACCACAATGTTTATCAAAAATTATTGGATAAGGAAGAAAGAGCCAGATACAACCAGAACACAGTTGTTTTTAGCAAACTATTTCCCATGCTGCATTACTTTTACCATTTTCCACCAACTTCAGAAAGTTCAAAACCTCCCCACAATAGTTTAGTTGAGAAGAGATAGCATGCTTCCAGTTGTATTGTCAGATGGACAGCAACCTCCTTCAAAGGGTGCAGCAACTTTACTATTTGTGGGGGGGGGGAAAAAGAAAGACAGCAAGTAAAATGGGAGTTTCACTTCACTATAGTATTTGCTTCCCAAAATCCAGACAATAATAGCTCATGCAGTCACTAAATTACTTCTCAGTATAGAAAGGTGTCTACAACAATAATAGGAATTTTCCTCCTAATGGAAATGAACAATTTATGGTCAATATTTTTCACTAAATCTGGAAATTGTTGAAGTAATTCAGAAAAATCTGGGAAAAAACCTCAGCAGCAGAAGGATCCATTTACCTGGTTAGCAGACTTCTGGGATTTTGTCTCCAAATGGTGTAGACCCACATTTTTTCTTCACCAGGATTTGGTATGCTTTAGAATCCAGTATCTAGGCCAGATAGAGACAATCTCTTCAGGAACAGACATGCCTCCATCTTTTTAAGCCCTGATGTGACCAGTCTGTTTTTGCTTCTCATGCCATAGCACAGAAGACATGTTTGTGGTTTATCACGTCACAGGACTGCCACACAGTGTTGTCTCTGGTGACAATGGTATGCCTGTCCTCATAGGTCTGTGAGGTTATTTCTGGTCCCCCATGACTCGCATTTACATGTAAATATGCATTACTGTTCCCTTGTAGTACTTTATTACTGCTTTGCATGAGCATATATCATAAATGCAAGTTGTGAGGGTAAGGAAAATTGTTATCTTGGGCCTATCTTACAGGTTGCTTCCTTACACAGGGGAAAGCTGATAGAGGAGTTTGAAAATATTGACTTTAAGTAATGTTTCTGCACTGCTGGTGGTCACAGAAGCAGCAGGTTCGTAGGAAATTATTTGTAGAAGGTGTTGCTAGTTGGGTATCATGGTAGAAATGCCAGGAACCAAGCAATGGCACCTGACCTGCCTGCCCTCTCCCTGTCTGTTGTTCAGGAACTGGGCTTTCGGCTACACCATACTGGCAGGGACAACCTTCCTCCTGGTCATGCCAGCAAGGAAATGAGAGATACTAGCTCCATCCTCCACTGTGTTGAAGACAAACACTAGTGGAAGTAAGGCTTAGTGGCTGGAAATTAATAGTATCTTGTAAGCAAAAGCAGATAGCAGTTTGGACGGGTGGACTGGGATGTTTCTGTCACTTAGACTTCTGTCCATATCCTGAGTATTTGGATGATTTGGAGAGTGAGACATGAGAGACCTCACTTGATGACACCAAACCAAAACATTTCTAAAGGGAAGTTCTTCATTTCCGCACCATGTTCCTCAGAAGAGATGACGGGCTGAGGGAGGGAATGACAGACCTACCTGAAAACTGCCAGGGCACCAACCTCCCAGGGGGTGTTGAGCTGCTGGGCTGCTTACTGCTTTGGGATTATTTTTTTTCTGGCTCCCTGTTACAAGTATGCTCTATTTCATAAGTAATTAATAATAATTTAGACAGCAAGAGGCATGCTAGTTCTAGTGCCTGCTGTATTCATCTGGGGGAAAGGACAAAGCAAACGTAAATATTTTGTTTCTTCATACACAATCTGGAAGTCTTACAAGCAGATATTCATGTTCATGAACTATCTGGAGAATGTAATCATAAGTATTATTACTGGGAATCCAGAATATAATATACATGAAAATCCAAACTTTCTTGTACAGTGCCCAGACGTACAGATTTAAAGAGGATTTGTAACTTCATTTTTGTCTGCTCACACATAAATTGAAAACAAACGTCATAAATTAAAAGTCTTAATATAAAATTAAATTGGATGGTCAAACTGAACAGAAGGGCATTTTCTCAAGAAATAGGTTCTGTTCTACTACAAAGTAATACACAATATAGATGAATACAAAGTGTAGTGATCCAAAACCTCCAAACCAAAAATGAAAACAGGTATATATAAGGTTTTTATGGAAGGGTCCGTGTTTGTGTTTTTTCAAAGATGATCTGTTTCTTAGAACAATACAGTGGTGTTTGTTAAAATGCTATGGAGTGAGAATGTGAACAGTTCCCCAAAATCTTGCTGCAAAGGAGTACATTGTTATCTATGTGTGGCTCATAAGGGACAATGGTAATGCTCTACCATTTTATGATGTTTATGAACATTTTATTGATATTTTATTTGCAGTTAATGGATGTTCCACCAAATTTTCGTTATGTGTTCATAAGCATTTGCTAATTTTTTAATTCTAGGGGCTGCAGACTGATAAATAGTTTCTAATAAAACCCTTTTTCATCTTTCACAGGCTTCAAATATTTTTTTACACACAATGAGTGAAAAGACTCTGCAAAATTCCTGGATTTTTTTGGCAGAACATTTTCAAGTTGTTCTTCATCTTTTGTAGATACTTTTTGCCTTGAGAATTCCTGAAAGAATTGCTTCACTGTCTTAGATCAATGGTCCACATAATCCAGAGATGCTATTTAAAGTGGATGCTTGAGCTTGGCTACTACTGGTATGTGCGCAAATATGTTCACTCTCACAGGAAAGGTCTTTCTTTGACTTCTGGAGACATTTCAGCTTTCAGATTCACCACTTTGTGGTGGTGGTCTCCTGGTCTACTTCTCACTGCTGTACCAGAGGCTCCACTGGTGGTGGCTGCATACACCCATATATTTGCAGAATTTCTATTGTGAATACTGGAAGTTGAAAGAAAAGGAGGAAGGATCATGCTGTCTGAATTTAGTAATCCAATTTAGAAAGCTTAGAAATGCTTTCTGGAAGTTTCCTCAAAATACCATACCAAATACCTACCAGGAAATTTAGATGTGGGAACTGGCACGTGATAGATGCCTTTGTCGTCTACAACACATGATAAGTATTCTGCTGATCTAAGAGAATTCACTTTGGGAGCAGAAACATTTACTTCCTTCACAAGAGCAAATCCAGGAGAAAATGTCTGCGGTGTGCTGTGAATAGCTGAAAAAGAGGGAAAAATAAAGGGCTGTTAGTTAATTCATACAAATAATTTGTTATGGTATTGCACTGAGAATGAGGAAGGTAGAGTTGGCTTTAATTTTTCTCATGCCTTGAGATAGCTTAGAGAAAAATCTGCAAGCCATTAGAAAAAAAAGATGTAAGACCAATACAATGGTACTATTGTCCTTCTAGTGAAATATGTTTCAAAATAATTCTGTTTTAATATATTGCTGCTTGTGTGTCTAATACCACTTGAAAAATGTGTGTTTTGTCCATGCCAGACAAACTAGAAATTTTTGCTTCATGCTGAATTTAAATATCACTAGATAAAATTCGTAATGATTAGTCACATATGGGATCAAACCGCAAAGTCTATGGCAGCAATGGTATTAACCTTAGCTTCGCAGCACTAGTAGGAATCTATGGGTGATGCAAAAGTCTGTCTGAGAGTGAAATTATGTCTATGAACTTCCTCATGATTACTTGGACCTGTTCACCTTTCTACTTGTTCTCTCTCTATTTCCAGTGCTACATGTTCCAAACACAGCTGGGCTGAAGACAAACTCAACCAATAAACCTGTAATTCATCCATTTTTGCAGTATGCTGTAGGCTTACTCTCTCAATGGCAAAGTCTACTTCCATGCTATTGTACAGAATCCAGAACTCCTGAAGAGATTTGTAAAATACTTGCTGTGATTTTTTTAAAGACTGTAAGGTTTTTAGTGCCTGAAAGGAGTAGGTTAAGTGTTCAGAAGGATGGCAGCACACCCAGGTCTTGCATGTTGGCTTGCCAGTGGAGACAGAATAATTGCTTTTCCTATTTGTACTCTAATGTGATTCATTTATAGCCATACTACTAATTCATGAATGAAAATGGTCCAATTCCATGCAAGGTAATCTTTTCCTCCAGAAATTTTAACTCTGTGCTAACAGCAGATTCTCAAGAATAACTCAGATATTTCATTCTGTCACTCACTACAAAGTCCTTTTCTGCCCATAATATGCAAATGCAGGACATTGCTTCAGTATTGTATTCCTGAGACCCATGCTTTCTGTGCCTCGTATAAAATTGTAAAAACTGCAGTATGCGATCATATGAAGAGACATTCATGATTATATTGATAAGGAGCTGAAAAGGTGAGATTTTGGGTTGAAATGAGAAAAGTGAAATTATTTTCAGCAGGACAGAGAAGTCTCCTCTACCAACACTAACTGTGAAGTGCTTGTTGAATATTTAGGCTTGAAGGAGGGGTATGGTCTATGATGCTGAATAATCAATGATACATCACTGCTGTTCTATGATACTGTATTAGCTAACTGGATAAATGATAATAGTCACTTCATGCAGAAATCTAATATCTTCTTCATTTTTTGTTGGGAACATTATTTTTGACAGGTTAGGAATTTGTTTTAGATAGGATAGAGTTGGGGTGACTGCATTTTGACACTGATGCTGTGATGATGAAGGGCCTTGTGCAGCCAGAGGCTCTGTGTGCAATTGTTTGTGTGTAGTATGGATCCCATGAGCCAGGCTTACCTGGTGTGCCCAAGACAAGTATTGCATCTTGGGATATATCTGGCACCAAAATTACAATGCTAGTCAAGGCACTCTTCAAATTGCACACCAAAATCTAACAGAACCCCAGAAGTAGATGCCTTGTAATGCTAATGCCAAAGTACAGCATTTTAGGAGTCACAGAGGGAATTTGTATATTTAAATGTACTGAGAGAGTTTTATTACACTCAGAGACTGATACTTAATAGATGTTTAGGATAGAAAGAACACACACTGTTTTCAAAAAAATACCAAAGGCTCCCTGAATGGTCTTTGATCTACAGAATCCGTATCACTTGCAATGGGCTTTAGATAAAGCCATTTGCTCTAGTGATGTTGTACCTGTTTCTCTCAGCCGCTCTCTTCTCATTAAAGAAACTATGGTGCTGCTGGAAGGCAGAGAGCCAATGACATGTACAGATGGGATTTACAGTTTGACTTTTATGCCTGTTGAGAGGAACACTTTTCTTAAAGCTGCTGTTGCTCCCGCTATCCAAAACTGAGCTAGAAAACACCATCAAGTTACACATCTATGAGCTTAAAGAAACAGAAGTTTTAAAAAAGCCTGTATTACAGAAAATAATGCAGCCTATTGTCTCTTTTTGGACCTCTGGATATCAGAAACTCTGGTGAGTCATTGCTTAAAACCTCTTGCTGCTCAAATCAGCAGACTATCAGGTTTGTTGAGTTCTCTGTTTTCAAGGAAGTAACCAAGTTGGACTAGATACCACCTTTGGGTGTGTTACAAGTTGTCAGAGCCAGGCCTAGAGACCTAGCTCACTGCCGCTTCCTTAACTCTGTTCTTGTTCTGTTGGCTCACATTCTAGTACCCAGTGGATGATGAAGTAAAAACATTACCATATAAAACTTAATTGACACCAAAATTCCCTATGTTCTCCATGTATGTATGTACCCACACACAGAAAAGTTTGGGGTTGTGGATGGGGCCTCATCTTTATGTGTCATTGCAGAAGAGCATGAGGTTTCCTTGCCACTTGGCATCAAAATCTTTGAAAACATACAGCCAAACAAGTGAGCTCCCACTCCTGCTCTGATCTATTTTAACCACTGGCTTCATTGTCTGCACCCACAATGATTTTTGCACTTACTTGAACCGTTGTAGTCTCTATGACAACAGTAGAATTAATGCGTATGATACTTTGTATTGCTGGGCACTCTGCCGCTGATCTGTCTAGCCTAACTAGGTGGTGATGAACCTGCTTTATAATGAACATATTTCTTCCTTCAGGAAGGATGAAGATGTGTGTGATGAGTGACCTCCATTTGTGCACTGACTGAGATGCATCTTATTATGACGTTCTGAGGGATGACTCATAAAGAAGTGCTTCATGCAGACACAGAGAAGGCAGAGCTGCTGAATGCCTTCTTTGCTTCAGTCTTCACTGCCAAAGCTGTCCCTCATAAATCCCAGATCCTGGAGACAAGGGAGAGGGTCTGGAGAGAGGAAGACTTCCCTTCTGTTGGGGAGGACTGGGTTAGAGACCACTTGGCCAAACTAGACATCCATAAGTCCATGGGCCCTGATGGGATGCACCCATGAGTGCTAAGAGAACTGGCGGATGTTATCACTAAGCCACTCTCTACCATTTTTGAGAAGTCTTGGAGAACAAGAGAAGTGCCTGAGGACTGTAGGAAGGCAAATATCACACCAGTCCACAAAAAGGGCAAGAATGAGGACCGGGAACTACAGGCCAATTATTTCTCACCGGGTAAAATAATAGAGCGGCTCGTGCTGGATGTCATCGCCAAGCACATTGAAGATCAAGAAGTTATCAGTATTGGTCAACACAGATTTACCAAGGCTAAACCATGCTCGAACAAACTGATAGCCTTATATGATGTTGTAACTGGTTAGTTAGATGAAGGGAGAGCAGCAGATGTCATCTACCTTGACTTCAGCAAGGCTTTTGACACTGTCTCTCATAACATCCTCATTAGAAAATTAAGAAAGTGTGGGATAGATGAGGGGGCAGTGAGGTGGATTGAGTCCTGGTTGTGTGACAGGACTCAGAGGGTTGTGATTAATGGAGCAGGGTCAAGTTGGAGGCCTGTAACCAGTGGTGTCCCCCAAAGGTGAATACCGTGTCCAGTCTTGTTCAACATATTCATAAATGACCTGGGCGAGAGGACAGAGTGCCTCCTCAGCAAGTTCACTGACCATACCAAACTGGGAGGGCTGGCTGACACTCCAGAGGGCTGCGCCGCCATCCAGTGTGACCTGAAAAAGCTGGAGAGCTGGGCAGAGAAGAACCTAATGAGGTTCAACAAGGGCAAGTGTAGGGTCCTGCACCTGGGAGGAAGAACCCCAGGCACCAGTAGAGATTAGGGGTGGACCTGTTGGAAAGCACTTCTGAGGAGAAGGATCTGGAGGTCCTGGTAGATAGTAAACTATCCATAAGCCATCAATGTGCCCTTGTTGCCAAGAGGGCCAACGGGATCCTGGGTTGCATAGGGAAGAGTATGGCCAGCAGGTCGAGGGAGGTCATTCTCTCCCTCTGCTCTGCACTGGTGAAGCTGCAACTGGAATACTGCATCCAGTTCTGGGCTCCGCAGTTCAAGAGGGACAGGGAACTGCTGCAGAGAGACCAGCATAGGGCAACAAAGATGATGGAGGGATTGGAGCATCTCCCTGCTGAGGAAAGGCTGAGAGAGCTGGGGCTCTTTAGTCTGGGGAAGAGCAGGCTGAGGGGAGACCTTATTCATGCTGACAAGTGTCTAAAGGGTGGGTTGAGGGAGGATGGAGCCGGACTCTTTTCAGTGGTTTCCAGCGATAGGACAAGGGGCAACAGGCTCAAGCTGGAACATGGGAAGTTCAATTCAAATATGAGGAAAAACTTCTTTATGGTGAGGGTGGCAGAGCCCTGGAACTGGCTGCCCAGGGAGGTCATGGAGTCCCTTTCTCTGGAGATTTTCAAGACCTGCCTGGATGCCGTCCTGAGTGATGTGCTCTAGGCGTTCCTGCTTTAGCAGGGGAGTTGGACTAGATGATCTCTAGAGGTCTCCTCCAACTCTAACAACTCCATGATTCCATGATTCCATGCTGCTTTAGAAGAAACTTCTACTCAACTTCCCATACATTTTCAGAAAACTGACATCCATCTCATCTTGTAGATGTGTGAAAGTATGCATGCATGCTGTTATCATAGCTTTTTCATGAGCCAGAACATCCCATTTGAAGACTCTCCGTCTCTGTTCTATCAGCAGGAGGCACCTGATACTTCCAGGAAGGGTTGTCATATGGAAAGCATTCTCAGTAAATCTTCCTTTCTACTTGGTAGCAGCAAGGTCCCAGTCTAAATGCTGTTCAAGTTTTGGGCTTTGCTCTTCAAAAAAGGCACAGGATGTGACAGAGGATGACAGGAGATCTTCAAAAACATTGCAGGAGCCTGGAAGAACAGAGGTGATAAAGTCTAAATTCTGTAGAAAAAGGAGTCATCAAAAAAGGAGTCTTTAAAATACGTAAAGGAACAAGAGAATGGACTGTTCTTTGATCATTAGGGATAGGACAAGGATTTGCAGGCTGCAATTGCAGTAATGGAAAATTCACTTGAATATTAGAAAGAATTTTAGTTCCAGAAACATTGACGCAATCAATAAGCTACAGGACATAGGACAGGAAAAACATAGATGGTTTTTAAGTTGATAATATAAAATGTCTGTCGGGAGGAATGGCTCTAGAAATACTAGTTCTTGATAGTGCAGCCTTATTTTTGTCTACTCCTTTGTTTCATTTTTGATGCAGTCAATAAGATGATAAATCTACTCACCTCTGAGGTTTCTCAAAGACCTGATGTTTTGACATTCTTTGGTTTCCCAGAACCTCCATGATAGCTGATCTTCTGTAAATATGCTAGATATTATTCAGACAAGACAGATATGGGGCAAATATTACACTGTTGTTCAGCACTTTTCAGCCAAAAAATCCCAAAGCAGTTCATTCTCCAATTGCAGAAAGGGAAAGCAAAGAACACAGTGATGAAATGAATTGCCCAAAGCTATAAATCAAGGCAGGAACTGATTTTAGTCTGCTAAGATGTTGCCTTGCCCATTAAACCTTCATGTAGTGTAGTCTGAGGTTAGAGCTGCAGTACAAAAGAGGGAGCAAGACAAATTTGCGATATATATATATCTGTAAAGGCCTATTCCTGGGGGAAATCTAACAAATATGTATAAATACCTGATGGGTGTTGGTTGTGTGCACATGGTTTGAATGGCATATGCATCTGAGAATAAGGACGAAGCGCTTTGTCGATCATGACATTTCTCTCTTCCATGAATCAGTGTGCACTGTTCTGGTGCTCAGTGGGAACAAGTATCAGCCCCCACGGTCTCAAATGCAATTCCAGGTTGACTACTTGTGATAGTTTCCCTCCAGGTGACAGCCTTTAGGACAGAGAACAATACAGCAAAACAGCTGACACTTTTCTCATCTTCAAATCCATTGTAGATGAATTAGTTAGGGTCAATCCAGTCAGGTGACCATAATGGCCTGACTGTTTACCAGAGATGGTTTCCATCAGGCTGTCAGCTTCAACTGGTGCTACAGGAACAGTTTGGAAATGGGGTTTGCTTGTTGTCAGTGATCAAGTTGAGGGGCCACCACTTTGGCTGGAAGCCAGCGCACTTACAAGTTGCTAAATACATGAACAAGGGAGGCACTAGTTAATCCCAGGATGGAACTGCAGCATGTGGGGGTTGATGACTCCTTGAATAACCACATTTTCCAGGTCCCTGCTTTGCTCTTTTTGTCTGGACTCAGTGTTATTTTGCAAGTGCTGTGGAAGGTGCCTTTTATCTGACACTGCCTTAACTATGGGAGGTCATTGAGCCATTTCATCTGCATGACAGTGCCTACTACTGAAGAAGATTCCACAGCCTGCAAAACAGGGACACACATCCAAATTATTTTTCTAGGTTTAGGAAGCATTTAACACCTCTTTCTTAATTCACATTCCTATGGGTCATCCTGTTTGAAATGCCTTGTACTCATGGTGTCATTATAAATTATACATAAGCCTTTTAACAACTGGAAACTGAAATTGTTAGCTCACAGTTTCCCCATTGGAGAACTTAATCCATAATATCGGATTGACAGTATATTGAATTAATTTGTCGTATGTGTTAAATTCAGATCAAAAGCCCATTATGATCAACTGAAAGATTTCTATTCGAAGGTTATGAGCCCATGCTAGAACCTGCTAAATATTTCAGCATACGCCGTATGTGAATTGTGCACATAAATTTAGAAGGGAAGGAAAAGACAGAACAGCTAAAAAAAAGACAGCTAAAGCAGAGACATCCCAAAGGTCTCAAAAAAAGGTAGACTTACTGTGAAATTTAAGAGCTGTAAAATCTAAGTATGAAACATAGGAGCTTGGGCAGGTCTAAAGAAACCAATTTCAAAATATTTATCACAGACAGCAAGATTAATAAGGACAAGGACTTCAATGTGAATTGAACAAGTTTGATTTCCACTGAAATTGGCAGCAGTTGAATTTTATGGCTAAGCATTATATTTGGCACCCGATAAAAACTCACTAATAGGAATATAGTTTGAGGGAGACCAAACCTACTCACAAATCCAAGTAAAATCTGTGGAAAAAAATAGACAAAAAAAGTTTGGGGAACTATTTTGTTGAATATCTAAAATTTTTCAGTCTAAAAAATGATTTTTTTTATTTCCAAAATATTTTTAATACTCCTGAAGTTAATTTCTTCACTTTTACAATTCTTTATTTAAAATTACTTTTTAAATTATTTAAAAGAATAATCCAGATAATTAACTAACCCATAAAGTATTAAAAAGAATACCCAGGGCAGGGGACAAACTAAGCATGCTGTCAGTTTGGCCAAGAAACACCATATTTTTGTCTGTTTGTTTCAGAAGGACCTACACTAAACTAAATGCCCTTTGGGGTTAACCACTGACTGACCTGAAGTATTCAGCCATGCACAGAAGTTCTCTGAAGAAGACCTCCTAAGAATGCCAATAATTTTCCTTGCACCTTCTTTCCCTACTATATCAGATATTGTCAAGTACAAAAGCCTTGCAAAGAAAATACTCTGGGTCTAATGCAAAGCCCTTTGAAGTCAGTGGGAGTCTTTTCATTGACTTCAAAGGGCTTTAGATCAGGCTTTATTACAACAGTTTAAATAATTCAATATGAGCACAGTGAATTGGGGCTTGGCACATGGATATTATGAAATCTGAAGTATTGAGTGGTTCTACATAAGACTGGCCATAATAACAATGGTCTGGAAGAACAAACCTTGGATCTAATTAATTTGAATAACTAAATTATAAAAGTTGTTAACCTTAGAGTTAGTAATCTTGATTAGGCTGTTAACTTTGACAGTAGGAGTTCAGTAGGCAAAGAAAATAGTTCAGTTTTGAGTACCTATGGTATCCATTGTTTCCATACTGCTGCTAATATTCTTAGAGAAAAACTAGATTTAGGAAAAAAAATGGGCACTTTAGGCCAGATTTTTTTCATGTTTTTCTTGTTCATTCTCCTTGCAATTCGTTTTACCCCTTACTTTCAAGTTAATCGGTAGTTTCATGGGACATTCATGGAAGGAGTTGATCCTCTACATGAATACGGATACAAGTGTCGTCTCACAGGAATGAGCACTTTTGTCTTATGCTCTTACTTGATCTTTTTGATAAAGTCTTTCAAATGTCTGTGTTTAGTTTTTGACCACCACTTTATATTTCTCTTCTGTACTTCTCATATTTTAATATTAACTCAATTTATTTTTAGCTTTGTTTTCATATTACATTTCAGAAAGTGCTGTGCTATTTTCCCTTTGTATCAAGTCAACACAAATTCCATCAGCTCATGAAGGAGCTGTGATTAAATAATAACTGAGAGTCTCATGAAGTATTCATTAGTTCTCTGTATGTCAGAGCTGCACTATGGTATTCCCACAGATGATAACTGAGAGGCATGGAAGGGAGGCAGCCTGCATATCACTATCAAATTTACTAAGCACAGAGAGAAGAGAACCACAGTTCCCTGAGACCTAAACTGTGCCCTGTTTTAACAAGGTATTTGAACCTACGTTTAATCTTGTGTGTATATCTTGGTTCCACTGAATCAATGTGCAACATGGTCTTCATTTCTCTGAAAAATATGGAGTCAATATATTCTTTAATATCTCAACATGTGTGTTAAGTTAATTTACTGAATAAGTTTTCCATAGTTAGCTATCTCCTGTATAAGTCATTTGCAACTTTTCATTTTTGGAAGCTCTTTTATATGTCCGTTTTTTAATTTTTATTTATTTTATGTTTCAGCCTTCCAATTTTACTATCAGAATAGAAATGGTAAGCGAGATAAATGATGTCTTGTTGATTTGTACATGGTTCAAGAGTGTGCTAAGAAAACCTGACCTTTATTTTAAGTTATGCAGGGAGATTCTCTCAGCTTAGACTGTAATAAAATTGTCACTCCCTCATGACTCTTATTATTACCTTCCATGCTCTTTTGGGAGTCAAGTCCGTGTGCTTCACAAACTCTTCTGCACTCTAGATGCCTCACTGGAAATCACACAGTTTGATGCTTCACGAAGGATAAGTCCTACCTGAACAATCTCGTGGCCTTCTATGGTGGAGAAACTATATCAGAGGACAAAGGAAGAGTTAACAGATAGCAACAACCTAGACTTCTGTAAGGCCTTTGACACTGGTCCCTACAACATCCTTCTCTATAAAGTGGAGAAATATGGATTTGATGGGTGGACTGTTTGGTGGATGAGGAAATGGTTGGATGGTAGCATCCAGAAAGTAGTGTTTAATGGCTCAATGTCCAGATGGAGATTGGTGACAAGTAGTGTTCCTCAGGAGTCCGTACTAGGACCAGTACTGTTCAGTATCTTCATCAAAGACATAGACATTGGGATTGAGTACACCCTCAGCAAGTTTGCAGATGACACCAAGCTGAGTGATGGAGCTGACACTCCAGAGGGATGGGATGCCATCTAGAGGGACCAGGGCAGGCTTGAGAAGTGGGCCCTTGTGAACTTCATGAGGTTCAACCAGGACAAGTGCAGGGTCCTGCACCTAGGTTGGGGCAACCCCTGGTATCAATACAGGCTGGGGGATGAATAGACTGAAGGCAGTCCTGCTGAGAAGGAATTGGGGGTATTGGTGAATGAAAATCATAGAATCATAGAATGGTTTGGGTTGAAAGGGACCTTAAAGGTTGCCAAGTTCCAACCCCTCTGCCCTGGGCAGGGACACCTCCCACCAGACCAGGTTGCTCCGAGCCCCATCCAACCTGGCCTTGAACCCCTCCAGGGATGGGGCAGCCACAGTTTCTCTGGGCAACCTGTTCCAGTGTCTCATCATCCTCATAGTAAAGAATTTCTTCCTAGTATCTAATCTAAATCTATCCTCTCTCAGTCTAAAACCATTACACTTCATCCTATCACTACACTCTCTCATAAAGATTTCTTCCCCATCTCCTCTGTAGGCCCCCCTTAGGCATTGAAAGGCTGCTGTAAGGTCTCCCTGTAGTCTTCTCTTCTCCAAGCTGAACAACCCCAACTATTTCAGTCTGTCCTCACAGGAGAGGTGCTCCACCCCTCTGATCATCTTCGTGGCCCTCAGCTGGACCCATTCCAACAGATCTATCCATGTCCTTTCTGTGCTGAGGACTCCAGAACTAGACGCAGTACTTCAGGTGTGGTCCCACTGGAGTGGAGCAGAGGTGGACATGAGCTGACAATGTGTCCTCGCAGCACAGAAGGCCAACCATATCCTGGGCTGCATCAAAAAAACCATGAGCATCAGGTTGAGGGAGGTGATTCTACCTCTCTCTTCCTATGAGATAGGACACGAGGTAATGATAACTAAAAGAGGACAGGTTCAGACTGGATACAAAGAAGAATTTTTTACAATGAGGGTGGTGAAACACTGGAAGAGCTTGCCCAAAGAGATTGGAGATATCCCACCCCTGGAAGTGTTCAAGGTCAGGTTGGGTGGGGTTCTAAGCAATCTAATCTAGTGGAAGATGTCTTTGTTCATTGCATGGTGGTTGAGATAGATGACTTTTAAAGGTCCCTTCCAACCCAAACTATTCTATGATTCTATGACTCTCTGCTGAGAATGTATTTGATGACTGTCCCTCAGTGTATCCTGTCTTACTTGGATGGACATTGATTTCCCCTAAATCTACCCATTTTCCAGGGGAAATGTGTCCTCACTTGCAGTGGACTTCTGTACATTTCAGTCGTCACTGGACTGAGACACCTGGTGAGAAGTACTAGCTATATTTGCCAGTGGCACTTGAACCACTGCTGATTTGCTAGATAGAGAGTCTCATTCCCTTGGGTGTGGGTTGTTTTTTTTCCTATTTTTTTTTTGTTCCCCTCTCCCCCCATTGTTCCCCTCAGGTCTTTTCTGATATCTTTTTTAAAAAGTAGCTGCCTGTCCTTCCTTCTCATCTCCCACCCACCACCCTCCCTTTTTTAACTTCCTGGATTTAATTACTCTTCCCTCCCATCTGGTCTCCCCTTACTTCACAATCTCATTTCAGTAATGGCTAGTATAGTATGCTGCTTTCACTCTGTCCCTGTAATACAAAGGAATCAATTAATCAGGTTTCTTGATCAAAGACTCTTCCACCTCTATAAAAACTTTGGCCTGGAAGTCATATTATGCTGTATCAGCATCAGTTGTCATATCTTGGAACTGTGACAACTGGTGTCACATTGGTCTTGTTCAGTGTTCTGGTTTAACCCCAGCTGGTAACTGAACACTACATAGATGCTCACTCATGTTCCCCCAGTGGGATGGGGAAGAGAATCTGAAGAATAAACGGGAGAAAAAACACATGGGTTGAGATAAATACATCTTGATAGGTGAAACAAAAGCTGTGCATGCAAGCAAAACAATGAATTCCTTCACCACTTCTCATTGACTGGCAGGTTCTTAGCCATCTCCAGGAAAGCAGGGCTCCATCACATGTAACAGATAGTTGGGAAGACAAAGCTCCATAAATCCAAATATCTTCCCCTTCCTTCTTCTCCTCAGCTTTATATGCTGAGCGTGACATCGTATAGCATGGAATATCCCCTTGGTCAATTGGGGTCAGCTGTCCCAGCTGTGTCCCTTGTCAGCTTCTTGTGTACCCCCAGCAAACTGGCTGATGGGGTGGTGTGAGGAGCAGAAAAGGCCTTGACTCTGTGTAAACACTACTCAGCAATAACAAAAATATCTCCGTGTTATCAACACTGTTTTCAATGCAAATCCAAAACATAGCCTTATATTAGCTACTATGAAGAAAGTTAACTCTATCCTACCCAAAATCAGCACATTCAGAATTTCTGTGCAAAGAAAGTATTCTTAATTACAGATACTGTGTGTAGGTATCAGGAAAATTCTCTGTAATATGTTTTGCAAAAAACTTAAGTAAAACCTTACCCACATCAAAAGTTCTGAAAAGAGTAGATTAAGTACTTCAAATAGTAAGAATATGTAAATTTTGGAGACATTTTACAAAAAAGACCACCATGCTTCCTGTCAGCTTTTCAGATAGCTGACAGGATAGGCCAAGGGACCCTATTCAGATTTTCAGATGAAGTGGGGCTTTTTTTTGGTGTCAGTGGTTGTTAATCCCGTCACCAGAATAGAAAACAAATTCTACTGATAAAACGAAAGATATTCAGAAAATCACACATATCTCCTGTGTGTTCCACAAGTGCTTTCACGGATCACCCAAACTTCTCATAAATACCAAGATCTAACTACTGCTTTCAGCTGAAATCCATCAGTAGATGAACAAGAAAGAACATATTTATTAGTTTCCATTATCATTAACCTCTGCAATCAAGGCTATCTGGAGTGCTCTGTCTTCCTGTCTCTGGCACTATTTGGACTTGCAGAGCTCTCTCTAAGCCAAGCTAATTTTTATGTACATCAGATGAGTTTAGGACTAGGTCTTTGTAGAGGTGGGCTGCATGTACGTGAGTTCTTCATTTCCTATAGAAATTTCCTTTTTAGCTTGTGTGCATTCTCCCTGCAAGTTTGTGGGTGGCCCAGAGGCTCTTTTTGTCTACAGGGGGTTTTTATGTGTTTTCTTCTGCTTTGACCTTACCCACTCTGGTTTGAGCAAGAGACCAATGTCTGACAACACTGGCACAGGCACTATTTTAAACTCCCTTTATTTTTCATAACACATATAGTTTAATTAACCTTTATGGCAGATCAAACCTGGATACGTTAACAGAGTATCATGATCAAAAGACATGTAAAGAAGTTTTATGACTGACGGGACAATCTTCCTTGACAACATTTAGTCTTACATGTCTGGTTGCCCTCCTCATGCTGTATTTAAGATTAAGTATTGAATATCTCATTAGGAACTGGAAGCTGGGAATGTTCTGAAAGAACATTGAAATTTAGGAGGTAATGGCATCCATCTACTCCATTTTTCCTCACTTTACACCAACAACAGATTCTCCCATAGTATTCTTGTACCAAGTCAAACTTCTTGGTCTGGAAAAGCCATATGTTGCATTAAGAGACAAAGCAGTTTTGGCAGAAAATAAACCCTCTTGTGTTGTAACCTTTCTCACCAAGGTGAGAAGCTGGGTGCAGTTTAAATTCTCAGTGATGCCAAATTCACCACTATCAGTCCAGTCACGTTCAATATATTGAATTATGAAGATTCCAGATACACTAATAGTGGGCTGCACCTTCAGTCTGGTTGTGCGTGTGAACTAGCACTCAAAGGTTTGGTTGCGTTCAATGAGAAACCGTAACAACTAGCTGCTTAAACAGTGCAGTTTATTCAAGCAACAGATACAAAGGTTCTTTTGGATTGCTGGTGATAAATACACTGTCTGCAAAGCCTGTGAAGATTAAAGTATTGTTAATTGTACAAAGCACGTGACAAAGTTGTACAAAACACACCTGGCTATAAATGTAGAGAAGCGACTCTCTAGAGAGATTTCTAAGTTTCCTGAGGAAGCACTCAGTATAGTCTAAGTCTCACCCAAAGGCGTCCCTACGGGGAGGGGGGGGGGAAAGAAAGGCTCAGACCATCGACTGGTCCCACAAGTCAAAGGCGGTCTGAGATGGTGTTCTCCTTGACTTGTTCACGATGGTGTCTTCCCTAACATTCCACCTTTCTTGGGCCATTTTATACTATTTTTTTACCTTCAAGGTGCAGTTCGAGTTACTTTAGTTGTAAATACCTTTATTATGATTATGATTCCTTCACCTCGCATTTAAAGATATAGTCTATGAAAAATTCAGGGCACAGCCTCAAGGAGGTGTGGTCACACCTTGGAGGCAGGTAGCCTTTGGGATGGAGTCGTGTTTTGGTATTATACTGACATTATAAAGGAGCAAAGTTTGCACAAAGGACAGCATTTCATCAAAGTCTGACAGACTGTTGGCTGTCAAATATGCAGCTTATCAGCTCCATAGGACCATCTCATTCCCATTTCTGCTGTATTATCACAGAACCTGGTCACAGAACCTCCACTCTACTCCCCCCTCCACGCTGCTTTGCAAGCAATATTGTTCAGGGAACGATGGTGGAAAGGATTGCTCGCATACCAGCTGCAGCTGTGTTCCACCCTGGAACCTTTTAGATTTTATATCTTTCCTTAATGTGTGAACAATGCTGTATTTTTAATATAAGTTCACTTTAGTAATTATTCCACACCACACTACTGAAAAGTTCTATTAATCGTGTTTTGTTATCCCTGCAAAATGTGATAGAAGTGAGTCTCTGAAAAGTGCTTGGGGTAAAATCTGAGCTCATTTGATTATAGTAATAGTAATACCTGTGTAATACCTCTTCATCTGTGCAAAAAGCTCTATCCCATCCTCTGGTGAGGAAAAATATTTGATTGCCTTATATCTTCTAAAAGACAGCCATTCTCCCTTTCTCCCCAGGGGAAGGGAACACTCTCCAAAGAACAAAGTGCTTAGGGGATCAACACCATAAATAATAATGATGTATTTATTCTATACAGGAAATTAGGGAACTGACATGTTCAGGAGACTCAGGACAGACAAATCTCTCTGCAAAGCAGCTTAATTTGAAACCTGGGAAAGAGTATTTCCTGTAGTTTTTTTGAGGGAGGTGCTCTTTGAACTCTCCAAAGCTATGCAGTATAGCTACATGGAAAGAAATATACACAGAGAAATGAAAACATGGAAAGCATTGATAAGAACAGCTCCACTAGTTCAGCTGATAGATCCCATCTAGTCCCATTTCTCTCTTCAAAAAAGTGTGTATGACCCTTCCCTGCTCTTGAACCACTTGCAGAGCCGGGCATTCCTAATGTGTTTGTGTGTTTGTTTAGAAACACCTTCATGGTTCTTTCTTCCAAGTCTTTCATCCTATCTCCCCCTTGAACTCATGCAAAATTCTTTCATCCACAATGTCCTTTGGAAGGGTGTTGAACCTGTTGCCTGAAGAAGAACCTCCTTTAATTTGTGCTGCAGATGGCTTTTGCCATCCCTTTTTGATTACACTTGATGCTTGTTCTGGAAGAGGGTGAATAGTCAATCCCTCTTTGTCCTCTGTGTGTTATTAATGGTTTTGTAACCACTAACAGCTTTCAGTTGTCTCTTGCCCAGGATAGAGAAATTTAGTCTACTCATTTCCCTACTTGGGAGATTCTCCGGAGTTTCTCAGACTTTATACCATTTCCAAGATCCAAGCAGCATTAAAAGGATGTGAGAACCATGGATACCCATGGTAGCATAATTATCTTTCCTGTTTTACTACTTTCCAAAAAAATCCTAAAAGCTGATTTGCTTTTCTGAGTGCTACTAAGCTTGTCTGCTATTTTCATAGAAGAATGAAATGTCAGACTGCTATTTTCATGGAATTATCTATTTTCTACAAGCCCGAGGTCTTGTTTCTGGCTGGTGTCAGCCTAGAGCCATCAATGTCTGTGTGAGGCTAAGACTCTACAGCAAATTTTATATTCCTTTCATTTCATTGAGCAGATACGTTTACCAGCTTGTCTAGCAGGGTTAGGTGGAATTTGCACAGGTTTTTCTTTATGTTTTGAAAGCATTCATTTTAAAGTAGTAAGACTAAAACTGAATAACAATAGAAAGAGAAGTTGACAATCAGTTGTAGATCTCAAAGGCTTTTGGTCTTACTTTTAGTTCAGCTACAAATAGAAATGTGTTCAATGTTTTGTAAGCATATTCAAAACATACTGTAGAGTTTAGCACTATGTTTCTCATATAGCCACTTCTAAATGACTGTGAGTAGTGGCTCTGTGTGTGATAGAGGGTCTGTGTGCTTAAATAATGTGTTTTCCATTTCAACTTAAATAATTCCTGAGGATGTATCTGGGTAGACTTGTACACTCAAAAATATATCAAAGTGCTTAGTGACAAATGGGAAATAAATCTTAGTTGAGAAATGGAGGGAGAAACTGAATGTCAGAAGTGGGAAAAATATAATTTTAATGCAATTACCATAAAAAAGCCCTCGGAGTATCTGATGAATGGACATATATTTGGAAATACTCTTCCTGAACAACATTAGCAGAAAAACTAAGATAAGGAGAACTGTCAAGACCTATTAAAAACTATGCAGAGACATATTTGAGAAAAGAAACAAAAGTATCCTTTGATGGCATTTGGTGCAGTAAAAACTAGATTTTCAAGAGGATTCTCATAATTTAAGTATTTTTGAATATTAACAGACTTTTCTCTTCAAACCAAACTCCCATTTGCTAAGCAAATAAGCTCAAATGTCTGGTGTTGTGCATATTGTTAGTCAGATATATTTATGTTACAATTGAAGCTTCATCCTCAGAAGAAGTCTCAGAAATATGTACTGCTGGCAATGAAAAATGGGATTATAAATACACCATGAGAAGAAAGTGTGTTTTAGTTGCTGCTGCATAACGATTAATATAAGGGACAACAAAAAAATTTTCTATAAATACATCAACAAAAAGAGAGTGACAGAATGTCCATCCCTTACTGGATGCGGGGGGAAACCTTGCAACGAAAGATGAGGAAAAGGCTGAGATACTTAATGCTTTCTTTGCCTCTGTCTTTAATAGTCAGACCAGCTACTCCCAGGGTGCTCATCTTCTTGGGCTGGAAGATAAGGCCGG
>JAOTQQ010000032.1:19802308-19819108 GCA_026546715.1 Gallinago undulata | reverse complement strand
TGTTTGTTTGTTTTTTTAATGTGGTTGGACTCAATGATCTCAAAGGTCCCTTCCAACCACTAAGATTCTGTGATTCTCTGATTCTGTAACAAAGCCTAGTTTTCATGTGAAGATGATTTTTTGGCTCTCAAAGTTATCGTTATTCTTTAGACAAATGCAAATATTCAGCTGTGACAATGATGAATGTCAGATGGTTCTGGTGAGTAGACTTAGAACACTATTTAATTCAGTCTTAAAATGTTTCTTTAACATCTGCACAGTTTGGATCTGTTTGGATTAGCCAGGAATTCCCTAGCTGATTTCCAGTCCTATCTTTCGACTTCTTTCTTCAGATTTGCCGGATCCTGGACCTTACAATGGAGTGTAGTGGGGACATCACCATCAGATGTGAACAGGTGAATGATCTCCTCAATCTGGTGGTGGAACTGAAGGAGGAAGTAGAGAGGTTGAGGAGTATCAGGGAGTGTGAGAGGGAGATCGCCTGGTGGGCCCACTCCCTGAGAGTAAGGGAACATGTTGAGGCCGCACATACATCAGAGGACCCCCTCCCCACTTCTCACCAGGCAGTAGGAGGGGATCTCAGAGAAGAGGGGGAACGGAGAGAGGTCCCTGCTCAGCAAAGCAGGCGAATCCCCTCCCTACCCTTCCTACCTACCCAGTTACCCTTGCAGAACCAGTACGGAATCTTGCAGGAGGACCTGGCTGTTGGAGAGGAGGATGGTACATCTAGGCCAGAAATGCCAGAAAGACCAAGTCACCGTAGGCCTGGCATTACAACTAGTTCCAAAAGGAAAAGCAGAAGGGTCATTGTTGTGGGTGACTCTCTTTTGAAGGGGGCAGAGGGACCAAGATGCCGTCCTGACCCACTTCACAGGGAAGTCTGATGCCTCCCTGGGGCATGGGTCAGAGACATGTTGGACAAAGTTCCTACTCTAATAAACCCTTCTGATTATTACCCGCTTTTAGTATTTCAGATGGGCAGTGATGATGTGGAAAGAAGGAGCCCAAAATCAATTGAAAGAGATTTTAGAGCCTTGGGGCAGGTACTTAAGGGATTGGGAACACAAGTTGTGTTCTCCTCTATCCCATCAGTGGCTATCATGAGTGAGGAAATTAACAGGAAGAGACAAGGCTCTGGGACTGGTGTTATCAGCAGGGCTTTGGGTTTTTTAATTATAGGCTGCTGTATGAGACACCTGGCCTGCTGATGGCAGGTGGGATGCACCTGTCCCAGAGGGAGAAAAGAATTTTGGGGCAGGAATTAGCAGGGCTTCTTGATAGGGCTTTAAACTAGATATGAGGGGGGAGAGGGAGATAACTGTGTCTGTTAGGATTAAACCCAAGGGGAACACTTGAGGGATGGTGGACTAGCAAGGAGCCTTGCTCTACCATTTTGTTTGAGAGAAGTGATAGACACCTAGAAATTATGGAAACACCTGAGAGGGGTCTGGTAGGAAATGGGGCCCACACTCACAAAAAGATGTTGGAACCATCAGCTCGTCTGAAGTGCATCTATACCAAGGCACACAGTATGAACAACAAACAGGGGGAGCTTGAAGCCATGATGCACCAGGAAAACTATGACATAGTGGCTATCACAGAAACGTGGTAGGATGCCTCACATGACTGGAGTGCCACAATCAAAGTCTACAAGCTCTTCAGGAGGGATAGACAGGAAAGGAGAGGTGGCGGAGTGGCCCTGTATGTTAGAGACTTCTATGAGAGCTCAGAAATTAAGTATAGAGATAATGGGGTCAAGAGTGTTTGGATTAGGATAAGGGCCAATAAAGGTGATATCACTGTGGGAGTCTGCTATAGACCTCCCAACCAAAGCAGTGAGGTGGATGAAGCCTTCTAGAAGTAACTGGGAGAAATATCGCAGTCGCTTGCCATTGTTCTTGTGGGGGACTTTACCTCCCCAATATCTGCTGTGAGTACAACACAGCAGACAGGGAACAATCCAGGAGGTTCCTGGAATGTGTGGAGGATAACTTCCTCATGCAGCTGATAAGTGGGCTGACCAGGGAAAGTGCCCTCCTGGACCTGCTCCTTGCGAACAGGGAAGAACTTGTTGGGGAAGTAAAGGTTGGAGGCCGTCTAGGGCACAGTGATCATGGGATGATTGAGTTCTCGATCCTTGGAGAAACAAGGAGAGGGGTTAGCAAAACTGCCACCTTAGGCTTCCAGAGAGCAAACTTTAATCTGTTCAGAAGACTGCTAGACAAAATCCCTTTGGAGGATGCCCTTAAGGATACAGGAGTCCAGGAAGGATGGACATACTTCAAGAAAGAAGTCTTAAAGGCACAGGAGCAGGCTGTCCCCATGGGCCGAAAAACAAGTAGGCGGGGAAGGAGACTAGCCTGGCTAAATAGGGATCTTTTGCTGGATTTCAAAAACAAAAAGAGAGTGTATAACTTTTGGAAGAGGGGGCAGGCCTCTCATGAAGACTCTAAAGAGGTAGTGAAGCTATGCAGGGAGAAAATTAGGAGAGCTAAAGTGCAGCTAGAGCTCAAACTAGCTACAGCCCTTAAAGATAATACAAAATGTTTCTATATATTCATTAACAACAAAAGGAGGATTAGGGAAAACCTCCCTCCTTTATTGGATGCAGATGAGGAAAAGGCTGAAGTGCTCAAGGCCTACTTTGTGTCAGTCTTTAGCAGTGGAACTAGCTGTTCCCTG
This sequence comes from Gallinago undulata, assembly GCA_026546715.1. Taxonomy (NCBI): domain Eukaryota; kingdom Metazoa; phylum Chordata; class Aves; order Charadriiformes; family Scolopacidae; genus Gallinago; species Gallinago undulata. The sequence goes on along the minus strand of JAOTQQ010000032.1, from coordinate 19,816,426 downwards.
GACACCCAGCCTCATGAGCTAGGAGACAGGGAGGGGAAGCAGAATGAGGGCATCACAGTTAAAGAGGAAGAGATCAGTGACCTGCTATGCTGCTTGGATGCACACAAGTCTATGGGACTGAATGGGCTACACCCAAGAGTGCTGAAAGAGTTGGCAGATGTGCTTGACAAACCACTTTCCATCATTTATATGAAGTCATGGCTAACTGGGGAGGTCCTGATGGACTGGAAGGTGGCAAATGTAACACCCATCTACAAGAAAGGCAAAAAGGAGGATCCAGAAAACTATAGACCTGTCAGTCTGACCTTGATACCAGGGAAGGTCATTGAACAGGTCATCTTGAGTGCCATCACAAGCCACATAATGGACAACCAGGGGATCAGGCCTAGTCAGCATGGGTTTATGAAAGGCAGGTCATGCCTGATGAACCTGATCTCCTTCTATGACAAGATGACCCAAATATTGGATGAGGGAAAGGCTGTGGATATTATACACCTAGATTTTTGAAAAGCATTTGATACTGTCCCCCATAGAATTCTTGTGGAAAAACTGGCTGCAAACAGCCTAGATGAGCATACGATCCGCTGGATCAAGCACTGGCTGGAAGGTCCCGAAGAATGGTGCTCAATAGATTTAAATCCAGCTGGCAGTCAGTCACAAGTGGTGTGCCTCAGGGCTCAGTGTTGGGACCATTTCTGTTTAACATCCTTATTGACGATCTTGATAAGGACATAGGGTGTATCATCAGCAAGTTGGCAGATGACACCAAGTTAAGCAGGAGTGTTGATTCTCATGAGGATAGGGAAGCTCTACAGAGAGACTTAGATAGATTGGATCATTGGGGCCAACATTAATGGTATGAGCTTCAATAAGGCCAAGTGCCAGGTCCTGCCTTTGGGCCACAATAACCCCATGCACCGCTACCAGCTTGGGGAAATGTGGCTGGAGCTGCCTGGCAGAAAAAGACCTGCGGGTTCTAATTGACAAGCAGCTGAATATGAGCCAGCAGTGTGCCCAGGTGGCCAAGAAAGCCAATGGCATCCTGGTTTGGATTAGAAATAGTGTAACCAGCAGTCAAGAGGTGATTGTCCCCCTGTACTCAGCACCGGGGAGGCCACACCTTGAGTATTGTGTCCAGTTCTGGGTACCTCAATACAAGAGAGATATCGAGGTGCTGGAGAAGGTGCAGAGGAGGGCAACGAAGCTGGTGAAGGGCCTGGAGAATAAACCTTATGAAGAGTGATTGAAGGAGCTGGGACTGTTTAGTTTGAGGAAGAGGAGTCTGAGGGGAGACCTCATCACTCTTTGCAACTACTTGAAAGGACATTGTAGAGAGGTTGGTGCTGGTCTCTTCTCAGGTAATTAGCGATAAAACAAGAGGGAATGACTGCAACAGGGTAGGTTTAGACTGAACATTAGGAAAGAATCTTTCACAGAAAGAGCGGTCAGAGACTGGAACAGGCTGCCCAGGGAGGTGGTGGAGTCACCATCCCTGAATGTGTTTAAGAGTCGTTTAGATGTGGTGTTGGGGGATACGGTGTAGGGGAGAACTTTGTAGAGTAGGGTTGATGGTTGGACTTGATGATCCCAAGGGTCTTTTCCATCCTAAATGATTCTATCATTCTATGATTTCCAAAGAAGATGATGTTAATTAATCATAAAACCACAGAATGGTTCGGGTTGGGTTGGGTTGGAAGGGACCTTAAAGATCATCTCATTCCAACCCCCCTGCCATGAGCACTAGACACTTTCCACTAAATCAGATTGATCAAAGCCCCATCCAGTCTAGCCTTGGAATTCCAGGAATGAGGCCTCTGTAAGCCTGTTCCAGTGCCTCACCACCCTCACTGTAAAAAAATTCTTCCTAATATCCAATCTAAATGTACCCTCTTTCAGTTTAAAACCATTAGCCCTCATCCTACTGCTACACTCCCTCATAAAGAGTCCCTCCCCACCTTTTCTGTAGGCTCCCTTTAAATACTGAAAGACTGCTATAAGGCCTCTGCAAAGCCTTCTCTTCTCCAGCACCTTCTCTTCTCCTCCCCCAGCTCTCTCTGCCTGTCTTCATAGGAGAGGTGCTCCAGCCCTCTGATCATCTTTGTGGCCCTCCACTGTACTCTCTCCAACAGATCCATGTCCTTCTTATGTTGGGTCCATGGAACTGAACACAGTACTCCAGGTGGGGTTACGAGAGTGGAGCAGACAGACAGAATCACCACCCTCAATCTTTTGGCCACACTTTTTTTGGTGCAGCCCAACATGTGGTTGGCTTTCTGGGCTGTCAGCACATATTGCTGGCTCGTGTTGACCTCTAGGAACTACAATGTCCATGAACATTACTAGCCCAACAATATGTTTCTGTTGCAGCTGACTCTGGACCAAATTTGTATCAATGCTCTAACAGCAGAGGGTTTTATATCTTATTAATATTTTCCTCTCTCCAATTATCTTTCCATTCAGTCTTTCTCTACCACATAAGTTTTTGCCAGGTCATTGATACTGTTCTGCAGACAGAAGTACAGAAAAAATACTATACTTTGTCTGTTTGTAGTTGGGTGCTACAAGAAGTTACACTGATCTGTGTCTTAATCATCTAATTTGAACCTCCTACAAGCTCCTGATTGCATGTAAAATCTCCATTCATATTTTTCAACCACTTTAAGTAAGTGTCATTTCAGACTGCAGATGCAAAGGTGGCATGTGTTTAATGCACGTTCCAGTTTTTAATGAAAATGGTTTTTGACATTAAGGCAATTTATGATCATAGGTAAGTAGCAGTCATATCACAGAATCACAGAATCTTAGTGGTTGGAAGGGACCTTTGAGATCATCGAGTCCAACCACTTTAAACATATAACGAGCAGAAGTGTTTGGGTAGGGTCTGAAATGTACGAGACATATATATGCATTACCATTTTTACTAACTTAGAATTCAATCAGATTATTTAGGTGCTAAATCAAGGATGAAACAGCTTTAGACTTTGGTTTGCCCTTAGGCTGAAAGAGTCAACCACAATTTATTGCCATGAAAAAACTTATTATATGATGGAAGAAATCTAAAGAACTAAAGCCCCAAAACTAAAACGTGGATATTGGAAGTGAAGTTTGTTTCTTCATTAACTTTATAAACAGCAATAGAAATGCTGTTTTAAAATTAAAGAGTTAAATGTCTTCATAGTAGCTTGTGTGAGGCTATGTTTGCGATTTGTGCTGAAAACTGTGTTGGTAAAGCAGAGATGGTTTAGTTATTGCTGAGCACCGTATACATAGAGTCAAGGCCTTTTCTGCTTCTCACGTCATCCTCCCAACAAGCAGGCTGCGGGTGTGTGAGAAGTTGAGAGGGACCGCTCACGGCTGAGTTGGGACAGCTGACCCCAACTTACCCAAGGGATATCATTCCCTGTGACATGCTCAGCAATGAAACCTGGAGGAAAGGAGGAGGCAGGGGGGACATTCAGCATTTGCCTTCCCAAGTATCTGTTACACATGGTGGGGCCTTGCTCTCTTAGGGATGGACAAGCATCTGACTGCTTATGGGTATTATTGAAGGAATTCCATATTTTGCTTTGCATGTGGGCATGGCTTTTGCTTTAACCTGTTAAGCTGTCTCTATCTCAACTCATGAGTTTTCTCAGTTTTACTCTTCTGATCCTCTCCCTCACCCCACGTAGTGGGGAATGAACAAGCAGCCATGTGGTGATTAGTTGCCAGATCACACCTTCTTATTCTTTAGGGTTTTTTGTTTGGTTTTTTTTTTTTTTTGTTTTTTTTTGTTTTTTGTTTTTTTTTTGTGTGTGGAAAAGGAGTTAACGCTTTCTTTTATTTAAATTCCTATTAGGAGTTTATTTATAATAGTTTATTAATCTGTTTATATTTAGTCATGGAAGTACAATGTGATCCTTAGCCAGTGGTAGGAATTTTCTGCATTTTTTAATGCACTTCAGCAGTGGACTGAGTTTGACACAAATGCACAGATTTGACTCATAACACATGACTTCCTCCATAAGAAAACATCAGCTTATCAGTGATATCGCAGCTTGAACTAAGCACAAGCAAGAAATGGCAGATTTTGTAAGATCTAAGCGGTCTAGATTGAACTGCACGTCACACCAATGATCTCTGGCAAATATTAATTTCTGCTAATAAACACTGGTCTGGTCTAGTCTAATCCCATCTTAAAATTTCCATTGGACTCAGAGGAGAAATGGAAGGGCTGTCAGCACTTGTAGGAACCTGGAGGATGTTCAGATCAGACACAGAGGGAGAACTGTTATAAATTATGGTAGAAGCATTTGTTGTATTTGAAATGACTTGTGCTCCAATTCCTGCTTGGAAACTGGAAGAAGATCCTTATGACCCTTTTGAACAGAAGAAACATTAAATAACACCAAGTGGCTGTTAGTAATCTGCCAATTTTATTAACTTTCTCCTGTCTGTCTCCTGCAATCTCTAAATTAATGTGGCCTATATGGGGCACTGCTAGAATTTCTATTTGAAATCAAAGTTTGGAATAGGGTTGTCAGAGAGAAAGGTAGAAACAAGTAACATAAAGCAATTCACATTATTAATGAGGTTTGCCTTTTGCTCACAGTAGGTTTATATCTGAATAGTTCTGTTGGCAAAGGGAAGGAATCAATCCCATGAAACACATTTAATCTGAGGGGAAATCACTACTTATTTTATTTTGAAGGAATAATGGTGGTGAGACAATCATGAGGCTGTTACTTGCAACTGAAGTCTTGGATTTGGCCCTACCCTCAACCTTCTAACTGGCCCTAAATAAACTGGGCTTCTGAAGTTCATTTTGTCCCTCTGTAGAAAGAATTTCTTAGCTTCAAATGCATTTTAAGGCTTGGTAACCTCAGATGGGAAATGCTATTGGGTGCTCTGTAACAGCAAATTTAAGCATCTTTCTTGCCAGTCTATAGATATTTGAAGTACAGAAATATTCTGTTGTCCTCTGCTGTCCCAATGTGCAGGATCAGCAACTTTGAGAATGATCTCCCTCATTCCAAAACAGCACAGGATCTCTTTAGAGCACCTTCCTTAGAGACCATTCCTGAGATAAATCCCATCATTTAGTCACAAGGAAAAATGATTTTCCCTCTTCCATAAATCAGGGGTCCTACACTAGCGTAGCTGTCGATCCAAGAGGCCGGACAGTGAAATGTAAATCGCTGGGAAGCAAGAGCATGTGGCTTGGCACAGGTGGTGAATTTGCCAAGACTCCTCTTCTCCAGCACAACTGGCACAAGGAAGCAGGCTGAGCTGACTGAGGTCGTGAAAAGAAGATGGTGGAATGATTCAGCTCTTGGCTTTCATGCTCCGTCAGCCTGTAGGACAAGATTTGCTGCGCAGTCATGCAGTCCAGTGTATAGATACAGACTGGCCGGGAGTCACTGGGTCCAGTAAGGGTGCTAGTGGCATGTTTTTTCCGCCCCAAACTGTCATGGGTGGGAGTGACCATGTCTTCCTGGTGAAACTCTAGGAAGACATGCTCTGAGCTACTGAGGCAGATGAGATGGGTACTGAGGATGGTATTGAGGATTCTGTTCAAACCTCTTAGCCATATTCTTAGCAAAATTAATTACTTTCAGTGGCATTTTGTGGAATGGTGATACATGAGCATAACTCAAGAAATGCTACTTCTAATCTCATAGCTCATTATAATACTGCAGGAAAGCTGTGTGCTTATATGTGTTAATAGCTTTCTGTGATGCTGCTACATTATGATTACCTGAAACACAGTAGTTTCCAAAGTAGAGAGCACTGACACTTAATAAAGCAATTAAGTTGCAACTTGTGCTGGTACCAGTTGTGCTGGTAACAGCTAGAATATCGACACAAATTTGCCTAATTATACAATGACTTACCAGAAATTCCTGACTGATGTAATTAACTTGTCTGTGCCATTTTGAACACGGTAAGCTTTATAAACTGGGGATACCCGCTTGTAGAAAATAATTTTGCTGTTGTTTCTCTCATCTTCGGCTAATTCTTCCCACCATGAATAATATTGTTAAGGTTGATTCTGCCATGCATCATGTATCCAATTTTGATCTTTTTACAATAAATTCCTCTGCAGTTTACTTAGCAGAAACTGCAGGTCCTTCCCTGTATATTAAACAGGCTTTGATGCAAGAATAGTCTAGCATTTACCCATGTTCCATATTATGTCTTTCTCATGACAGATGGAGAGAATGACTGTTTAACTTAAGTTATGGAAATTAATACAGCCTGGTCTTGAAGGTACTATGGTCAACATTAAATTAGGACCCAAATGGTAGATGCCATTTACCCCATGCTTTGGGGTGGGGCTTTGGGCAATCTCGTCTGGTGGGAGGTGTCCAAGGCCATGGCAGGGGAGTAGGAACTATATAATCTTTAAGGTCTGTTCCAACCCAAACTATTCTATGATTCTATGATTTAAGTGGACTTTTAACTCATATGTTGGGGTGGGGGAGGGTGTTGGGGTTGTTGTTTTTGTTTTTCTAAATGAGCTTCTAATGCCCTGAGGATTTTCAGTCATTTTCAGTCTGACAAAAGTTATGCTGACACAAAATCATCTTGGAGACTCTATATTATTTAATTAATAGAATAGCAGTCTAGTCTTCTTTTATTAGGCAAATGTAGTCCTCCAAAAGCTACTGTGACCTTATAAAATTGGTAACTCTGTTTAGTACATTTTTGGACGAGTTTAAATATTTCTTACTCTTATGGAGGTACCTCTTTGTCCTAGTGACAGTTACACAGAACTAATGTGTTGGGCAAAAAAACGCTACTGTAGGCTATTCCATTTCCTTTTCTATTCCTACTTCTTTTCCATTTCTGGTGAAGTGTCCTTCTGTGTAAATTACTTTCAAAACTGTTTACAGCACACCAGGTCTGTATAGTTATCTGCATTCCTTCCTGAGCTGGCCACTGAGGTGTTAGAAGCCAGAGTACAGTTGACACAGGCAGTAAAGACAGAGATAAATAGGAGAAAGAACAAACTGTAACAAGTGACTTCTCTCCACCTCATCATAGGAAATGAATTTTATGAATTTTATTCATTTCCTACGATCTCTGGTTTCTCCTAATTTATTTTCTACATGTGTTTCTCTTAGGAGTGCACCTGACTGATTCACTCTTGCTGAGGTAAGAGTTGACCAAAGCTTACGTTGCAGTTTGTTTCTTTCATACGCTCTTTCTGTCTCTTGCTGTGCCTTTCTGAAGGCCTTTGTAAGACTTCTGCTACTTTTACATATATTACCTATGTTTTTTCCTTTGTTGTTAATGGAAGTTACCTACTACGTTAGGTGCATGATTTACTTCTGTTTTGTACTAACCAACTTTTGCTTTTGGCTTTTTGAGATTGGCAGTAAGCAGGGTTTAACTCATAGCTAACCAGTAGTGAGATAAAAGACAAGACACTCTGAAAGACTAGATGTCTAAGATGCTTCCCAAGTCTGACAGACAGCAATGGATTATGTAGGTCAGCTTTGAAATAATTAAAAAAAAGTTTCCAGTTAGAAGCACATTGTCTGAATGGGCAGTCCAAGGTCTGTATTTTTTAAGTTTTAGCATTCTGGCCCCTTTAACAGTCTCTAAATGAGTACTGCACTGAGGAGGGACTGCAGAGAAAAACTGTATCACCCATCTCCTCTACCAGGCTGGAAACAAGATCTGAAGGAGACTTGAATTAATGCATTTGACATCTGTATTGTTCAACTTAAATAGATAAGAGACCAAGAGCTTTGGACGTTTAAAGGAAGCAGGACAACTATTTTCCCTGGTTTACATTAAAAAGAAGCATGGACACTTTACTTTTTTTGTTTCCTTCCAAGAGGTATATATATTCAGGAAATTCAACCATAAAAGACTAAAATGAACTCACGAAAGAGTTATGTCTAGAATTTGTAAAGTACAAAGGAGAAGCCAATTAGCTACTCAAATCTTACTGAAAGTCAATAGCCGTAAGCCATTTTCAAAATCCCAGCACATAAAACTCACTAAAAGCAAACTCTGCAGTAAATGCAAGTGAAGTAGAGGAGCCAAGAAAAGAACCACCTGAAAAAGATGCTTACTAGACAGAAATAAGTGTGGAAGTATGAAGTATATGCTGTAGATACAGCTATGATGGGAGTTGCACATACATTCAGTGTTGCTCGGGGATATGGATTAGTGTTGGGTGGTGTTTTGTGTGGTGTGGATGTTGTGGTGTTGTGGGTTTTTTTTTTTTTTATTTATTGGTTGGACTAGATGATCTTAAAAGGTCTCTTCCAACCTAGGTGATTCTGTGATTCTGTACTTCACTTTCTCATAACATACGTATTACTCCCATTGCAAATGAATTTATCATCTTTTCTTCTTTCTTCTGAGTTGTCTGTAAGTCTACTCTGATCTCTAGGAGTTTGTGCCTGGGGGCAGCTTGCTAGTTACTCCTTGATTATTAGTGGGGATACAAGACATAAAGCTACTGTTGTAAGAGGCTAAGGAAGCAAGCAATCAGGAGGAGTGCCTTTAACCTCACTGTCTTGACAGGTAGTGGCTAGGGGTCTGGAGTTTATCAAAGTCTTTTCTTCTCAGCAGTTTGCGTGTTCTACCATCTGAGCTGTTTGGTTTTTTAGTTGTTTGTTGTTTTTTTTTAAATGGGGTCCATCCTGCTCTGCTGTGCTTTACAAGGTAGTAGCGTCTGCCACTACTATTTCTTCTCCACAGGTCATACCAGGAGAGTGCCCTTGCACCGATTCTTCAAAATTGTGGACTCTGTGGTGGCAGATGGCAGATGATGAGGGTTTTGAAGAATTGAGGTTTGGACAGGAGAACCTAAATCCTGCATCATCCTTACCTGAGGACCATATGACTTCCAGTGGAACCAAGTGCACCGGCTTTATTGCTGAATGATGTCTGGCCCTCTATTAATTAAATAAGCAAACATTGTCTTCAATCACTTGCCAATGCATTGTATTATTTTAAGGGATTTAGAATGTCACTTTCATGCAAAGCATCTGGAAATGTGAGATGCTGCTTCAGCAGTTATAAAAATCTTTCCTCCTAATTTCACTAATAAGTGTTACTGAGTAATTGCGAAAAAAAGTTTTTGGTGTGGTTTGTGTGCTGTTTCCTTAGAAGTAGGACACAATCTTTTCCTAATAGGATGCCTTTCCACTAAATAAATAATAGCCCACTCAGGAATCTGTAGAACAGCAGTGCAGGAATTGCTTGGACTAAGACACAGGCCAAAAACCAAATCCCAGTATAAAAATGAGTGGTTGTTTCAGACTTTTAGATGGTATCACCTGATATTTGGAGGGGGACGTATTTTTATTATGGGGCACAGCATGAAAGGTGAATCTAAATCCTTTTACACTGACTAGGTGATTTACCTCCTGCTTTCCCTCTTTAGCTTTTTCCTTACATGGCTATTCAGTGAAGACATTTTGCATTTCAACTAATTTGCTTTTTATAAGACTAGGTAGATATGATTTTGTAATTAACTAGAATGTAATGAAATCTGGCTTATCATTTATCATTAGTAGTTTAATATTCTATTTAATGAGTTTTAAAATGCTGTCAGAAAACAGAGTGCACATCCAATGAGTAGTAGACATGCCTGTGTCCCCCCATTGCTAATAGCTGGAATAATAATATTGTCTTGCATTGATATACCATTTTGGATACTGTTATACTTCACGTGTTACATCCAGGAACCACTTCATTAACCTTAGCACTTGTACTATATCCATGCATGCCAGCTCAGCACTATAACAATGGTTATTTTCTTCCTTTATCTTAATGAAGAGTCTGACTCAAGCCCTGCTGAGGCCAACAGAAGGCTTTTCATTGAGCTTCCTGGGCTTTGGATGAGGCCCACAACTTACTGCTGGCAAGATAGCACATATTGCTAAACTACTGAACCATCATTTTGACAATTATGATAACATTTTTGTTGTTTTCAGAGCAAGCAATTTTCAGTAATTATGACAGTATTCATCTCCTAGCTGGGGAATTGTTCTTTCAAAGGTAAAATGCTAGAACATATCTGCCAAGGAGCAAACGAGCAACTTGATACACAAACAGCTTAGTTTTCATAGGTCTGTTGGGGACCTTTGTCGCTTGCTGACTAAGCAAGTTTTAAGCAAGGTGGGTGACAACAGAGATACACAGGGAAGTGTAATACAGAGCTGTCTACTTTGGCTTCCTTGTCCAATGAGACAAGGCTTGCTGAGGTGGTCTACTTCAGTTTAATTAAACTTCCAGAGGTTTCTAGGTGGATCACCTCAGGGTCAGAGACTGAGACTCCAGCATCTGTGGCTACAAGGCCTACTACTCCCAGGGACCATAAGCCAGGTCAGCTTTTAGATATGAGTCACTTGAGTATACCCTTCTAACAAGAGGAGGGTGGGGGAGGTGAGGGGTGTTGTGTCTTGTCTCATTTTCTCAAAGGAAGCACTGCAGGAGCGTTTAAAGATGTGGTGATAATACTTAGCAGTGGAAAACACCCGCAGGACACCCTTGCTTACCCCACCACAATAGAATCCCCTGAGCTGTGCAGTCTTATCATGCCCTATATATTAATAGGGGTTCACGAAAAGAGCTCCTTTAGTTTGTAACAAAAGCATGATTGTCAATAGCTTGATATCACTGTTGTCATGTTTATGCAAAACATAACGCCGTGTTTAGCACAGATACCTGGTATTTTCATATTGATAATTTTACAATGGGTATGTTGCAGTTCCTGTTTAGTCTCTTTTCTCCTTTGTTACTGGAAGCAATTTTCTGAAACTATCGAAAAAAACCAAAACATTAATCTTCTGTTGGAGTAGAAGAATACAGAAATATGAGGCTGTGTCCTGACAGAAAACAAACTCTTCAGTTCATCACACATTATTGCTCTTAATTCCTATTACCATCCCATAGCATGCTGAAGGACTAACAGTCCTTTCCTTAAGTTTGGGGATCTCTTAGATACTTAAAGACCAAGGTATTATCAAAGTGTAGAGGGTGTAAAAGTAAAAGTACTTTTGAAACTCAAGGCACTCATTCCATGGATACTGACCAAGATCTCATTTTGAATATGATCTGAAACTAAGTCATTAAGTAGTAAGTAGATCTCATCTAAACCTCCCCTGCCCCAACTTCAGACCATTTCCTCTGCTCCGGTCATGATCCCCTTGGGAGAAGAGGCCAACCCCCACCTCTCTACACCCTCTTTTCAGGGAGTTGTGGAGGGCAATGAGGTCTCCCCTCAGCCTCCTCTTCTCCAAACTAAACATGTCCAGCTCCCTCAGCCTCTCCTCTTATGACTTGTTCTCCAGACCCCTCACCAGCTTGGTGGCTCTCCTCTGGACATGCTCCAGCACTTCAATGTGCTGAAGCATTTACTTTACTTTACTTTAGCATGAACCTTACTTCAGTTAAGTTATGACTTAACTTTTTAGTTATTTTTTTTACTTTAGTTTAGTTTATTTACTTTTACATTTGTTATTTACTTTAAGCTACGTCCTTTTGCAGAGCATGTGGAAGAATACCTGCTCAGAAAGCTTTCTTTAGAGTCATAAATCATTCCTTTCAGAGTAGAATGAAAGCTCTGCTCATCAAAGTTGGAATAAATGTTTAGTAGCAAATAACGTTTAATTTTTAAAGTATATTTGAAAATAAAATCTTATTTTGCCTCTGCTGTGTGCCGGAAAGCATGGAGTATTTGCTATGCTCCCAGCAGAACTTCGTTGTGTACTACTACTGTTCTGTACTGATGGGAGTGAAGGTGAGAGAGGCAAACAGCTAAATCCCAGACATGGATGCAGGCTGGGCGATGGGTGGATTGAGAGCAGCCCCAGGGAGAAGGATTTAGGGCTATTGGTGGATGAAAACGTGAATATGATCTGTCAATGTGCACTTTCACATCGGAAAGTCAATCTTATCCTGTGGTCAGCAAGTCAAGGGGGGTGGTTTTCCCCCTCAACTCCACTCTCATGAGAACCCACCTGGACTACTGCATTCAGGTCTGGGGCCCCCAACAGGAGAAAGACATGGACCTGTTAGAGCAGCTCCCCTGGAGGGCCACAAAGATGATCGGGGGACTGGGTCACCTACCCTGTGAGGACAGGGTGAGACAGTAAGTATTGTTCAACCTGGAAAGGAGAAGGCTCTGGGGAGACCTTATAGCAGCTGTCCAATACTTAAAAGGAGTCTACTGGACTTTATTTATTTTTACATTTGTTACTACTCCCTTTACCAGGGATTGTAGTGATAGGATGAAAAGTAATGGTTTTAAACTGAAAGAGGGTACATTTAGATTAGATATCAGAAAGAAATTCTTTACTGTGAGGGTGGTGAGGCACTGGAACAGGTTGCCCAGAGACGTTGTGGATGCCCCATCCCTGGAAGTGTTCAAGGCCAGGCTGGATAGGGCTTTGAGCAACCTAATATAGTGGAAGATGTCTCTGCCCACAGAGGGAGGTTCATACTAGATGGTCTTTGAAGGTCTCTTTCAACCCAAACCATTCTATGATGACAGTGCTTCTTCCAGTACAAGAAAACAACTTCATTTCTAAAGCATGTTCACATGAGAACTTCTTGCTGCACTGTGAGATGAAGTCCCATTTTAAAGCACTTATTCCATGAAGATTAGTGGCAAGTGCATAAGCCTCTCAGAGAATAGGTTAATCAGTAAGACATTACTGAAGAAGTTTTCCTGATGGAGTAGAATTGACACTTTAGTATTGAGATAGAGCACTAAGCTACTGCTCAGCTGCAGTAATTCTTGTTACCTTTCCTTGACTGCTTTCCAGTATAGGTTCACGTATTTGGTTGGACAGAGAATGTAATTGGAGCTACACTCCCAAAATTGTAATCCAATATGGTAACCCAGTGTCAAATGTGCACATATGCTTTAAGTACTCACCTTAAAGCTGATCTGTACAGTTATGTGTGCCCTGATATAGAATCATAGAACCATAGAGTCATCTGGGCCGGAAGGGACCTTCAAAGGTCATCAAGTCCAACCCCCCTGCAGTCAGCAGGGGCACCCCCAACTAGACCAGGTTGCCCAGGGTCTCGCCCAGCCTCACCTTGAATGTCTCCAGGGAAGGGGCCTCAACCACCTCCCTGGGAACCTCTTCCAGTGCTCCACCACCCTCACTGTAAGGAACTTATTCCTAATATCCCATCTAAATCTGCTTTTCTTCAGTTTAAACCCATTGCCCCTCGTCCTGTCCCTGCAGGCCTTTGTAAACAGGCTCTCCTCAGCCTTCCTGTAGGCCCCCCTCAGGTACTGGGAAGCCGCTATTAGGTCTCCCCGGAGGGTCCTCTTTTCCAGGCTGAACAACCCCAGCTCCCTCAGCCTGTCCTAGGAGCAGAGGGGCTCCAAACCCCTCAGCATTTTTGTGGCCCTCCTCTGGACCTGTTTCATCAGGTCCATGACCTTCTTCTATTGAGGGCTCCAGACCTGCACAAAATACTCCAGGAGAGATCTCACCAGAGCAAAGCGGGAGAATCACTTCTCTGGACCTGCTGGCAACACTTCTTTGGATGCAGCCCAGGATGGGGTTGGCCTTCTGGGCTGCAAGTGCCCACTGCCTGCTCATGTCCAGCTTCTCGTCCACCAGCACCCCAACTCCCTTTCCTCAGGGCTGCTTTCTAACACCTCATCCCCCAGTCTGTATTGATACTGAGGATTGTTCCAGCCCAGGTGCAGAACTTTGCACTTGCTCTTGTTAAACCTCACGTGGTTTATTTGAGCCCACCTCTCCAGCCTGTCCAGGTCCCTCTGGATGACATCTCATCCCTCAGGTGGATCGAAAACACCACACAGCTTGGTGTTGTCTGCAACCTTGCAGATGGTGCACTCCATCCCTCTGTCTATATCATTGACAAAAATGTTAAACAGTACTGGTCCCAGCACGTACACTTGAGGAACACCAGTAGTCACTGTTCTCCATCTGGACTTAAAGCCATTGAGTATCACCCTCTGGATGCGACCATCCAGCCAATTCCTTATCCACTGAACAGTCCACTCATAAAATCCATATACTTCCATGTTGTGGTTTAGCCTCAGACGGCAACAAAGGACCACGTGGCAGCCACTCACACTCAGCAGGGCGCTAACCGCCGCTGCGGCCAGAAGGGGAAAAT
>JAOTQQ010000032.1:19742377-19802208 GCA_026546715.1 Gallinago undulata | reverse complement strand
CCACATGGGATGGAATACCTGTGTCCCTGCTAGGTCCTGGGAAGAAATTAACCCTTTCTCCACCAGACCCAGTACATTCCGATTTGGCGAGTAGGCTGTTGTGAGGGACCGTGTCAAAGGCCTTAGTGAAGTCCAGATAGATCACATCCATAGGTTGTCCCTTATCTAGTGACATAGTCACTCCATCATAAAAGGCCACTAGGTTAGTCAGGCAGGACCTGCCCCTAGGAAAGCCATGTTGGCTGTCCTGATATTTTATTATCCTGAATCAGGACACAAAGGACAAATCCAACTCTCAGTGGTGATGCTGGAAAATTTCCAATGATCACAGTGGGCAATGTGCAATAAGAGCTGTTAGTAGGTCTTAAAAAGAATAAGCGATAAGGTTACTGAAAAGTTCAAAAAAAAATAGCCAGGAAAAGAAGGATGAACACCAAGTCCCCTTCAAGTAATAACTATTTACTGAACTTTAACCATTTTATTGGAGTCACAGTAGGTGAAGTATTTAAAGCATTTTAAATGTATAATCCTGAGCAGGATTTTTATTCTATCTGTAGTCCTTATTTCTGCTACCTTTTCCTATATATTATTTTACAAGTAAAACTCACCTTTTGTCTTTCAAATCCTCCTTCTTTTGGGGAAAAAAGGAGACAGAGACAGTTCAGATGGTTTGGGACCACAGTTACTAGAGCGCAATCTTTCTTTGGGGCATGGGAGAACCACACACACAAACAAAAGGAGGAGAGTAAGAATTCTCTTCACATGCAAGCCTTACCTGCAAAGTTACACTGAGCTCTCAGACAGATCTACAAAATCTGCAGACTACAAGTTTTAATAAGGTATTTAATAAACAAATGGCTTAATCTGGCCACTTCTAATATATCTCTCAGAAAATCTGCTTTCAAAACTTATAATCACAGCTGCAAAGACAGAAGAGAAAATTCTTCAGTGCTAAAGAAAATCCGTGTCTCTTCTATGTATGTCACAGAGCATACTGTGATAATTTTCAGTCATAACACACTGTAGGATGTAGTGTGTCATGGAATAAAAATGCATATCTGATTAGATACATGCGTCAGCTTTGTCTACTTAATATCCAGTCTGAGAAATTAGTGGTTATTCAGCAAGCCAGTTCGGTTCCAGTAGTGGGAGTTTTCAATTATTAGAGCTAGACAAGATCCAGATACAATTTAGTATCAGCACATTTCTGACTGGAGGCTTTTTCCCGAAAAGCACGTGACAAGGCCAAGAGGTTCTTTTCTTATGTTGTTTCCTCACAATTGATTTCTCTCTTTGCTTTGCTTTTCCCCATAAAGAATATTTTATCTTTGCTAATTTAATGCCATTCTTTTTTCTGTTTACATATAATCTCTTTCTTCTTAGAAAAACAAACAAATAAACAAAAGACCCCCCTGGTGCAAGTTACATACAAGAAGGCTGATGTTGAAAAGGAGGTTGGCAGAGAAATGTTTTTCTTATAATCCTGATTCTTTTCAGACCACCCACATTTCGATAACATCTGTTCCTAGAATTACCAGTCTTCCTAATCCTGTGACTGCAATTAAAATCCTCAGATATCCAAGAGTTCAAAGACAAAAAAACCAAGTATCTCAGGCTGCAAAGGAGAGGGGTTCACAGCTATCACAGAATCACAGAATGATATGTGGTTGGAAGGGACCTCTGGAGATCATCTAGTCCAACCCCCCCACCAGAGCAGGTCCACCCATAGCAGGTTGCACAGGAACGTGTCCAGGTGGGTTTTGAATGTCTCCAGAGATGGAGTCTCTACCACCTCTCTGGGCAGCCTCTTCCAGGGCTCTGTCACCCTCAAAGTAAAGAAGTTCTTCATCATGTTCAGATGGAACTTCCTGTGTTCAAGTTTGTGCCCGTTACCTCTTGTCCCATCACTGGGCACCACTGAAAAAAAGACTAGCCCCATTCTCTTGACACCCTCCCTTTAAGTATTTGTAAGCACTGATCAGATCCCCCCTCAGTCTTCTCTTCTCCAGACTAAAAAGACCCAAGTCCCTCAGCCTTTCCTCATGAGAGAGATGTTCTATGCACCTCATAGCCTTTTGCTGTCCCCTCTCCAGCAGTTCCCTGTCCTTCTTGAACTGGGGAGCCCACAACTGGACACAGTGATCCAGATGGGCCCTCCCCAGGGCAGAACAGAGGGGGAGGATGTTGTCCCTCGACCTGCTGGTCACACTCTTCCTGATGCACTCCAGGATGCCATTGGCCTTCTTGGCCACAAGGGCACATTCCTGGCTCATGATCATCAGATTGTTCATCAGGAGTCCCAGGTGTTTTTCCACCATTAAACTATTTTTCCACTATTAAGCTATGGCCACTTTTCTACTGTGCTCTCAGAGTGTGGAATTGCAATTACAGAGCCTTGTTGACAGCACAGACTGACTGATAGCAGTGTGCTCCCTAGCAGAAGCTGCACCAGAACCAGCTGCCCCCATAGTCATAGGTTGGTCCTTGCTACTTGCTCAAAGGAATGTGATTCTTTTAAAAGATTTGTTCTGTTGCATCCAGTCTGACAAGTAGAAGACCCAGATATCCCAAGTACATTTACTCAATACACCAAGGACATAAGAAAAGACATTGACCAAAGAAGCAAGGGAACATACCACCTACGAGTCTTGGTACTTGGCTATTTTCATGCTGTTAACGAAAGGCAACATTTCGCAAGGGGCATGTGCATATGAGATGGCCGGATGTAGACTTGCCCTTCACTCTGAGGCTCTCCTCATCATTCCACATGCAAGGAAATCCTGAGTAGTGGTGAGGGCACTGGTTTTTCTTCACTCCATGCTTCATTTTCTGGCTACTTTCCTGGCAGTGCAGCCCAGTCTGCTGTGGGGCTCTGCAGCAAGCATCACTACCAGTCTTTGAACACAGAAGCATTTTATTATGTTGCCAACCTCTACCAGTGGTGTGGCACTGCCACGTAGAGATAATGGAGGTTAATGGTACATTGCAGATATTTTTTAATATTAATATGTGTATGGGTATGTATATGTACACATTCTCAGTTTTGTAGCTGTTACCTATTTCTTTTTCTTTCTTGAGCTCTTTTTCCCCAGGAGCTACCATGAGGAATAAGGACTGAGAGCTGGGAAATTAACCTTGGGAACACCTGCAAGGAAAGAGGTGAATGCTGAAGGGAAGAATGTGACAAAGAATGCACAGAGGGAAGTAAAATATCTAGGCAAGCAAATGGTTGAATCAGTCACTGGAACAAACAGGTCTCTGCTGGAAATTAATATGAATGAGATGCTATGCTTCATTGACTAAGGTCATCAAATTTCTTTAAACATCAGTATTGTTTTTATGTTGTACTTGCCTAACTTAGCTGCAACTTGCTATTTAATCTATAAGGCCATTAATTAGTTAAATAATGATTGGAAAGCGGCAGGAAGATACTCTGATTATGCCTTTATCATTGTCCTGCACCTGATCTTCACAGAGAGGATATATGGTCCTACTGTCCCCTGTTGCTCTTAATTTCTCATATCTAAGCCGTAACTAACATTGTTGCACCCATTGAAGAACAGAAACTAAATGTGCTTTCAGTGATTTCCAGAATAAGATGTAAGCCTACAAAGCTTTGTTTACCTTCTCTTCCTTCCTGGTCTCTGACATCAAAAGGTGATATTTGGTTAATGGCTAATTAAAGGCTTTCATTGAGCACATCAGAGCTTTGTAAATCCGTACATTCCTCTGAATACCATTTGGAATCAGCTGAAAGGTTTGAGTTTGCATTTTGCCGAGTTGGAGGCTGCATTGACACAACTGGAAACTTTGAAGTTAGCAGAGATAAAGCAAGCAGCAGGTTCTTAAACCAGGGGATGTGAAATGGAAAAAATCCGTGACTCTTCATTCAGGTAGTGACCTGAAGATACATTCTTGAAAATGATGTGCCATGCTGGTGTATAAGATCCCTGATAATTTAAAATGTAAATCCTAATGAAAGGAAAAAGAGCTACAACAAATAGGAGGAGTGGGTTGGGTTTTAATAAATGAACAGGCCATCTGCCTCTTTTGTCTCCCAATGAATCAAACTTTGCCATCTTTGTAATTAGCACTGACAAACAGCACACTCCTAGGAAACAAGACAGCAAGATACAGTGGATTCATCCTGTGTCACCTGCTGAGCTAGCATGGGGTTAAAACTTGGGGCGTATTGGGTTTCTGACAGGGCTGTTGTGAATTGATTGCAGTTTCCTTCCCAGGAAAGCATACAGCTACTGATAGCAGAGTCACAGAATCATTTAGGTTGAAAAAGACCTTTAAGAACACCAGGTCCAGCTGCTAGCCTAGCACTGCCAAGTCCACCGATAAATTATGTCCCTGAGCACTACATCTGCATATCTTTTAAATATCTTGAGGGATATTTACACATCTTGGTAACTCAAGCACTTCCCTGGGAAATCTGTTCCCATGCTTGATAACCATTTCAGTGAAGAAATTTTTCCAGATATCCAATCTGAACCTCCCTTGGCACAACTTGAGGCCATTTCCTCTTGTCCTGTCTCTTGTTACTTGGGAGAAGAGACCGACCCCCACCTTGCTACAACCTCCTTTCAGGTAGTTGTAGAGAGCAATAAGATCTCCCCTGAACCTGCTTTTCTCTAGATTAAACAACCCCAGTTCCCTCAGACACTCTTCATCAGAATTGCTCTCTAGACCCTCCAGCCAGCTTCATTGCTCTTCTTTGGACATGATCCATCATGTCAAGTCTTTTTTGCAGTGAGGGTCACTTAAGTGACCACATTACTACAAAACCCTGGGAACATCTTCCTGAACCTTCAGTTGCACCACGTTGGTAGTGGCATTTAAAAACCTGACGGGGGAGGGCCATGACCAGATAGGAGGGGCTCTCTCTGGCTCCCTTATTTCTTTCCTATGCTCTCAGCAAGGAACATGATAGATAAATGCCACTGGAGGGTCATGATACCCTCAAAAAAATCAATCTCTAGGAAATATTTGGCCTGAAAGAAGATGAAGGCCTCGAAAGATGGAGACAGTTGTCTTTTAATAGACAAGCTTTTCTACTTTGTTGAGAATCCTTATCAAGTCTCTCTTTACAAAGCAAATTGCTGGAAGACAAATTGTTAGTTTCAGCTCCTTCTACAGTGAGCCATTAGAGAGGCACTGATACCTCGACAGTGGATGTTTTTAGTGTTTATAGACTCTAACAAAAGGAACTAACATTGTACTTCTGCTTCTTAAAGAAGAGAATAAATGGCAAGCTATTTATTTACATTACAGAGAAATTAACTTCACTGCAATTTTGCTGATACTCACAGGAGGGAGGCACAATTTACCTCTTAAGGCAGTCACCAAAGATTCCCTTGTTGCTTACATCCCTGGGAGATACCACTGGGATATTTGCAAACACACACTTAAGGATTCTGTGGTGGAAATGCCATGGAGCTGCCCATGAAACGTGCAGAAAGCCTATACGTATATTTAAAAAAAATAAAAAAGAAACAATTTCTGTTTGAGGTGGTTTATGAGTTCGCTTAGGGAACATATAGTAACTGAGCACCACAACAATATGTGTGTTTCTGGTTGAATCTTTTTAAGAGCATTTGTAGAGAAATATGATGCAGATTTGAACAACAGAGCTAAATAATAACTGAAGTCAGGTCTGCTCATAGGAACAGTGATTTCAGAGAGGTTTCAATGTTGTTCATTTGTCGTGATTGACATTAACATTAGGAGAACTTCTGTCCTGCAATTATTTTCTGGTTTTTTTTGGTTTTTTTTTATGTAATATAAGAAATTAAAGAAAAAGTAGATTAATTTAACGGTCCATTTAGCAACTTCAGGCCTGCAACTCAATAAAGATTTTGTACTATTTAGTCTAGTAACAACTATACATTAAAAACTGTAGGACAGTAAGACTTTTTGAAAATCTATCTTTTAAGTCAGGTAAACACTGAGAACATGATTTTTTCTTACTTAGCTTAAAAGAAAGAGAGATATTAGTATGTGTTCACTAACTGGAAAAAAAGGATAGTCAAAAAGGACAATTAAGTTTTATAGGGAAAATTAACAGTTCAAAGATGATTTGCAGTATTGGAAACTTTCAAATACTGTTTTAATTCATAAATTGTTCTTTAAATGTGTCTCACGTTGTTTTGATGGGCAAGACCTACTTACTGTTTTTAACTGCCTTTCCTTTGTTAGGCTCTCTCCAGAAAGAAGACAAGGCAATGAAAAGCTGAGATAAAATGAGCTGTTCTCAGTTATTTTTAAGCAAAATTTCAGAGGCAGCAAAACATTTCTGGCAAAATGATTTCATTTTGAATGTTGCTGCAAACCAATGGCATTCAAAGATATTTTAGTTCTTTTGCAAAAAATAAGTGAAAGAAGTATCAACGCTACAGGACTCCTTTTTATCAAAATTCCCAAAGAAATAAACAACACACCTTCTCTCCTAAGATAATTTTCAACTTTATTTAATGGTCAGTGGCTTGTCATAGCTGCAGAGTAAGAGGGACACATTTTTATCCTTCATCAGGGTTCCTAACATGACCCAAATGATCAGTTTATGTGATTACCTGGCAACCACCATACCAGACTGGAATAGAATGAGATTCATTATTAAGAACCTCAGCAAAAGGAAACTTCTCACTACCTATGCCCAGCTTTGATATCTCAGAATTTTTGACTCTCAGAAGTATCTGCAGAAGTGGAGGGCCATTCCTAACAGTTAAGTTAGTTAAGCTTCCAGTCAAGCACTTGAATACTAGTAAAGAATATAGATAATGAAGAAAAGCAATGAAAGTAAAATAGGTCTCTAAACCCTACAAAGAGCCAGAAATGCTGCCGATGAGGATATGAAGGCAACATTCACTACGTCAATGTAAGCTTGGGAAGAGCCATGAAGCAACAGTATTGTAAAGCATGGACATGACCGGGCAAGTTGTAAGATTAAAGGATGCTACAGAGCTGGTCTAACCTTTCCAGGAGATCTTCTGATTCCTTTCATGATGGGTCATTCACCTTTGGTTGTTTGCTTTTTGTGCTGCACAAAGCCACATGTGGTCCAAAATAAACAGATAATTAGGTCAGTAGGGGAATCTTAGGTGCAGAGCTCTGTGTGGGAGTGGAAGGGACAGACAGGGTTTTACATGGAAACATTTTCTGTTCCCTGCTACAGCAAGGAGCCAGAATGCCTTGTAAACAAGAGACCCTTATTGCCCAAAGAGCAATCATAATTTTCTTCTGTGTCTGACTAGGTGTGAATAGGCATAGCTCTCTTCTCTCTCAAAAATACAGCCATCTTTAAGTAAAGCTGTCTTTCTCAAAATTAACTGCTTGCTTTGTCTCTCACTAAAAAAATGAAGCAACCCACACCCTTTAATACTTACCCAGATCTTTTGGATCTGGGGCAAATGCATTAAAAATTCCAGGGGAAAGAACAGCGATACTAAAGATAATAAGCATGACAAAAACAGATTAATTATTCTGATGATTACAGACAACATAACCTGCAGCAGCATTTCTGATGTGTAGCAAAATTTCTGGGCACAGCAAAGGGATAATTTCCGGTGCAGGAGCAGCCAGAGAACCAGATAGATGCAGACACAGGGGCAGGTGGGAGAGGGCACTGCTGCTTCCTACTGTCCTCAAGGGTGGGATTTATCTTGCCCAGGGTAGATGTCTGTCGTGGGTCAGGTGACAGATGCCTTAGAAAATCCATCTCTTTGAAATCAGTTCTACAATAGGAGGCTCCTGGCATCATCTATCTGTGAAGTACCCCTGCAGCTTCCCCCCTCAGCTCTCTGAGGCTGGTGCTAAGGTCCAGAGACCCTCAACTCTATGCTAAGAGGAGGTGAAGTATGCAGCTGTGTATAGGTCATCTGTTCTAGTGTAAAACATAACCACAAAAAAACATGCTGTAAAGGGCCGGGATGGAGTGAAGCTGAGTGAGAGAGAGAATTAACAAGGAGGAGGGAGCAAAGTTATCTAGAATCCATGAAGTAGCATTTCTTAGAGCTATTTAGACTTCTTGGAAGTCTAAAGAGGTTTTAGTTTATACAAAAGTGGAGGAGGAATCAGGGGATCTTGTGACCCTTTCCTCACTATCTGCCACAGCAGATAAACTGGCTACCTCCGACCCTATCACAGCTTGCAGGTACAGAGGGCAATCTGCTGGAAGCTAGGAAAGATCTCAGAGATGATACTCCAAACAAGTGGGACTCTCAGTAGTCTCAGTGGATGTTCTTTTGACTTGCAGTTTTTTCAGAATAGAGAATGCACTAAAATATTCACTGAAGGTGGAGGTGGAATATGTCATAGAAAGAATTTGCTTCAAAAATTCATAATATCTCACAAATTTCATCACGGCACAGGAATATGACATATGATAGGTGTGTCCAGTCAAAATTTCTCTATTTTCTCACATGATATGCAAGAAATTCTTCATGAAGAAGCTAAAGACCAAGGATTATTTATAGACACTATTCAGTGAGTAATTCTGAGTACCTCTGAGAAAATTGTTGCCAAGTTGTGAACACTTCATTAATGGAAAACAGCCAAAATTTATCAAAAAAAATCAATTATAAACTATTTAGTCATCTTTAGTCACAGTCTTGTTGTGGAGATGGAGGAAAATGTTGTCTGCAGTGCTGTTTTATCTCTCCCCTTTTGTAATATTAGTGCTTTACTGTAGAGGTGATTATGTAGTTACAGAAATTGGCACGGGACTCCTTAGATCACTTTCTTTGGAGGACCTATTTAGCAAGTCTTTGGGCAAATCAATTAGGGCCACTCCCATTTAACACCTTGTACCAAATTATTGGCTGGCTGTACAAATCCCGTTCTTCTCCAAGCATTGAATTAGAACCTCTGAATTGAGGGCCCAAGACACATGCCCTAGCCACCATATCAATCTGCCCTTTCTAGTTAGACTGGATGCTTTTTGGGGAGGGCACTGCTCCTATGACTAATTAGGTACAGATCTCAGATGGCATATTCATGACCATCACAAAGACAGATGATAAAGAGATCCATGAAAAGCAGCTCTGCTGTAAATCTACCCCCATCCACCTGGAAACCACATCAGAGCTGTGCTATCTACTGCTGTCCAATTCAAAGCAAAAGTGCTGTCCTTGGACTGTGTGAAAGCACCTGTACCCCAGTAAAATGGGCTGAAATGGTCAGTCAGGTTCCCGTGGGCTTTAAAAGGGCACTCGGCTGCACAGCCTTTGTGCAGCATCTGTGTCATCTGCTTTGACAATGAGTTTCATGTCTTTCACACCTAGAGCTTAGTGGAGGCAAATGAAATTTCTTAGTCTGGGGCATAATGCCATGTCTGTGTGCTAAAGAGGGATAACGAAGAACACCGTTGAGAAAAATTCCCCCAAAGAGATAAAAGCAACAGTCTGAAACCTAGTTTTGGAAGGCAGCAGGAAGATGGAGGCATCCTCTGTCTGATTGGAATGCCAGCAGTGCCCTGCTGTGCCAGGGCAATCTGTGCACCTCAAGCTGGTGCTCATATGAGAGCTAAATTGCCCCAGAGTAACTCTGGACCCTACCACATCTCTCTGACCTCTGCCTGCTAATAGACTCAAATGACATACACTGAGAAACACCAGGGGAAAAAACAAAACAAAACAAAACAAAACAAGACACTAATTTAATTCAGATAAGGAATAATATAAACACAAACTTTTGCTGAAAATTAGCAGACTGACAAGGATGAAATATTTTTTCCCATGATATCACCTAAGAACTGTGCCTTAGTCAGGAATGGATGTCCAGGAAGTGCACCTTCTCTTTCCCATCACCTGCATGGAGCTGTCAAATTAAAGGACACACCGCTAATCAACTCTTCCACTGAACTGCCCTCACTGGGATCTGCAAATAGGGACACTTTAATCATAGCTCTATCTGATACAGAAAGGAAGGATGGGATTTCCTGCTCACTGGAAACAGTGTATGTTTAGCTA
Source organism: Gallinago undulata (assembly GCA_026546715.1). Lineage (NCBI taxonomy): Eukaryota > Metazoa > Chordata > Aves > Charadriiformes > Scolopacidae > Gallinago > Gallinago undulata. The sequence continues at coordinate 19,792,234 of JAOTQQ010000032.1, read as the reverse complement.
GATTTCCATACAAAAATCCCCAGAGACCCCCTACCCAAACTCATTCTAAAATGTTACACCACAAGTGCTAGGACCTAACATGATGGAAAAAGACTCAAACGTGCAGACTTCCATGCAACAAGTGTAAGGTTAAAATAAAATCCGATAATACAGATGTTAGCTGAACAACTAAATAGCTTTCAATGAATATTCTATACTCAAAAGGTTCTAAGGTCTCATATCCAAGGATATCCTTGGATATCCACTTCTGGCTGTTCTATTGCAGTGTTGGGAATTAGTTTGCAGAAGGTTTCCCCAAAGTTTTATATAATTTTTCAGCCTTTCAAAGCTGACATACATTAAACCTGTGAAGACCTTTCTAACACTGAACTCAACATTGCTGAAGCTGCATCTCTGGATGATGACACTTTCTAGAAGGATCTATTTTACTAGCCTCCAGTGGCTTTTTGAAGTTGTTGAAAGAACAACGGGAACAATGTCACTCAGTAATACCTCTCTGCTCCTCCTGTGCTTGGTGCTGACCATACAAAGGAAAGGAACTCGGGGTAGCTTACAGCATACTTCTATATTGCTGTTCTGTTGTTGCCATACAGGAGCCTTGTGTTATCATATGGGCACATTTGTCCTACACCCAGAAAATCCCTGTTTTATGCAGTGCTGGTGCAGATTAACTAGTGAGAAGCTAGATGAGAAGGTGACCCTCCCATCTGTCGTATGTGGCACAAAACACTGATCCCTTGCTAAGGCAGCATGTGCTACACAGTCATGATCATGGCATTACCATGGCAGACACTATCAGAGTATATAATAAAAAATGCATCTACAGCAGGATAAAGGATAAAGGTTTGAGTGGTTTCCAACCAAATGATTGCAAAGACAAAGTCAGTAAATAAAATTATCAGGAAAATTAAGGATTTCACGGAGGATGTTTCATTATTAAAACAAACAGATATAACCACACAAAATACCCCAGCAAAACTAATTCTGTGGTAGGATAGGAATATACATATTTATGCAGGGAGCATAGCAGTGTACATATCTACCTACTCATTAGAGGATATGAAACCTTCATTGAGAAAAAGATTCTAATTACAGTATACCCACCTTTGGTCTGGAAACAATTATCTGCTAATGAATGTTAACTAAGGCACAATGACTACTGAGTAAAACAGGAAGGGACAGTGACCAGCATGACAGTATCAATATTGTTTTCTTTGTCTTGGCTGGTAACAGAGGATAATTGTGGGGAGTGCAGGGAGAGCAAAGGAGAAAGGTCCCGTTTTAGGTGACAGAAAAATATATTTAAATTATTTCCTTAATGTTGGTCAATGTTAGTTTTTACCACCAAAGGAGCAATTTGAGACAACCTGGACTCAATGGCATAATGAAGCAAGAGGCAGTCATGCAAAACTATAATAGAGACAGCAAAATAAAACAGAGCTTTAAGAAGCACCATCTGATTCCTTCTAGCACCCTTTCAAATGAGATTTCCTTCCAAAAGAACTGTTTCTTATTCAGAGCTCTTCTCCAAAGAATCTACCTTGACATATGTTAGGAATAGAATTTTAAATATTTTTTTAAAAATATGTATCAGAAAGTTTTGCAAAGGTACCTTAGTTTTTACACATGCTTAGCAGGAAGAAGATCAGTCATATTTTCCTCTACCTACATGTCATATTGGAGCTATGCAAAACTGATGATAAAGGGCCTGATCCCCTAACCACAGTGACAAATCATTAACCACAGGAAGGAAGCTGCAATCTCATGAACGTTGGATTGTTTTGCCAATTTACCTGGTTAAAAGTGAGTTTCCCAAAGAGTACAGAAAAGGATGAGTTTCCAGGAGGTTTTCCCTTCCAATGAAGGTACATTTTTTCTGACATGACTTTCTACTTCGTAGTGCATCCTGCCTAATACTTTTCAAGCTGTGTGCCAGCTCTCTGGCCTTTTGATTCAATGTAAGTCCCAAGGGATGGGAAGTGCTTCTGTAAAGTGCCTTTCAACTCACAGGAAGCTGAGCGGCTGATGTGAGCTTTTGAAAATGTCTGGAGGCCTGGCCGTGAATACTTATCTCTGTCTAATTTGAGAACCTTGGTGCACCAGATTGTGAACATACGCTGGTATGTTTCTTGCCTAGAAATGTGCTTGGTCAGAACAAAGTCACCAACAAAAAAAGCATCTCCTTTTTAGTAATGTGAGCGATGTGGCAGCACCCCTTTCCTGTAGGTTACTAATAGAGTTTGAAACTCAGTGGGAAAAAAATCTGATGTGATGCCTTGAAACCTTAGGGGAGAATATGAGTGTCTTTTATTCTAAAACCTTAAATACAATTGAAAATGTTTCAAGCATATTTTTTCCCTGATATATATTCACATATTTATATGTGTGCCCATGCTGTTTTATAGTACAGCATTCTGTAACAGTAATTTCCTCTGTGACATTACTGAACACAGAAGAACTCAGCAACCACATACCTATTTATTGGGACATAATTGTCCCTTCCAATGATTGGTCAATGTGATTACCTTTTCCAATATTTTTTAGAAAAATCTCTTGTAGAAGTCATTTGTAATACATTGTCAGCAGATCAGACTATGGCAACCTGCTACCCAGAATAGAACATAAATAATTTTCATTTAATACATCTCAGTCTTTAATAAATGATTCCCTAAAAACTGTAATCAAACATTGTGAGGAACTGAGAAGAACATAAATAGGAAGGTGGCCTCAGCAGAAGGTAGGTGGTGTTTGGACTGCCCCAGATGGGCCTGGAGCTTCTGTTCTTGAGAGGCTACAGCTTCCCATTTTCAGTCTGGCGGTGGGTACATTTTGTGTCAGCATGTCACAAAAAGCTGATCTGCCAGTTAGGACATAGGAGACAATTCCCTGTGACCCTACTCATTTTCTAATCCCCCTACTCACAAGCCCCGTTCACTAATTCCTGGGCAACTGGTTTGGGAAGCCAGTAATGAAAGCCCTGCTGAACCCTGCCTGCTATCAAGAAAGTCAGAAATGGGAGTTTTAGGTGGAGTGTCTCTAAGTCATGGCCTCAACTCACTCACTCACCCGGTGTTGGAATGTATTGCTATAAACATACAGGAGCAAGAAAACCAAGGCAAACTGGGGGTACCATCTGGGGCAATGAGTAATTGCTTACTAATGCATGTGCCTTTTTGCAGTGAAACATCATAGAACAATGTTCCATCAGCAAATACCAGGGTGTCGTGGCTTGAGACACAGGACTAACTTTCCTTCTAATGCTGGGGAAAATTGCACTTTTAGAAGACTCTAATGTCTGAATTTGGGAAAATATTTACTTTATAGCCAGCCAGGCTCTGTGGGATTCCAGGTCTTAGTGTTTTCGAGCCTTTCCAGGCGCAGGGACAAGGAGGAGCAAGGCCTAGACATTTGACCCAGGCTGGCCAATACCATGAACATCACATTCAATATAAAGTACAAAAATTTGCTGCATAGTTTTCTCTCCCTTGATGGCGGCGGGTCCAGAGAACTCCTTGCCCCAGGCCTTCCCTTCCTCCTAAAACCATTGCGCTGGCAGTGTCCGCCATTTGCTGTCCATGCTGGGAGTGCACAGTTCCCTGCTGAGAGAATGGGCTGAGTATAGTTCTTGTGTATCTTATATCACTGTTGGGATTAATGCTCGTTCTTTAATATTATTATTTAGTCTTAGTCTATTAAATTTATTTATATTTCAACCCTTGTGTTTCTTTGTGTTCCCCTATTCCCCTTTCAGGGTAGGGAGGGGTTATTGGGTGATAGAATAATTTTCTCAATGACAGTAGATTGCTATGGGTTTTCTCAAACCATAACACAGGGATTTAAGGTGCCCTTTATGTTTATTTTAGATTTTCTAGGGTGAAGGGGATGCTAATTATGCATGGACCATTCTGCACATAATTAATTTAATAGCTACAATGGGTAATGGTAGATTTATTTTTAGGTTTATATATAAATTTTAATGAAATAATGTTGTTTGTTAGCTTGGGATATAGAATGCCATTTTATTGGTGTCTATAAGTCACTTCCTTTTTTTATACTTCAGTAAAACATTCTGGCATAGCTACATCTTGTTCTCTTGTAACTTAACAGATAACAAGTTCTTACAAAACATAGAACATGTCTAAATTCACAAATACAAACAAGTAAATTGTTCAGATCTGCTTGTTTCTGAGAGAAAATACATCTTGTCTCAATATTTTGGTTTTGATGTGTAGGACAATACAAGACTCTGGAAATTCAGAGCAAATGGAAAATAAATATTACATGGGGGCTAGTGAGCAGAGGGAATTTGTCTTTTTCTCTCTCATTAGAGCTATTAAAGACTCTTAGAAACTACTAAAAATGATACTGCACTCTACATATATCAAAAGAAAGAAGCAAAAGCCCTGCATTACTTTTTCTCCCAAATTCAGAATGAATGAATCCTTTTCCCTTCATAGAATCACAGAATTGTAGGAGTTGGAAGGGACCTCTAGAGATCACCTAGTCCAACTGCCCTGCTACCAAGTAGAAAGGAAGATTTACTGAGAATGCTTTCCATATGACAACCCTTCCTGGAAGTATCAGATGCCTCCTGCTGATAGACCAGAGACGGAGAGCCTTCAAATGGGATGTTCTGGCTCATGAAGAAGCTATGATATCAGCATGCATGCATACTTTCACACATCTACAAGATGAGAAGGATGTCAGTTTTCTGAAAATATACGGGAAGTTGAGTAGAAATTTCTTCTAAAGCAGCATGGAATCATGGAATCATGGAGTTGTCAGAGTTGGAGGAGACCTCTAGAGATAATCTAGTCCAACTCCCCTGCTAAAGCAGGAACGCCTAGAGCACATCACTCAGGACGGCATCCAGGCAGGTCTTGAAAATCTCCAGAGAAGGGGACTCCACGACCTCCCTGGGCAGCCTGTTCCAGTGCTCCGTCACCCTCACCATAAAGAAGTTTTTCCTCATATTTGAATTGAACTTCCTATGTTCCAGCTTGAGCCTGTTGCCCCTCGTCCTATTGCTGGAAACCACTGAAAAGAGTCCGGCTCCAACATCATTCAACCCAGTTTTTAGCCTAACTGATCAGGTGCTCTGGAACAGCAAAGCGGGGTCAGCTCATTCACTTGGAGACTGCCAAAGAGAGAGTTTGGCAGTCTCTCTCATTTTTTCCATCCAGGTGCAAAACTTCTTTTAGCAACCTAAGCGCCCCATTAGGCATTCCTCAAAAAAGGAAAACTTATTTGTGTGCGAGACCAGACATCCTGGGAGCTTTAGAAAAAGTCTTTAGAAAAAAAAAAAACCCTAGTCTTTAGAAAAAGGCTAGTGAGGAAGCCCAGGAGCCATCAAACCTCTCAGTGTTTCCATCTCCAAGTACAAGAAACTTTCCTTTAACCTTGCCTTCTCTCAGAGGTATGTGTGCACTTAAATGATGCCCACCACAGGACCATAGTACTACTGGTCATTTTTCTCTCTCATAGAAAACTGGGAGAAGTAGAGGACTTGATCCAAACACTTTCTACAGTTACGTCAGCTGCAACCATTCTCTTCAGTCAAAGGACTCACACATGATGATGATGAAGCAATAGCTCCAGACGAAATCAGAAGACATAGATGAAACCAACTTTCTCTCCTCTAACAAGCTAATGCTGGATCTTGCTTCAGTAAAGCAGCTGGGGAGACTGGAGAAAATCCTACTTATAGACAGTTACATGCTGCTAGGATGTGGGAAGTTCTTCCTGGCAGGTGCTTACCAGGTGGGGAAAAGTTCCCCAGAGGTTCAACTTGCATGACATGCTGCAGACCATGATAATTCTTGTTAAACTTTCACACATGATTTTATCTTTGAGCTAGAAGTGACTTAAGGATGGGGTTATCCCTGTCATATATGTATCTCATTAATTTGCATTAATTTTGTTTCCCTGACTTCACCTAATAGTATATGAAGTAAACAAGATATAACTTATGGGCTTCCATGTAATCTTATTTTTCTGTGTCTCATATTCTAACCCCTCAAAGAAGAAGAAACTCCATACTCATAATCTGTCCTATACTGTATTATCCTCTATACTGCATGCTACAATAATGCCATGTGAACCAAGTATGTATATTCCTTCTGTTACAGCTGGCAACAGTCAGAAAAAGGCCCTCTCCCTTATGTTCCTACTTCCACAGGAAGAGTTGTCTTTGAAAAGAGGATCCCAAGGGGCATCCATTTCTTTCTTCTGCAAACCAGGGGTAGAAAGGACTTTCAAGCAGACATGTAGAGTTCTGCCCCTTGATAGATGCTGGTGGAATTGCAGCTCCCCGTGCAACTGTGGTGACTGTCTAGCATGAACATTGCTAGGAGCTTGGTATAGAAAGGCTGTGCCTGGGAAACTATTTACAAAACAGCACAAGCAGTTTTACTGGATCTACGAATTCCAAAAGCAAAGTTATAGATATTATGCTACTTTCTATCGACTATTTACATACAAAATGTAGAGTGAAATCCCCCACCATTTCTATAACCAATGACTCAGCTCCTGTGTTAACCTTTGGTAATTTTACACATCAAAAACTGCTTGGTGGGAGGTCCACAAAGTTTTATAACATATATTTATCTCTAAACCTTTTTTTCTAAGCTTCCTATTTCTAAAACTGCTTTGTTGCACTCCTATTTTTTTCCTTTTTTTTTTTAACCTTTTTAATTTTTTTTTACCCTCTCCCTCAGTTAGGCTTGAATGATGCAATATATTTCACCATCATTACATTTTAGCTCAAAAAATTAATAAATGTATGCAGAAACAAAACTGACTAAGAAAAAATGAGTTACTATGGGAACATATGCTACAATTGAATCTGCTGTGACATCTAAAGGACCTCTAAGAAAGACATGCAAGAGGACGTGTCAGAATTACTTGAGTTGCTCTTTACTTCTCCTTTTTGGTGCTGAATTCTGCCTCAGTGACTTCTCCTGATTTCACCAAGAATACTCAATGAGTACATTGGTAATACCTGGTACAAGGGTCTGGTTCAGGTGGGAGTGTTGTTTTTATTAACTCACAAAAGCTAAGAATCAGCCCTTGTGTTCTTCGCAATTCAGAGGGTAAGTGAAGTATTTTTAAGGTCTGAATTTGAACCAGATAAATTTCTGCATTTATTCTGTGGGTTAAAGCAGAAGTAATCAAAAAGAATTTCAGAAATTCATATAAAAATTGTTATGATTATAATCTGTGCAATTTAAGACAAAATCCCTTACTAGCACATTAATCCATGATATGTTATTAATCCATAATATGATATAATCCATGATAAATACCCTCCACATGGGAAGACAGAGATTTGCAAAATACATTACAGCAACCAACATGAAGAACTCCCCAGCTCACCAGACAGAGGAGGGGAATGTTGATTTAGTATCCGTTTTTTTCTGATCTACAACTTAACTACTACCTAACTACTCCTGCTCCATCTCTTTCTCAGATACCACATAAAAGTTCACTGTCACCTGGACTCATGAGATTAAGTTTCTCTCTTCATCAGTACTAGCTCCTGCATCAGTGTTAGACTGTGAAAGAATAACAGTGGGGAGGAGTGTTTAGGAGAAAGGGGTTGTTGTACACAGAGCTAGGCTGTGAACCAATACTCAACCGCTCACTGTAGGAAAAGATCCAGTTCAAGACCATCTAAGGAATCTGAAGGTGCCATGGGACCTGATGAAATCCATCAATGGGTCCTGAGGGATGAAGGGCAGATGAAGTTGCTAAGCTGCTTTTTTATATTTGAGAAGTCATGGCAGTATCTGGTGAAGTTAACAGAAAAGGGGAAACATAACAACCATTTTCAAAAAGAGAAAAAAGGAAGACCCAGGAAACTACAGGCCAGTCAGTCTCACCTCTCTGCCTGTTAAGATCATGGAGCAGATCCTCCTGGAATTTCTGCTAAGGCATGTGGGAAAGAAGGAGGTGATTGGTGACAGACAACATGGCTTCACTAAGGGCAAGTCATGCCTGACAAATTTGGTGGCCTTTTACGGTATTGCCACAGCATTGGTAGACAAAGGCAGAGCAACAGAGGTTGTCTACCTAGATTTACACAAAACATTTGACACTGTCCCACATGATATCCTGGTCTCAAAATTGGAAAGTCATATATCTGATGGATGGAACCCTTGATGGATCAGGAGCTATCTGGATGGCCACACTGACAGGATTGCAGTCCATGGCTCAATGTTCAAGTGGATGCCAGTGACGAGTGGTGTTCCTCAGGGGTCAGTACTGGGACCAGTGCTGTTTAACATCTTTGTCTGAGGCATGGACAGTGGGATAGAGTGAACCCTCAGCAGGTTTGTTGACGACACCAAGCTTGGTGGTGCAGTTGACATGCTGGAGGGAAGGGATGCCATCCAGAGGGACTTGGACAGGCTTGAGAAGTGGGCCCATGTGAACCTCATGAAGTTCAGCTACGCCAACCGCAAGGTCCTGCACTGGGTCATGGCAATCCCAGGCACAAATACAGGTTGGGCAGAGAATGGATTGAGAGCAGCCCTGAGGAGAAGGACTTGGGAGTGTCCTTTTTCGTACAGTCTTGGTTTCCTCGAGTAAAAATGGCCACAGTTTTACTCCCTGTTGTGCTACTTGATCTAGTGTTAACTACAGTTCCGAAAAAGTTAATGACCACATAGATTTCCTTTTGTTTCATAGAGTCCTTTTACAGTTAGATGTTATGTATGTACATATTCTTTTTTTTTATATGAGCAATCCTTAAAATGTGAACTGTCAGCAAAAAAGGTGCACATGTGCCATGGCGGTCTGGCAGGGAAGCCTATTGCTAGGGTGTATCCCAGACGATCTTTCACTTTCTTCAGAGCTTGGTTCTAGTTAAGTGCAAATATAATTTTGCCCCTTAAACAGTCCTGGTCTGTGTCTGTCTGCTCTGGCATTGCAAACTGCCTTCCACCTGCTGCAACCTCACTTCATGGACTGAATTCTACCTATCAGATTTTGCTCTTAGTTTGGGTTTTCTTCTACTTCCATTTCCTGAAGGCTTCACAAGATGCTTGTTCACAGAGAGCAAGAAAATACAGGTTTGAGAAAAAAAGCAAAAAGGGAACAACTGTTTCCAGCATGACTGTTCTGACAGGGTGTCTTCCTGTCCTGGCAGCCAGGTCCTTCCACAAGGAGAAATGCCCCAGGTTGTTGGGTTTTTTTCTTTTTTTCCCCCAGCTATGTAACAACTCTGTTGTCTCTGTTGACAACCACATCCCTAAGAACTGACCCAGGTTCCCACTGGTGTTTTCAGATGCAGACTGCTTCTGTTCCCTACTAATATTAGGGTTAGAAACACACGTTTGCTTACAGACTGCAGACATGATGGCTATTGTTGTGTATGTCGGTGGCTATTTTCATCTGCAGAATACTAAAAGTATTCCCAATCTGCCCAAGCAGAAATGCTGGTCTAGTTTTCCCTCTGATATTTCCATGGGCATTTTTCAGGCACTTGTTTGAACAACAAATAATTCTTTATTAAATAAAGCCACTTAATATTCATGGGTAAAAATAAGACCATTTGATGCGTAACAAATGCAAAATAAACTCATTTTTCCATAATTCAGCTTTTTGAGAAATTGTAATTATCTCTTGCTTACTTGATGAAGAGGTGTCATCATCTTTGAACACAAACAAACAAAAAGTTCTGACCTGCCTAAGCAGCACAAAAGGGCATAGGAGAAATATGGTGATTTTTCAGAAGGCCACAGTAGCAGTAGGCAATGGGGGGGAAAAGGAGTTTTCAGAAGTGCCATATTTAATCCATCTGCTATTATTGGCAGTCAAATCAGAGTACAATATTAAGAAATAAGAACAAATCTAAAACCACCTTCCCCACACCCCTCCCTTCTTAACAGGCTAAGTTTCACTCTGGGGTTCTCTACCTCCTCCCCCTGAGCACTGCAAGAGGTTGAGGAATGGCAGTTCCTCACGCTTGGTCTCTGCTGCTTCTTCCTCCTCACACTTCTCCCATGCTGCACTGTGGGGTCCTTCCCACAGGAGGTAGTCCTTCATGGACTTCTCCAACATGGGTCATTCCCATGGGCTTCAGATCTTCACGAGTTGTACCAGCCATGTCCTTTCCATGGAGTATAGTCCTTCCGGAATGGACTGCTCCAGTGTGAATCCTCCATGGGATCACAGGTCCTGCCAGAAAAACCTGCTCCAGCATGGGCTCCTCTCCGTGGGCTGTAGCTCCTACCAGAAGCATGGGCTCTCCATCAGAGTTTCCTTTGGGGATTCTCAAAGGAAATCATCCATCATCTGCTTAAGCATGGGGCCCACCATGGGGTGAAGGGTGTATGTCTGCTCCACCGTGGTCCTCAGTGGGCTGCAAGGGGCCAATATACACCACTATGGTCTTAACCATGGGCTGCTCCAACACCTGGAGCATCTCTTCCTCCTCCATCTGCACAGACCTTGATGGCTGCATCGTTACTTCCCTCCCTCCTCCCTCCAAGGGGCTGTTGCACAGCAGTTTTTACCCTTTCTTATATGTTATCACAGGGGCACTAGCACCATCACTGATGAGTTCAGCTTTGGCCAGCAGCAGGTTTGACTATGTCAAACATGAAGGCAGCTCCTAGTGTCTTCTCACAGAAGCCCCCACCCCCCTCCACCAACCTTGCCACATGAACACAATGCACATTCCCAGAACAGCTGTAGTTAACATGTGGAAGTGAAAGTCCAATGAGCCTGGGCTGGTCCAAGCTACATGTAGGACATGACACAAGACAAATGTCACAGCAATTGTGTGAGTGCCTACATTAATTGGTTACTGGTGAATTGAGGGTCAGGACTGGGCAAGTCAGGTAGGAAGCAGAGAGTAAAGGCATCCAGGCTGGTCTGCTCTGAATGGCCTTGTGCCTGGAAACAATTGAGCTGCCTTCCCAAAATGTGGCCCTCAAGGGTTGTTTCCTCAGTGAGGCAGGGACCACCCACTGCTGGAAAGCTTGTACACAACAATCACAGCTTCCAACGCTTTGATACTTACCTACAGTTAGGACAACTCTGTACAAGGAGATACCAGACCATTGCATGTGAACTTTAGACACATGTCTACCTCTCTGTTAGCAGGACATATGATTGTGAAATGAGGCAGATGTTACGCATGTGGGTACATGGCTGGGTAGGCAGATGGACGCAGTAGCTAGCCATATCATTCCTAGATGTATGGTGGCACAAATGTGGCACAAATGTGCATTCCTGCTACTGCTCCTGTGGAAGTTGAGACTAAAGGTGCTAATTGGCTTGAAATCAGTGGGAATTTTGACTGAGGATATGCCAGAACTGGAGCATCAAATATTATTTTCTACACTGTGTTATTTTCTGTACATAGTATTTATTCACTGTTTCATGGAAGCTCTGTGTACTGATGCAATGAGTTGGACTCTCTCCCCTGCAAATGTGGTATTAAAGACTCTTTAAAATCCCTTGACGTTATTTCAGCCTTAATAGATACCTTATGAGTTATTTCAGTTTCCTAATGCTTTATCAACATAAAGAGAGTTTTCTTCCACTATGTGGGCTTCTTCCCTTCAGATCCCTACCAAAGCAACCCTGTACTCAATGCATCATTAAGACATGTTGGATGTGTAAAAAAACCTCACAAACAAACACTCCCCATCCCCAAACCTACTGCCATTTCTAATGAGTGTCTCAATAATCTTACTCTGTTATATTTTTATGGAAGGTTGTAGAACATTTATCGTTCCCCAGAATATAAGAGTTGATGTCTGTGTTTGGAGAAGCATTTTTCTGGGTACATGCCAAGCTATCTTCAATTTCTATAAAAGCAGTGAAAATTGCCACCATCATGATTGCTTGATTGTGCTCCATTAGAATAGAATTAACATAAACCATCTAGAGAAGCATTTCAAAGCAGTACATTTTTATACAATAACCTGATTTGGAGCTCTCATTGGTTGAGGAAAATCTACATGAAGATTAACATTACTCCCTCTGTTAATACACAGATAAGAACTCCCATGCTCTGACTGGGAACAGGCAGATAAATGTTTTTTGTCTCGATGCATTCCTGCAGACCTGAGGAAAGCCAAGGACTGAGCTCAGGGGAACACACTGTCCATGACTGAAGTCTCTGAAAGTTAATCTGTTATCACAGATTGGATCCAGCTCTAACACAGATAATAATTTCTTCTGAAACACTGTAGAATATTTCTTTAGAGGTAAACTTATGTGATGTTTCCAGGAACCATGTTTTTGTAAGCTTTCAGTTTTTGTGGTTCCTCTCATGCTAGTTTTGTATTTCACAGCCTGCTAGAATAAAAAATTACATTTTCCCTGTCTCCTTTAGCTCATTTCTGTGCTACATCTAGGGTGTATAAAGGCAATCTGATAAAGAGCTTACAAACCTCAGGCTCAGCATCACAACTAATCACATCAGAGCGTGCAGGAAGCCAGCCCACAACATAGCCTAACAGCCTGAAACAGCACACAACAAACTTTCCACAGCATAACAAAGATGCCCTGAGGAAAAAAATAATTGGAAGATAGTAGCAATGCCAAGATCTTAAAAAACAGGAACAATATTTCTGTAATCACTTAACTGATTTGCTTGCCTCATATGCTCATCTGCTCCCTAAAGTCCCTACATCCATAATCTTGGGATCAGCAACAGACTCCAAACCTCTGCATAGTGGGGACCTGATCTATGTGGTGCCCGATCCTCTTAGGTTCTGCCTGTATACAGGAGTGAAGCCTTCTACAGGGTGATGCTGCTCTAGAGCCAATGATCTGGACCAGCACCAGAAGCCTGGAGACCCTGAAACTAAAGGGAGGAGGATCCTTCCTGTTCTGCATTTTATCTGGAGACTTTCACTCCAACTGCAAAGACTGCTCCTGGAACAAGGACTAAAGCTAGGCTTTATGAGTCCCAAGTTAATATCCTCACTGTATGTGTTCCTACTTGTTCAATCTTTGATTCCCTGGTTCCCAAAATGAGAGCGGTGCAAGACAAATACTCATTAAGGATTAAACTTGCATCAGGGCCATTGCTGTTGATAGCTGTTTTGAAGGCAAAGAACCTCCCTGCAAAAGCTCACCAGGAGTATTAAAAATAAAAGTGACCCCAGGGAACTGTCGTATGCTAGAAACTGGCAGAACTGGAATCCCTTCTTTGAAGTATCATGGTGTAACATCTGCCGTAGCAATGCATGGCAAGAGCAATCGTTTTTCAAACAGACACTCGATGAAGAAGAGAGCACCAAGAGCCAGAGCCACATGAAGTGACAGACTTTAAGTTCAGCACACTCCTGATTTAATGCAAACATATTTTCTCTTTCTGGCTGTCATTGATTCTTGTGAGAACAGGCTGGTATTATAGACACTGCATATAAAATCACATGCCTTGCCACAGGGACTAGAAAGATAACACATCACCAGCATATCAGAAAAATTCATCAGCAACAGGAATGCAGACACACTGTTCGCATTCAGGGCAACTTGGCACTGAGTCACTGCTGGTGTGGTGAAAGAGGGCGAAGATGTACAGTGTCAGAAATGGATGGATTTGCCTCAACAGGCAAAATATCAGCTGTACAGTGTCGGTTGGAAGAACCAAGTTTATGACTGGAGAGATGCAATTTAAACTGAAAATAAATTATCAAGCCTAAGAAGGCTTGGTATACCCTGTTACTCATGGTTTCAAGTTACCAAATGGTTAATTTAGCCTTGTTTTGTTGTGTGGGGGTAGCTCTGTTATTGGCTGAGTGGTTCTTTCTTTTAGGCCTGAAGGAGAGATTTTTCAAAAGAATACATTTCCACGTGCCTCAGAAAACAGACAGATATTAAAAATGTTTTGGCAGATATGCTTGGCAGAAACTGCTTAGGAAAAAAATTGACCTGTGATATTTTTAAAGTACATTTGAACATACTATTCAGCTGATAGAGTGAGATGATTTCTATATTTATATAATCATGGAAAAAAAATCTACAAAAATGTCATTTTGGGGCAGTCTCAGAGTTGTTCATGCTTGCCTTCTTCCTTCTTTGGAGGACACCTGCCTCCTGGTCTACCATACAGGACCTTCCATTAGGCTTTTTTCTCTTCCTCTATCAGATACAGTTGTTTTAAATAGAGAAACAAATACTTTGCCCTTAAAAGTGCCAAAATAAATATTGGTTTAAAAATTGTTTCTATTTTATTTTTTACAGGAACAATTCAGCAAACCTGAGACAAACCTGGAAACTTTTCAGTATTACCAAATGGATTTTTTTTCAAATGAAAATAAACTTCAGCTGAAAACTGAGCCCAGATCTAGTGTTGAAGTGCTCTGCTGGATTGCAGCCAAGAAGGAATAGGGCTGAAGGTCATACACAAAAGGGTAATACTGGAGCTGAATAAGGAACCAGATGAATCCTGGTTGTCTGAATGCATGGGCTTCCCTAAATCAATCCTTTTGTGAAGAGCCTTTGCAGAGTGGAGTACTCAAAAGGGAAAAAAGCCAATGACATCCTGGGGTGCATCAAGAAGAGTGTGACCAGCAGGCCAAGGGAGGTCATCCTTCCCCTCTTCTCTGCCCTGGGGAGGGCCCATCTGGAGCACTCTGTCCAGTTGTGGGCTCCCCAGTTCCAGAAGGACAGGGAACTGTTGGAGAGAGGACAGCAGAGGGCTACAAAGATGATGAGGGGCCTGGAACATCTCTCTCATGAGGAAAGGCTGAGGGACTTGGGTCTTTTGAGTCTGGAGAAGAGAAGACTGAGGGGGGATCTGATGCACGCCTATAAATACCTAAAGAGAGGGTGTCAAGAGGATGAGGCCAGTCTTTTTTCAGTGGTGCCCAGTGATGGGACAAGAGGTAACGGGCACAAACTTGAACACAGGAAGTTCCATCTGAACATGATGAAGAACTTCTTTACTTTGAGGGTGGCAGAGCCCTGGAAGAGGCTGCCCAGAGAGGTGGTGGAGTCTCCTTCTCTCAAGACATTCAAAACCCACCTGGACACTTTCCTGTGCAACCTGCTCTGGGTGGACCTGCTCTGGCACGGGGGTTGGACTAGATGATCTCCAGAGGTCCCTTCCAACCCTTCTGTGATTCTATGATAGGTAGCAGCGTACATTTTGGTCATATTGTGTCCATACATGGGCACAGCAATCATCAAGATGGAGCGAAGGGAATGCCAGAATGCAAGGTTGCCTGCAACAAAGAAGTGTCGGTAAGATCTAGCACCCATACTCCTTTGTCAGTTTTTACCATGAGCTCTTCAGAAAAATGTCTAGTTCAGAGCTTAATTGCTGTTAAGTTGGATTACAGATAACATGTGACAGGAGCAGTATTGAGCACATAGCAGTGCCTCCCTATGATTCCTGGGACAGTGGTGGTTTGTACTCCAGGAGCCACGTGATGCTCAATAATGGAAAGTTTCAGGCTGGCTGAACAACAGGAGCACACGTTGCTGCTCAGCTATAGCCACACATACTCACATATAGAAATTTGAACATCTATCTTCATCAATGTGGCCAACTAAGCAAGAAGTTGAGCTCTCTTGCTGATGTTATAAAAAAAGAAAAGCCAGGTGATATTCCATATTTTGATACATCCAGGAGGCTTGGAGCTTTGGAGAATGAACCAGATATAGTGCAAAACCAAAAGCATCTAAAGCTTATAGTCTTGATTACACTTTTGCTTGTCATTTGGGAGATACTTGGTAGTTATTTGTCATACCCTTCAAAAAAGGGCTTGTAAGGAGCTCTAAGATGTCATGCTATGTTCTGGAAAGACTGGTCTCTGTCTATGTGTGTGTGTCCTTGTTCACTACTCTAGCTCTTCCTATTGTGGTGTTTGATTCAAAACTAGAACATCCAATTATTGTTTTTGTTATCTACCCCTCAACTACTCAGCTATTAAAGCAACATCATTTGTGCAGTTCTAAGCTAAACCAAGCTTTTACTACCTTAAGAGAATCCAACCTCCCGGCAGTGCTGCTCTGATGGACTCATACCTTTAAAGCAGAATGGTGTCCCACTATAGAGTCCTGTTGATCAATACTTCTAATGAAAGACTTAGGTACTGCGAAGCAGGCATAAAACAATTATTTAGAATAGTTCATACTATTTCACATTCATGACAGAGGTTAAACAAAATAATCACTTTTGTCACACTAGGTGCTTTAATTTAGATATTGAAACCTCCATTTTAGTTACCTTAAAAAGCAGTGCTTCAAGGAATTTATCACCTTACTGAAATCAATGGAGCGGAGTTTATTCTGCATGCAGAAAACTATGGCATTTCTAGAGAAGCTAATACACGTGCACTGGCTTGGGAAAGACTGCTTGATTCAGAAAGACACTGGATGGCTTTTCCTATAAGAACAGATTTAAACACTGTCTAAATGTGAATGTCAAATCCTACCCGAGGTCAAGGCTGCAGTCCCTAAGGCATTCAAAAAACACATGTGGAAAGAAAATCCTTGCCCTCAAGAGGTCCTTTTTAAAGCTAGGAGGTGAAATGAATTGCCTCAGGTTTGACAGCTGTCAAGAACTAGACCCGATCCTCACAAATGTATGTGCCTGCACTGCCAGGTATGAAACATAAAACAAACAAAAAAAATATTTTTGAAAGAGTTTATGCCAGCTGATGCTCCCTTACTTGATCTGAGCCAAAATATATGAAAGGTCTTTTTTTTTGTGTAATTACCTCTTCCTTTGCAATTTTACTATGCTAACATCTATTTTCAGGAAGTCTTGGAACACAAAGTATATATCCTTTTTTAACTGGGGAGAGCTTCCTGAATTGGTGCCTAAATCAACCAAGATGAGGGTAGCATTAGGGGAAATGTGGTCTTTATCAGAGTCTCACAGAGTTGCCATGGCAGTGAATATCATTATTGGTGCTGGCTTACCACTGTGATAGCAGTAAGAATAGGCCTTGTAAGGAAAACCACTTCTCTAAAGAAAGAGAAACTGCAAATGCCTCTGAACATACACACGGCTGCAAAGATGGCATGCACCAACATGGGCTTCTCCATACAGAGGGCTGTCCTCCCATTTCCTCAGGAGCTGGAACCGCTGAAATCAAAGGGAGCTAAAGCTTGGTGTTAGCATACACACAACATGGAGCCAATCTGCCTCTGACAGAGACTGTGGCGGAAACCAGAGTAAAACAACCTTTAGGGCTCATGTTCAACTGATGGGAATTACTAATTGTTTCTGTTGGAGATAGAGGCTACAGTTACACTGAAAAGAAGTCAGCTTGCAAGGCAGATACCCCTTGTGTCTATGTTGCCCTTGTATGCAGTCTTGCATCAGTTCAAGCTCAGGATGCTCTTGTGGCAGGTGGTGCTGGGGTCCTTCTAGGGCTTCAAGCTGTCTTATTGCTCAAGTGTTGAGATATGTAATTTTCTCTGGACTAAGCACAGAGTTCCAAATTCTCAAAGTTTATATGATCTTTACAGACATCAGCACCGTCCTTCTCACCATAGCTGGGTGGTAGGGAAAAGTGTCAGGACCAGGGAATAACAAGGCAAGAGAGTAGGAGGAAGAATTGCTGTAGGGAAGAAAAAAAAGTTTGCTCACAGACAAATATGGGCAGGGAGATGTTCGGGAGCTGAATTTTTTGTCTTCTCTCTGGATAATGCTGCCATTCGCTGCTGGAGTGCACACTGACTTTTGTTGTCATGCTACCCTTAGCAAGTGTTATCCTGGTAAATTCACCTCTTCTCCCAATTTAATCTCCAAAATCTACTGACAGTTTCGTTCCGGTCTCAGAGTACATCAAACACCATCCATAGGATACATCAGCTCATACTGGCAAGGAGTGAGAGATTGGCATAAAGCATGATTCAGAATTGCATTAAATATTTTGGCATGCCATTCCTTTACATTCCGCTTGTAATTACTTATGTCCTAGCCTACCAGAAGTGACGTGGAGTATACTTTAGAAGGATAGCATCAGCTTTTCTTTTGACGTATTTACATTAAAATTAAGGACTTTCCTTATTTAAACAGGAAAGAAAATGATTGTTTGGAACCCAAATGATGTAAAGAGTATTTTCAAAATGTGGTATTCCCAAATGTGTAGTCAAAGAGCAAGAGCAGTTACCACAGTAACACAGTTCGGATTCAGTTTCCCCAACTTGATGATGAGGTAACGATTAATTATTCTCATGTTACGATGGTTACCATGCCAAATACATTTATTTAAAACCCTGCTTTTCATGGACATCTGTATAGATTTTATCTGTGACTGAAGCAGACCAAAAGACATGTGAGCAAGGTCAAAGCAAAATGTTACTCTCAGTTTTTCAAAATATCCCCAGTAACTTTTCTGCATGAATCCACAAGTAGCATTTGATCCCAAAATTGAAGCTTCTAGTGGGGTTCTCAAAATAATTCCTACCATACTCAGCTTCTTAAAACTAGTTGTAAAACTTTGTTTGTTTTTGTTTGTTTTTTACTTCAATCAGATTTAGGCCATTTCTAAAAGCATTTCAGAATGATCCTAGGAGACAGCTCTGTAGACAGAGATGGAACTTTGCTCCGGACTCATCTTGAAAGCCATTTTTAATGATCATATTTCATCTTCGACAACAAAGCTCAGCAAGCTGTGAATTTACTTCTACACTCTAAGTCCTGCTTTATCAGTACATGAGCCTAAGAGCAACCTAGGCTCCAGCAGACCAGAGAATTTGAGATGCTCACACTATCTGGCTCAATCTATATCCCAAATAACATAATACATGAGACAACATATGAAATAAAAATTTCTGAAACATCCTATATTCTGGTAAAGTCCCCACATCCTTCACAGAGCCACAAAACCATCCATGAATGTGACTTTTTAAGAGAGGGCAGAACTGGTTCCCAAATGCCAGAATTTTCCAATGTATTTGGCTTACCATGTGGGTCCTTAAATTTTTGTCCCCCAAACAAGACGAAGCTGGACTTTGGCCTACTTCAAGGAAGATAAGAAATGGTAGAGAAGAAGGTGTTACTTTTGCAAGCTCAGATTTTCCACAGAGATATTCTTTAGGAGGATAATGTATTTGATCAAAAAAATCCAATTTTCAGGAAGATTTTTCTGCAAGCCCAACAGAGCTGTTTTGGGGTATGAAATGATGGGAGAAATGCTTCCACATGAATTATTTTTTCCTGAGGAAAGCCAGGATTGGATTGGAAAGGCTGGTGACATTTTTAAATGTGGTAGCTTCACCTGGGTCCTTGCATGAGCAATGAGTCCCAAATATATTTAAAGGCATTCAAAATGCCTCCAAATGTGACGGGGGCTCTTGGCCTTAATTCCAGCAACAGACATCTAAGTGCTTCAGGATATCCCATCTGGCACATATTGCACAATTTCAGGAGCCCAAAGTCTTCACATAGTTTCCTATGATAACTTCAGATATCTTATGTTCCCCTCAATAATGAAGTCTATGTCTATCAATGCATCGTCTTCACAGCAACTCATCCTCGATTATAGTGTCCCCTGCTGCTTTATTTTACATTCCTGCACTTTTTCTCCCTTATTTACTTGCTTGATATTATTGTCATAATCACAGAATAACTCAGGTTGGAAGGGACCTCTGGATTTCAAATGTCCCTCAAGTTCAAACTTGCTCAAAGAAAGGCTCCATTAAATGAGATTTTGTAGGCTCTTGTCCAGCTGAGTTTCAAAATTCAAAGAATGGAGACTCTACAATCTGCTCAAAGGGCTCAAATGCTGTCACTATAAGAACTTTTTTTTGGTTATATCTAGTAATAAACAGCCTGTGCTGCAATGTGTAAGCATTGCTTCTTGTCCTTATGCTGCACACCTCCAAGAAAAGTTTAGCTCCATCTCCTCTGTAAAGGGAAAACTGAGTGTTCATCTGATCAGAACAGCTACTCATTCACTCCCACGTCTCCACTCTGATGCTTTCACAGACGTTTTGAAAATGTCTTTGAAAAAACATCTTTGAAAACACCTTTGAAAAAAAGGTGTTTACATGTTATTTCTAGCGTTCAATGTAGTAGTGACACAGCAGAAAAAACACTCTTCTTCCTTAGCAGCAAATCTAAACACAGGCGGTTTTTACCACTCATCACAAAGACTGCTTTTATTTCTTAATGGGGCTACAATTCACTTAAAAGAACTTTTTGGTGGTTTCCATATCACAGTAAGCATATGCTTAAACATAAATATATGCATAAAAGTAAGCATTCATGCTGACACAAGTAGGTTTTCAATATATCCTATTAAATATAAGCGTGTGCTTAACTTTTATCTGACTAGGAACAGCCTCCTAATTTTTGATTTTTTTTTGCTGCTAATTACAAAAGCTACTTGTAATTCAATTCCTAAGTACCAAAATCTTTCAAAATGATCTGATTTGGCTAAATGTAGAATATTCTGCACCACCCACAGCCCCTTGCCTTTCTGAAAAACATATCTTGTGTGATGAATGTCTATGAACAACACATCTTCACGGGTTTTTTTTCCCCTAATGTTTAAAACCATTCAGCTCCCAGCACAATCTTAATGTTGGCAAGGGAGGAATTCTGTGAGTTTGAGAATGAAGTTTTCATCAAATCCCCTGAGCAAAATTTTTCACTTGAAATATGTTTATGATGAGAAAATTTGGGTTTTTTTAACTATTTGTGTGTCCCAGAAAGCTGTTTCTATGCTGAATGTACAGTGGGATCATAGCAGCTGTGAATGATGAGTTTTAGATGTACAGCACAAGTTTTATCAAGGCAAAGATGGATGAGCTTGTAATCAGCCTGTGCCTTTGAAAATCCAACTGGCAAATAGTTGGACTTGATTCTGAGGGAACTCGTACTTTACCCCACTTTGTTTACAGAGTGGCTAACTGGAAAGGTCTTATATAAAGCCTATTGTATAAAGAGCTTGTCACACTGAAGTCATTAAGATATTTTTACAGCTACAATAGGAGAGTGAATTAAAAGGTATTGCAGAACTGGCTATTTTAATTTACACATAGAGAAAATAGTTACAGCAGGCATTAAAGTGGATATCAATATGAATTATATGGACCATATTTATATTAAGTAAGGCTAACTGCAGTCGCACATACACAATTTCATATATGAGTCTAGGGCTTTTTATACGGGTTCTTACATACTAGATATGATCTAATTAAGGGACCTGAAGTTGTCTAATTCAAGAATTTTAGGAAATTTCTCTGAATTTTAGGAAAGCAAGCTTCCAGCTCTTCAAGGAATTAGTCAATATGACCCCTTATGAAACTGCTCTCAGTGGCAAGGGAGAAGAGGAGAGCTGGCAGATCTTTAAGGACTCGTTCCTTAAAGTGCAAGAGCTCTCAATCCCCAAGTGTGAAAAATCAGGTAAGGAGGGCAAGATACCAGCATGGTGAAGTTGAAACCTGCTGGTCAAACTAAAGGGCAAGAAAGTGATGCACAGGCAGTGGGAACAGAGACAGGTATCATGGGAAGAGTATAGGGAAGCTGCTGAGTTGTATAGGGATGAGGTCAGGAAGGCCAAGGCACAACTGGAGCTGAACTTGGTGAGAGACACAAAGAATAATACTAGGGGTTTCTACAGGCACGCCAACCAGAAAATGAAGATCAAAGAAAGTGTATCCTGCCTGATAAGCAAGACTGGCCAATGGGTAACAACAGACTAAGAAATGGTGGAAGAGCTCAACAACATTTTTGCCTCATTCTTCACTGGTAACATCTCTCCTCACACCTCTCAAGTGGATGGAACGCAAGGCAGGGCCTCAGTGAACAATCTCCCTCTTACTGTAACAGAAGACCAGGTTTGTGACCACCTGGGGAATCTGAACATACAGAAATCTATGGGACTTGAGGAGGTGCATCCCGGAGTCCTGAGGGAATTGGCTGATGTAGTTGCCAAGCCACTCTCCATGATATTTGAAAAGTCATGGGAGTCAGATGAAGTCCCCAGATGATGACTGGATAAAGGGAAACATTGCATTCATTTTTAAAAAGGGTAGAAAGGAGGACCCTGGCAACTACCAACCTGTCAGCCTCACCTCAGGTCATGGAACAGATCCTCCTAAAAGCTGTGCTAACGCACATGGAGGACAGGGAGGTGATTTGAGACAGACAGCATTGCTTCAACAAGGGCAAGTCTTGTCTGACCAGCCTTGTGGCCTTCTATGATGGAGTGACTCCATCAGCGGATAAGGGAAGAGTTACAGATGTCATCTATCTGAACTTTTGTAAGACTTTTGACAGTTTCCCACCACATCCTTCTTTCAAAGAGAGATATGGATTTGATGGGTGGACTGTTTGGTAGATGAGGAATTGGTTGGATGTTCACATCCAGAGGGTACTGTAGGTCAATGACTGAATGTCCAGAGGGAGATCAGTAACAAGCGGTTGCCTTCAAGGGTCCATACTAGGATGAGTACTGTTCAATATCTTCATCAATGACAAAGACAGTGATGGCCTAGAGGAGGGCCACAGAAATGATCAGAGTGCTAGATCAACTCTCCAATGAGGACAGGCTGAGAGAGTTAGGGTAGTTCAGCCTAGAGAAGGGAAGGCTCCAGGAAGAACTTATTGCAGCCTTTCAGTACTTAAAGAGGGCCTGCAGGAAAGATGGGGACAGAGACTTTAGCATTGCCTGTTGCTGTAGGACAGAGGGTAGATTTAGACTAGATATAAAGAAGATGTTTTTTACAATAAGGGTTGTAAAACACTGGAAGACTTTGCCGAGAGAGTTGGGAGATGCCTTATCCCTAGAAACATTCAAGGTCAGCTTGGATGGGTCTTTGAGGAACATGGTCTAGTTGAAGATGTTCCTCCTCATTGCAGGTGTGTTGGACTAGATGACCTTTAAAGGTTCCTTCCAACCCAGACCATCCTATGATTCTGTCTTAGGAGAGGAGCAATATGTCACACATAGCCTGTTTTCCATCAAATAGGCAGCTAAACATACAGACAAGAAAGAATATTTAGTGTGCTTCAGCCAAACCCTCAGTCTGGACAACAAGGGGACACAGATCCAACACATATTCTTTGCAAAGCACTCAAGATTGTTCTTGCTTTTCTGCACCTTCTGAAACTGGTTTTCTGAAGTTAAGCAGTCTCCTAGCTCTAAGGGCTAAAAACCTCAGCTGCACATACATCATCATGATCCAAAAGAGCTTTCCAAAAGAGTCTTGCTTGGTAGATATGTTTTCTAGACAACAGTTGCAGTTGCAAGAGCAAGTTGAGAAAAGTGTCCTGCCCCATTGGACTTCTAAATGCAGTGAGAGGAATTTCCTTGCTGTTTCTCCATTTAATCTGTTCTTTACTTACATTCTCAACTTGGGCTGTCATGCTTTGGCTACTGGTTCTGGTTGCTTTTTTCATAACTAAAATCATAAGTCTCCTTAGAGAAAAACAAAAAGCAAACAAACAACAAACCAAACCCACTCTCAGTGAGCTGCTGACTCATCTGTCTGGATTTTTATTTTTTTTTTTTAATAGAACACAAAATTTTAATTGAGGTAGGAAAGATAAATGAGACTATCAGAATACAAAAGATAAAGGAGAATAAGATTACACTTCTGTCATGCTTTTATCTGGATATCAAATGCAGCCTGTGGGAAAGTAATGGAAGATTGGTGAGGAGGACTGCAAACATGCTCAAGTGACTCGCATGTGGGGTGCTGGAAAACACACATACCACACTAAATGTTGTTTAGTCTTATGTGCTCAACAAGTAGAACATCTGCACTTAGACAACATAGGCCTGGGAAGGACTCAGGGGCACCTTATCGAACATACCTGAGATTCCTGCCCTGATGCTGAAGAGATCAAAGCACAGCAGAAAACTCTGCCTGCTGCAATCCTTGAAATACAGACCTGAACAGCAAGTGGGAGCTCTCTTGCTCTCTCACTCCCTTGCTAACAAGGACTCTCTCTTGCTCTGTGGTGCCTGCATTCCCTGTATGCATGCCTCTACCTGGGTGCTGCTTTGGAGATTCCTGGATCCATGAGGTATTGAGATTAAAGTTGTTCTTTGCCTTTCATCCATGGTTTTGCAGTTGTTCCTGCA
Source organism: Gallinago undulata (assembly GCA_026546715.1). Classification (NCBI taxonomy): domain Eukaryota; kingdom Metazoa; phylum Chordata; class Aves; order Charadriiformes; family Scolopacidae; genus Gallinago; species Gallinago undulata. The sequence goes on along the minus strand of JAOTQQ010000032.1, from coordinate 19,768,211 downwards.
TTCTAGACCTGATCCTCACCTGAATGAACTGCTGTAACCAGACTGAAGGACACTTGTTGTGCAGGAAACTAAAAGTCTGGCCTTTTCCGTTTAAAAGTAAGGAAAGATATATCCTCTTCCCAAAAGGGAAACACAGCAAATTAAGATGTAACCACAAGGATGACTAAAATATTATGTCCTGGAAAGCAGGAATTTTGTAGCCCCAAACCCACTAAAATTAAGTTTGCCTTTGTTTTAAACAGGTTTGCCCAAGGAGGTTGTGGAGTCCCCTTCTTCGGAGATTTTCAAGACCTGCCTGGATGCCGTCCTGAGTAACATGCTCTAACATGCTCTAGGAAATCCTGCTTCAGCAGGGGAGTTGGACTAGATGATCTCTATGGTCCCTTCCAGCTCTAAAAAAAATTCAGTGAAATTCAGTGAAATTCAGTATTCAAAGTTTTGTCAAATGTCAAATCCAAATTCAAATGTCAAAACATTTTCAGTACTGAGCTGTTGCCTAGGCTCCTTTGGCAAGTGCTTGTCTTTTTTTTTTTTGGAGTCAGTATCCTGTTCAGAAACTAAAAACTATTTGATCTAGCTACACTTTGCCCCCTTTGACCCTTAGTTTTCCTGAGTGGCAGCTCCAATAAAACAAGGCACATTCCCTGCCCTCATTTCCCCCTGTTGTGTTTTGGGTTGAATTGGGAAGCTTCATGCTGACTGCATTGCTGCAGGATGTCTGCACTAGGAGTGGTCCTAGAAACTGCACCAGTTGCTCCTTTATCTGCTGGGTACCTGTTTTGATGGAATTGACCAACCAGAACGACAGATTGCCCCTCCCTCTCCCCATAAGGAAAAGAGAGGAGAGAAAGAGAGAAAAAACCCAACAAGTTATGAGTTTAGGAAAAAACTGAACTACTTTAATGAAAATATAAATAAATAATGAAATAATAAGAAGAAGAAAAGGAAAAAAAAGTATACAGTACATACAAACCCATATCAAGCTCCCATGATGACGATCATGTCACCAGCAGGCACAGGGGAAAGTCCTGGGCTGGACTTGGGGATGGACAGGAGCTGGATTCCGGATCTGGAGTCAGGAATGCTTGGATTGGGATCAAAGGTCCTCCTCAGACATCGGCTATTGGAGGAAGAAGAATTGACCCTTTGATCCCTCAGCTTTTATACTGAGCATGATGCGGATGGGATGGAATACCCTGTTGGTCAGTTTTGGGTCACCCGTCCTGTACGTTCCTCCCTACAGGTGGGACCCCTCTATGCTTTTCCATTTCTGACCCTCTAATGGGGTGAACAATAAATTTGCCTGACCTTGGTTGTTACAGCAATAAGTATAAGCCAGGGCCTCTCTGCACACCATTCCTTGGTATAATCAGGTCTTATCACTGTGAGAGTGAAGAGTTTCTGAACAATATGCTGCCAATTTCAGAGTTTAGTTAGTTAGAAGAGGCCCAACTAAAAAAGTAAAATTACTGAACAGAAAATTAGTTCTGTTTTACCTCAAACCAGGACAGTGCCAGTGGCAGTAACATGTCTTATAGAATCATAGAATCATAGAATTGTTTGTGTTGGAAGGGACCTTAAGGATCATTGAGTTCTAACCCCCTGCTCTGGGCAGGGACATCTCCCACCAGAGCAGGTTGCTCAAAGCCCCATCTAGTCTTCAAGCGCACTAAGTTAGGAAAAAATTAAGAAATAGGGTGTGGGTGTGTGTGTCAGGTAGAAAAATTCTGCTCTAGAAATGTGTGTGCACATGTGGATTCTCTGAAGTGTTGTGATCAAGGCAACAATTAATGTAATCAATCACAACATACAACACCTTTATGCATATAGTTGCATACTCCCCCGAGAATCCCTTATTTTGTGCTGTCACTTATTGTTTACAATAAGCTCAAATGCAAGTGCAGATGACTCTTCCTTAATACGATTTTTTTTTTTTTTGCATACCCTTTTTTTTTGGAAGCTGCCTGAAGCATTTGGTTCAGAATTGATTCATATTCCAATAGTGAACAAACAGAGCTTTGATTTCCCTTTGTTCCCCACCTTTCTCTCTCGCTGACTTAGATCCATTTCACAAATCAGGAATGATGAAAGATACCAGCTAGGAACTAACACTAAAAATGCAACTTGAAAGAAATACAATTTGTACCATTATCCTTTATCTTTCAAGCAGTTAAAATGATCACTAATAATTCATAAACGGAAGGGAAAAATTAAGATACAACTATTACAATTAGGCTGTATTATAAATAAAGGGAGATTTCAAGAGAGCTTTACTTGGGAACACAAGAGCCTTTGAGAGGGAGTGAGATGTGTGCTCCCAAATCCCCCAATGATAGTTTTTGAAAAATACTCCCTTAAAATACTTTTAAAAGTATGGCAGAAACAGGAGGAGAGGACAGTAGATTGTAAAGCCATAAATCTGATTCCCAAGTGACAAGAGCTTGCAGTCTGTGGCCACTTTATTTCATCACAATGCAACATACTATGGACTGGTCTGCCTTCTCCCTTACACAGCTACTTTTCCAGGACATTTTTGTTCTTAACTGGCACGGTTTCTGGAGACCTTTCTGGTTTAGTGTAGATTCCTGGACAGTTGCTCCTCTTGCTTTTTGTCTTCCACCCCAGATCCTGCCACTGCCTCCCAACTTGCTTTCCTCCCTCCACAACTGCCTCAGTGGCTTCCTCATCTTCCTCTTTACTCGTGTTTTTTGTTCCAGCTGTACCAGCAGGGAGTCCAACCTAAGAGGCCCAGAAAAATTAGTAAATTTGGTGCCTGCTCTGAGGTCCTTCCCTGGTGCTGGAGTGCTTCAAACAGTGAGTCACTATTTCAGTTAAGATCCAGCACCACCAGAAAACATAAAAGATTTTAGCTTTTTTGATGCATCATTATTGATTTCTCTGTTGCATCATGTTGATTCACCTCAACTGAAATGTGTATTTTTGGTATAAAATAATTCACTGTTGCCTCCATTTTAGATCACTAATTTGATAAAATGTCCTGAAGTAATGAAAGGCACTTTTGAAAGCCAAGGCCAAAGCTTCAGTCAAAGAAGGCTTGGAGAAGATTTATTTGTCACATAGCAGTCACTGTCACTTCATCAGAAGGAAAACTTTCTCCCCCCGGATGATACCATAGGCTTAGTGGACTCCACGTCTACAGCAGCAGGATCATCGCCTGCCCTCCATGTCATATCCAACAGAGATGGTCACAGCCCATCCACAAACACAGTCAGTCCTCTGCCTCTCCCTTCATTCCACCCTCCACCCCTTGCCTGTGCTAGCTCTGACCAGAGGCCTCTGGATCCTGGCAGTGGCCAAGAGACATATTCTAGGGAGGAATATCAGAATAAGTCAAACATATAGTGATGTTTCAGTTGTAAGCTCCCTAAACTCCAGCTTCCTGTGCCGAACATTGTTTTTATGTCTTAGAAACCCTCGCAGTGTACTTCTCTTCATTAACTTTTCATGTCTCCCCTTGAACCCCCTAAACCCTTTCCTGCCAGTGCAGCTTTGGCAAGGAGCGCCACACACAAGAACTGCCTCTACTTGCTTGTTTTCAACCTACCTCCTGCTAATTTCACCTGACAGCCCTCACTCATCTTGTAAGGGACAGAGTAAGCAATCATTTCTCTCTCCATTCACACCAGGGGCACTTAAGGAACATCCCGTAGCATAAAGACAAACATTTTAAAGACTCACAAATTAAGAAATCCGAGAATCCTTTCAAACAAGAAAGCGAGGTTTTCTCACAGTTTCATGCGTATTTTAAATGAACAGTTGTGATGATGAAAGAACAGTCTCTTGAGCTGGAGAGGAGCCACACTCATGCACCTCTAGGAGCTGGATGCACTTACTTTTAAATGAGACTCTCTGGAAAGGGTCTGTGGATGGAGAACTTTACTGAAGCTCCTGTATACAGTTTGCGAGTTTTCATTTGCATTAAATAGAGATAAGTTGGCCACCTACTGTTCATATTTGCATATCAGATGTTTTTGTCTCACATCAAGAGAAACTAAATGGTTTTAGTTTAAAACAGATGGCAAACTGTTGGCAGGAGCTTTCAGAGGCATCAACAATTGTACAGTAAAGTAGGACTCATAGGACAGATGAGCAATTAAATACCCAGTGCTAGAAAGTGACCTGAAATTAAATCCAAAGTATAGGCCACCACACAGCAGGACGTTGAAAACCTTCCTACAGATCTGCATTCTGCAACTAGCACCTGTCTCTCTTCAAGGACAGAGAAAAAGCCCCAGTTTGAAAGGAGATTGCCTTTTAGAGCAATTAAAATCTGCATTCAAGTCTGGATCAGGCTATTTGTATATTTCTCACAGATTGTTTCAAACAGTTTCCATCTCTCCTGAGCCAGGTGAGAAAAACTTCCTGGTAAGACACGACAGCTGAAACAAAACTCTGCAAAAGCAACTCGTACTAATAAAAGACAGTCTGTCAGCTTATCAAACATGAGAATATGAAAGATATTCCTGAAAAACACACACATAAATACCCCAGCTCACCTGCCTGAAATCCTGATTTAAACACCTGGCTGAAGAAATACTGCTGTTGGGATACACAGGTAGGTCAGTAAGCACAAAATGAGTACAAATATGCTGAGGGATTGCCATGACTGGCAAGATTAGAAAGACTCACATTCCACTTTGCCTCAGTGCAGAGTCCTGAGCACGGGGAATTGCTCTTACTATGATGCAAGACCTGCTGCTGGGATGAGAACACTCCTCCGTAACAGGGAGCCTGCCTACAGGATATCCCAGCTGCAGGAGATGAGTCTGAAAGCAGCCACATAAATATTCTTGCTGCTTACAAATGGAAGTGAAGACCAAGAAATGTTTAATCCAGTCTTGAGAAAGCGAGTCAACCAGACAAGACCTTATGTGGCACTTATTTGAGACTGTCCCCACAAGGTTTTGCCACTGTTTCTACATGCCAGCTAAGCTATCCCCTACCGTTATCATCATTGCCAATGAGCCATCATCCCTAAATAACCTTCTAGCATCCCTACTCATGCCTTCATGACACCCTGAACTTTTGACCATCCTGAACTTTGGTTCTCATCCTGCTGGGGGCTCTGAATAACTGCAGGAAGATAGTCATTTGGAGGAAACCTAAAATAAGAGCCGTAAGTTTAGTCCTTCCGTAGGCACTTATAAGACTTTTAATACTTTCAAAAATGCATTAAATGCCCTTTCCCAGGGCTTCAAGACCCTTTTATCCAGTGAAGACAGAAGTTTTCTTATGCATAGATGTATTTTAAATATCTAGCAAGAGTAGGGAAGGAGAAAGACAGTACAGCAATCATCCCCAACAACATTGAAGAAGGCAGGGCACAGAAATAGCTGGGGTCTAACAGCCCATAGGCCTGTCAGTGTTTATTGCCCGTAAAGGAGATGTAATAGTGTAAGAGGCTGCAGTGTGCAAACCACCTCTATTTTCTTGATTATAGCCTTTGTTAAAATACCTAGTTATAGCGAGGGGCAGTGGAAGTTGAGCTAGGAATCTGAAAAGACTGTTCAAACTTCTTATATTTTGTGGAAGCAAAACTTAAAGGAAAATGGTAAAACACAGAAGGCTATAATTTATCATCTTGAGATTATCAACTCTAACTGAACTGCAATTGCTTAAGAAGCACATAAGTGATAGTATAATGCCAGAATGTGAACTTCACACCACTGCAAAATTTAACTATCTGTCATGTGCCAAAGAGACAGTCACACTGAGTGAGTGCTCAGGACTGCAGTTTTTACTTGACTGCATAGTTAGAGAAAATACAGACAGGACCCCTGTGGTGGAAAAACCTATTAATGGGAAATTGTCAGCAACTGTTACTTGCCTGGGAATTGGCACTGAGCTTTCTGTTGTCTGCATGAGCTCACCTTTCCTGTTTAGCTGTTCTCCTTATAACTCACAGGACACTGCTTTCAAGATCCTATGATCTCGTAATGTTAAGGAAGTGAAACAAGCAGCTGGTCTAAAACAATATACCTTAATAGCTGGCAAAAAAATCTGAATACGGTAAAGCTAAGCAGAAATATTCTCCAGCTGACCTCAAAGAAGGCTTTTTTAAAGAACAAACCAACTGAAAAAAAAAAAAAAGAAAAAACCCAAACCAAACAACAAACCAAATCCCAAAAGAAAATAGTGATTTCTGTGGTTATTTTACATTTAAAATGATGTCTGCACCATGCAGCCAGCAGTGGCTGAACCTCACACAAGCTTTCCTTCAGACACAAGCAGCTCAAGGAAGTAGTGGCACAGCTGAAGCTGAAAGATGATGTTTGCCCACAGCCTTATGCTGTAGCAAAACACAAACGTAAGGGATAAGATCATCAGCTACTGTGCACAAACTGTTGAGGACCTCCTCCTGTCCCCACAGAGAGCTAGTAGCCAGCCAGTCCCTTGTGTCTGCTTCAGTTGCTTAACCCAGCACTGCTGCATCAATTAAATTCCTTTCATGGATGCTAAAACCACAAGATTTGCTTAAAAAGCCTAATCAGCACCGTAACAGTGATAGAAGAATGGTGATTATGGTGAGGTGGGGAAAAGGTTTTTTTTTGGGCAGAATGGATCCCTCAGAAGCAGGGAGTCACTTCTGCTCTCCAAGACCCAAAAGTTTTTGCATGTAACAAGGGATTGTTTCTTTTTTGCTTAGCAGCTTGAAAGCCACAAACAGAATCTGCAAAAGCCTTGTCAGAGCAAATATTATAGGATATAATATTCTCAAAGCACTTCTGATCTACAGTAGTTATGCCAATGGCTAATGGTACATTAGCTAAGTGCATTTGAGGAGATGTGTACTGCTCATCTAAGTGGTTTGAAAGTAGGAAAAATACTCTGTAGGGCTGGATGTGCTAAGTACAGAGTAACACAACAGAGCTGGGACCCACCCAGGAACCACAGACCTTCTTTTAGTGGGAACAAGCAAAAAGGTTGTCATTCAATGCTGGTAACTCTTGGATTTTCAGGGACTGGTTTGTTTGTTTACAGTTTGGCAAAAATATTTCTTGAGGGAACACAACTGGCCCTGTCACAGTTTGAGAATGAAAAGAAGCTCTTTTTACTATAAAATGGTTCAAAAATTCTTGAACTTAGTACTGTTAATGCTTGGAAACATTTAAGCAACCTTTTAATATGACTATGAGCTGTTGCAAAGTAGCAACAATTCTGTTTAGAAGAGAGATGAGTGAAGCATTTTGGAGATAAAAAGCATTACAAGCCTGGAAGATTGCTATTAAGTAATTTAGCTAGCAACTGGCATTGCCAGCAATCTTATTTTTCTGACACTGTCTTCATTCAGTAAACAGTACTGTTTAGGATCCTGATTCCAAAGTAGAGGTGCCAATTTGGCTTCATTCCCTTGGGTATTCCTGGGTGCCTCACAAGCCAATTTTCAGGTGGAAACATCTGTGTCAGATCCTGATACTCTGGGCTTGCAATCCACACCCCTAAACTGGCCAGATGGGAGGTTGAAGGTACCCATTGGAAGTCCTCCAGATCAAGGGCAACATGGTGGGGGACAGCAAAGAAAACATTCCCATCGCCTGGCTAAGTTAAAGTTGCAAAGGGGCAGAGAGAATTTCTGCTGAAAGCACTACACAAGATACGTTGGGTATCCCTGGGGAGTACAGTCAGGGACCTAAGTATCCTGATGTTCCTCACTTCATATCCTAGCTACACAACTTTATGTGCCATTAAATTAATCCCATTTCAGGTTACAGAAATGTTGTGGACATGAAAGTAGCATCCCATATATTTGTTCATGACCCATTTCAGAATCAAAATGTGTTTTAAAGACTTGATATACTCATTACTCTTTATTATGAGCTGGCGGTCATACAGCTAGTACTAAATTTTAGGATAACACATCACTTGATGAAAACACTGTTTTGTTATTATATCATCCCATTGGATAAGGAGTACTCTACTGCTCCACATACACCACTGCACTGCAAACTCAGTTTTGTATCCACATTTAAATCACTGTCAAAAAGATGAAGCTTTTTATTATAGTCTCCTCAATCATTGAAAAAAACCTTAACATTATGTTCACTAAAAAATTGCATTCACTCCTTTTTCTTTTATTTTCTCTAATTACTTCTTTGTTATTTTAAAATTGAAAATAAAAATTAAGAATGAACAAATAGTGCCAAGAAGGAGTAACAGACAAATAAGAAAGCAGAAAATATTAAGCAAAATTGATATTTTGGAAAAAATTCTGTTTGTTTGGCTTTCATGAGACAATATTGAAAATGACGATATTCCTACATGAGAGCATGGTCAGAAAACCTGGTTCAGAGAAAAAAGGAGTGGCAGTATCACCACTACAGCTCACTTGAAATTCTGGAGCAGAACTGTCCTTTCTAGGTGAGTATCAACCAGCATGAAACCCAGCACTGTTATTTACAAAACATTTCCCACACCCCCATAAGTAATTATGACACCATTTTCACAGAATCACAGAATGATATGGGGTTGGAAGGGACCTCTGGAGATCACCTAGTCCAACCCCTGTGCCAGAGCAGGTCCACCCAGAGCAGGTTGCACAGGAAAGCGTCCAGGTGGGTTTTGAATGTCTCCAGAGAAGAAGACTCCACCACCTCTCTGGGCAGCCTCTTCCAGGGCTCTGCCACCCTCACAGGAAAGAAGTTCTTCATCATGTTCAGATGGAACTTCCTGTGTTCAAGTTTGTGCCTGTTACCTCTTTTTCCTTTTTTTTCCTATGTTCAAGTCTATGCTGATTATCTGTTGTTCCATCACTGGGCACCACTGAAAAAAGACTGGACCCTTCTTCTTGACACCCTCTCTCTAAGTATTTATAAGCATTAATCGATTCCCCCTCGGTCTTCTCCAGACTAAAAAGACCCAAGTCCCTCAGCCTTTTCTCATGAGAGAGGTATTCCAGTCCCCTCATCATCTTTATAGCCCTCTGCTGTGCTCTCTCCAGCAGTTCCCTGTCCTTCTTGAACCTGGGAGCCCAGAACTGGACCCGGTGCTCCAGATGGGCCCTCCCCAGGGCAGAGCAGAGAGGGAGGAAAACATCCCTTGACCTGCTGTTCACACTCTTCCTAATGCACCCCAGGATGCCATTGGCCTTCTTGGCCACAAGGGCCCATTGCTGGCTCACGGTCATCTGGTTGTCCACCCAGGCTCCCAGGTCTTTTTCTGTAGAGCTTCTCTCCAGAAGGTCAGCCCCAACCTGTCCTGGTGCGGGGGGTTATTCCTCCCCAGGTGCAGCACCCTACACTTGCCTTTGTTGAATTTCAACAGGTTCCTATATGCCCAACTCTCCAGCCTGTCCAGGTCTCACTGGGTTTCAGCAGAGCCTTCTGGTGTGTCACACACTCCTTCCACACTCAAACTTGCTGAGGGTACATTCCATCCCTTCATCCAGGTTGTTCATGAATATATCAAACAGGACTGGACCCAGTACTGGCCCCTGGGGAACACCAATGGTTAAAGACCTCCAACTAGATTCTGTGCCTCTAATCACAACCCTTTGAGCTCTCTCTTTCAGCCAGGTTTCAATTCACCTCACTGTCCATTCATCTAGCCCACACTTCCTAAGCTCACCTATGAGGATGGTGTGTCAAAAGCCTTGCTGAAGTCAGGATAGACAACATCCACTGCTTTCCCCTCATCTATCCAACCAGTCATGCCATCATAGAAGGCTATCAGGTTAGTCAGATAGGATTTCCTCTTGGTGACTCTGTGTTGACTAGTTCTGATAGCTTTCTTTTCCTCCATATGCTTTGAGATGACGCCAAGAACAAAACATCCCATCATCTTTCCAGGGATGGAGGTGAGGTGTGTAGTTTCCCGGGTCTTCCTTCTTGCCAGTCAGCCTCACCTCCATCCCTGGAAAGATGACAGAATGGCTCCTTCTGAAATATTTTCAATACAGAGATATAAACAGTGTTTTTTGAAAACGTAACAATACTCCCAAGATCCCTTTGAAATCTTTCCTTATTTATTCATCTCAGTAAAGTAGCCAGGTTTTTCAGACAAACTCAGCACACAGCAACCACGGCCCAAAAACCCAAGTGCACTTAAGCAAACAGAGTAGGTGTCAGACACATTTCATGTGTGTACTTCTCTACTCGAGTGTTTTTTCTCGTCTATGGTGGTTTGTTAGACCTAACAAATCTTTCTGTGTTCAGTCCTCTATTCAGCAGAAGAAATAAGGTTGCATGATCAATGTGCCAATTCTTTCTGTGAATTGCTCACAACCTCAAGCAGAGAAAATAACCTTAAGCACATCACCAGTGGAAAATTCTTTCTCTTTATTCAAACTAATGAATGGACCACACAAGTATGAGCTTCTCACACTGCAGTAACAAGTGAACCAAGAACAAAAAAACTTACTGTGCTAATGCAAAGCGATTATAGTGAATAGAGTAATTTTTAGAAATGAGAATTCCAAACAGGTAGAAAGTAAATTGGTTAGGAGAGGTTCAACAAGATGTCTGCAAGAAAAAGTAGATAAAAAAGAAACAGTAGTTTGTAAAAAGCTGTGGAAAAGTAATTAAGATATTTGTGTTGATAGCCTCAATACCTAGATGCTCGCAAATAATCTAAATCAGCAGTCTACTTTAAAGAAATTTTACTAGAAGGGACTTGCTTGTACCTCATTGCATTTATCTTGTTTTCTTGCTCTGTCATTGCCAATTTTTCAGGTTTTGTTTTTTTTTTTGAAAGAACTGGGAAGTGTAACTTTAGAGCACAATCACAAACACTAATATAGATGAAGTTATTAAATATTTTTTCCCACCTTTTTTTTTTCCTGTGTTAAACCCTGTGCAAGTATATGTCCTCTAAATTTAAATTCACTCAACTCTGTTTTACTGTCTGAACAGCAAAGTCTAAAAAATAAGAAAACCACAGGCAATATAACAATACTAATCCTCAAGTACAAAATTCTTATCACACTTACTTTCCCTTAAATTGAGCTGAAATCAAAGTTTGATAACAGCAACAGAAATATTAAATCTGTAGACATTTAGAATTTCATTTGCCATAAAACTGTTCAGTGTATTTACCAGCTGCCAGAAAGACAAACACCCATAAAAGCCTTTTGGCCAAAGACAGCTACAAGTTTTGAAAAATTCCTTCTGTTTTGGTGGCAAAAAGTGCCACCAATTCAACATTTCACTCCCCCTTTCGCAAGAAAGGGATCATTTTTTGCAGAAGCATGCACATGGACCTCCAGCCTTTTGCAAAACCTGTTTTTCCTGGGGCAGAACGCCTCAACAACTTGGGGGAAAGTTTTCAGCCGGGATTGTTTTAAATAGATTAAAACTCTCCTGGCCTTCAATCCTGGCAAAGCTCAGCTCCAAGATGTCCCAAAATGATGAAGAAAATAGGGTACCATCGTGCTGTCATTTTTAACTCTCTGACACATTCAGAAGTTCTTGTGTCCTGAGACTAGGATCGAGTGAGCTGTCTGGGCTACAGATCTTGAGCACACCTTCTAAGAAGAACTGCATCCTCTCACTGCTATCAATGAGTAACAAATATTTTTGTAACTCCATCCATATCATTTAGGTACCTTCATTTTTGTTGGGTGCTTAGTTTTTGTAAACACAATTTAAGTCCACTCTGTACATTTTATTGGGTCACTGGATTAACTGTAAACAAATGATGCGAAGTCTTTATACAGTTGCTCTCTTTTGGGTAGTTCTCTGCATTTCAAAGTTTGCACTTGCAAAACAAGGATGACAACAACTCCCTGAACTGCTGGTAGGTGCTGAGAACATTTACTGGAGACTCTGTTAAAGTGGATCCATTAAAAATTATCAAGAGAGTTTAACTTCTTCTTTCCCCATCTGCCAAACTTTATAGCACCTTTTTATTATATTTTTAATCAGGAGAAATTTGAATGCTCGTTTACCCTATTTGAATTAATAACAAGAAGTTCTAGTTCCAGCACTATGTATAATTTGAACAAGAATGAAAAGAAATGGTGGAAGTGTGGCCAAATGTTACGAAAAAAAAACCCATACAAGGCATTAAAAACATCATGAATCAGAGGATAATCCCTTCCCCACCTTTAAGAGACTACAATGAAACAGTCATGACTAGAGTACTTGGATTCAGGAGGTGATCTAAGAAAACTACACTGACACTCTTGAGTCAGGTAAAGCATTTTTTTGTCCTTGGTATACTTTTATTTGTCAAATCCCCTCTACACTTTATGTGCTTTATTTGAGCTAAAAAAGTTACTTTATTATATAAAAAACTTTAAGTATTATTTTTTTTCTAAATTAATTCCAGCTCAGCAAGTACAGGTAAACTAAGTGTTGGCAAATTTTAACAGCATTTATAATGATAAGCAGCGTTAGAGCTGGGAGGGGAGCAGAACTGGTCTTGGAGTAAGATACTTTTGTCTACTGTTTCTCAAGTGAAATCTAAAATTTACATCTCTATTCTATGTATAATGGAATTTTCCTTGGCAACTGATAGATGGCAGTATGCTGTGCTAAACTGAGCTAGATCAGATACTGCTGGTTAGATAGGGCTGGGCACCCATTCTGTCTCCAGAGACGTTGAGAATTTATGATCCCAGCAGGTCAGTGTCCGAACTTCTTATGGTGGCAGTGAGGCCAAGAATAAGTTTCCAGTAGCTTATTTTTAGAAAACTCTATTCCATGTTTCAATATTTTTTTCATCTTCTTCCTCTCCGGTAATGTATTTTAGGATTAGTTTGAGGTCCACTAGGGCCTACTAGCAATGATAATCATCAAGAAAAAAGGCATTTATTAGGTGGAAGTTGTCTTGCTTCATGTGATACTTTTAAAAGGTAGATATATCTGCTTTTCATCTATATACCTCTGTTGTCAGTGAAGAAAAAGGTGCACTTTTAGCATTTCATTCAGCTGACCTAATTCAAATGTCTAGTTTTTGTTGAGTTTAAATTATGTGCTAGAACACCTTCCTCCTGTACAAAGTCTAGATGATCACCAGTTGCTCTTAACATTGCGGTGCAATGGACAACAAGAGAAACAAATTGTTGTCTGTTTCTAATACAAGAATTTATTTTTCTTCATGTTGTTTTTGCCATATTAAGAATGGGGAATGTTCATGGCCATCTGCTTTTGTAAGCTTTCAACAGGTTTAGCTGTGGAAAAACAGAACTGAATCTGGTTCAACTTTGTACCAAACTATGAGGTTTCAGGGTAAGTTAAATATGGATTCAGCTCTGCTGACAACCTTGTGGGCAACCCTGTTCTACTTTTTGCATTGTTCTTCTAAACCAATGTTGTTTGTACTATCTTCTTGATGTAGATTTAGATTATGATATCTAGCTCTAAACCCTGAACTGGTTCATGTCCAAGAATTTCTGTGGTGGGATTTCATAATTTGGCCTTTTTGCCGGAAAAATTTCAGATGGAACAGGTGCTAAGGACATCAGATACAAAAACACCAGAGGTAAAAAAGTTAAACCAGTGTCACTAACTATTGCAGTTTAATTGCAGGCCTAGCGATATTTGTAGGTTTCTGAATGCTCTAAAAGTCTCCCAGAAAACCTGTCAGTTTTCTCTCTTTGGCAGGCTTATTTATTTATTTCAAGTATACACATCTAGCCTTCCTAAAAATAGGAATCCTAAGAAGTAAACACAAAAGACATGTAAGAATATGACAAGACATCCAAAGATGCTAAATATGCCTAAAATGAAGCCTAAATATGATGCTTTTCATCCAATGTCATAATTTCAAAAGTGTCACTGTTGTTGGATCAAGAATATAGAATAAAATCATATGGTTGTAGGGAAACAGCCTGACATAAGTTTTTCATTGGATTCCCTCGAAACAGTCTATACTCACTGAAAAGAACTTCAGATTTTGGGGAAATAAGAGTGAATCAACAAGGATCATTTTCAGAGCATTTTGACAACTTTTCACTAAAGCTGAAGTCTGCATTTTGAAATGCATTTTATACATCACTTTCAAATGGCTCATTTCTTCAGTGTTCTGGCTTTGGCATTTATTTCTTAAGCCAAATTATTTTGCTGTTTTGAAATAATTGAAACTCTAGGGAATTCCTTAGCACTGCATAGACATAAGGCAGTTACAAAATGACAGTATACTTATGTTCTTTAAGTCATCATTTACAGTCTTACTTAAATACTGTATTTACAGGTATGACAGGAATCTAGATAGGACAGAGCACAATACGCTTGATGCAGCCTTCCATTCCACATTTAGTCTCAAGTGAGTTTGTTATTAATCTGCCATCCCTGGAGTTATTTGAAAGATGGGTAGACGTGGTGCTTAGGTTTAGTGGTTTAGTGATGGTTTTGGCGGTGTTACATTGATGGTTGGACTCAATGATCTTAAAGGTCCCTTCCAACCTAGACAATTCCATGATTCTATGTATATCTCATGTCTGCACATCACATATTAGTTCCTTACATTCAGAATCTGCTACCTCTCCATCTGGATATAAATTATTTGGCTTTCCATGATCCTATGGAAAGCCATAAGTTACAGCACATCTCAGTCTAGGGGACAATTAGAGTTCTTCCCATGGACACTCCCACTGCATTGACAATGTTAGCCACAAATAGATGTTTCAGAAATATGTATAACAAAATAAGGCAATGCATTCTTCCTCTGCCTATATTCACACTGTGAGGTCACCAGATGCAGAGGAAGATGATGAAATAGCAAAACTAAATTGAGAACTGAGTTGCCTGATATGCCTCAGGGTTCTCCATGGGGGACCTTAGCCCTTGAGAGCTGTAAGTATTAGCAATGAAAGAGTAGTATGTGGTGTAAGATGTCAAACATCTGACTAATCCCTAAATTCATTAAAATGTTGGTGCTTTCTATACATTCTGAATACAGCAATTTCCATTTCCCTGCCCTTCATATTGGGTTTTTCCTGTCATAGTGAGCTTCCATTACCGTCATTAGAGATGGCTGAGGAAAAATAATTGCTCAACCTGCATAGTATAATTAAACCACCCCTGATCTTTTTCCCATACTCACAGCACAGCCACTCCACTTGTTACTGTTGTTATATTTTACTTGAAAGAAGAGCATGCTTTGGTTTAATTTCTTCATGGGGACTAAATCAGCTGACTTGGGACAAGTCTTCCTGTAGCCCAAAGCCTTCTGTTATAAAATTGTATTTTCTCAGAGATAGATGCAGCTCCATTATAGAGCTCGTAAATGTGTTATTTTCACTGGCTCAGCAATTTGGGCTAAGGTACTCATTATCTCCAATTTCACAGCTCTCCCATTCCAAACATGCATAGAGGGCACATGGACATCTCAGTTTTAAATGTAGAATAAAACAGTGAAGCATACATATTCTGGGACAAAGAAGGTGGCTCCCTGGTCTAGCCTACCAGAGCCTACAGCTATCCATGGTCATATTTCCAGCTCCTAAAATTTGGCCTTTACTTACCTATTAGAATACTTTCACATATACCACAGCAGAACACCTAGACAGGTATTAGTTGAAAAATCCAGAGAGTCCAAGGAAACTACCCTAGAAAACTGTATCTTCAGCATAACATTTGAAAAGGATTTTATTTAATTATACAATACAATGCTAGAGAAGAGTGCATTATGTGCGGCAACAGTGTGTATGATGACCATGCCTATTTAGAATGAAAACAAAAAACATTCAATGAAGACTAAATATGACATCAAGAACAGTAGCAAGGGAAAGGGCTATTAGAGCAGAAGTCCCACCTCACTAATTCAGGCTCCATGGCCAAGTTTTAGGAACAGTTCAGATATCTGCAGGTCTCAAGTGCCAGACCTCTCTTCTCTTACCTTCACCAATTAAAAGGTATCTACAAAAGATAATGGAATATGACCATTCCATTCTTGGTTGATTACATTTATTCGTTAGAGGACATACATGATATTCTTTCCTACCTCTTGCACCTGGCTCCTCTCTGCCTCATATCTCTGGTATTTTGCAATTTTACAGCCTTGGTTATGCTGCGAGTTAGTTGCATTGAGTTAGACACACAGCCTGTAATAATTACTTATATGATATTCATTGTTATCTTGTTCTATCCCTATAGCTACCATAAACCATTAGTTTACATTAAATAATGTAACTAGATTCACTGTCAGAGTAAGGATTTAGCTATAGGTCTACATAGATTAATTTCTAGCAGATACAATGGTTTCCCCCTTTAAAATTATTCATTTCAGCATTCATTTGAAGTGATTTCTTTGGGGAAAGCATATAGGAAGAGATCTGCATGTACTAACACTTTCCTTGGCATGAAGTGATACTGTCAGTTTGATGCTGTCCATAGGCTACCAAAATAAATGAAAGCACTTCCTATAGGAAAACTACAAGTTGTATGCAGTCTGACTCTTTCACTGGAAATTCATATTTGAATGTACTATCCTTTATAACAACCTGAAAAAGTCCTGCATCACAAAAAAAATATTGTTGTTTGTACCTTTAAATTAATAAAAATCTCCTCTGCAATCAGCTTCTTAGTAGATCTGATGGCAGGTGGCATTTCCTGAGCAATCTGGGAAGCTAAAAATCTGATAGCCTGCATCTTGATGATTCAGAGGATTTTCTGCAACTTTACATGCAAAGCAGGAAATAAGTTGTTGCCTTGTATGTCTAACTCTCATGGTTTGGATTTTTGTTTTTAAACGGCAGTGTGTAGTTGTCTGCGCTGCCTTTGTACATCTCAACCTTAAGATTTGAAGGGAACTTTCATTACATCATTCCTCCACTTTAAAAGACAGTGGCCAAGGCACAGAATAATAATATAACTGTCCATGTTCAGTATGGGAAAACACAAGAGTAGCCCAAATACGTCAGATCAAAAGTCAGTCCAATGTAGTGTGGTGTCTTTAAGGTAAGCATAGAATGGTCCTTACTCACTTGTGCAATCTCAGCTCCTGAAAACCAGCTTCCATTATCATCCTGAGACAAAGCATCAGATCATTACACTCACGGGCACTGGATGTGTACTATATCACTCTAAACCAATTTATTCTGAGCTCTTTAAGGAGTTATACATATGAAATATATGTTGTGCTGAAAAAGTGGTTCCCTTTTCTTCATCTGCTACTATCTGTAGCAATTTCTTAGAAGCCTCTTAGCTCTTCCTGTATTAGAAAGAATGAACAACTTCTCCCCATCCTCTTTCTCCAGCTACCATTACATCAACTCTTCCAACAGGAAAATTAACACTAAAGGTCCATATAGAAATGTTATTATCATAGTCATGTCATGTCACAGAAGCAGATCAGAACAGAATATTCAGATTACTCACCAGAAAAAGTTGCAATGAATTTTAGAAGCAGCTGGCAAAATCAGGTGCAGGTGAGATGAACCAGCAGAGAAGCAGCCCCAACACTGAACCCTGGGGGACACCGATACAAGCTATAAGCAGTGTGTTTCTCCAGGAGAATGCTGTGGGAAACCATGGCAAAGCTTTAGTAAAGTCCAAGTAAACAACATCCACAGTCTTTCCCTCATCTACCAAGCAGGTCATTTTGTCATCGAAGAAGATCAGGTATGTGAAGTAGGACCTGCCCCTCGTGAACCCGTGTTGGCTTGGCCCGATCACCTAATTGTCCTTTATGCGCCACATAATGGAACCCAGGATGATCTCTTCCATGACCTTCCCAGGCACCAAGGTCAGACTGACAGGCCTGGAGTTCCCCAGATCTTCCAGTGAGTATCTTTGTTGCTCAGAAATGTTTTTGAGAAGGTGAATTGTACTCCTCTTAGGCCTTTGCTAGCATAACAACAAATGGATATTCAGTGAACTAGAAATCTAACAAATAGTGTAATTTAGGAGCTGTTTGTTTGATTTTTTTGTGTTTGTTTTTTTTTTAAAGAAGAAAAACTAAAAGAAGAAAAAGAAAAAGAAAATAACAAATGACATACCTGAGAAGGGTGTGCTAATTTCTCAAAACCTATATACTACAAACCCATGAAATTATTATCAGTGCATTGTTTAATGATTACTGCTGTAAGTCTTCCTGCATGCCAACCAAAAGCCATCCTCATTCCACTCCACCACCAATTAGGCATTTATATTAATTATGAGAGCATGCGGGTTTATTTTGCAGATTATTTTCAATCTTAAACTTTTTCCTTTGGAACTCTTGTAATTATTGAAACTAATTAATTCAAGGCACATGAAACTCTTCATCTCTGTACTACTCTGAAACCTTGTTTGTAAAATAGCGTTTTACCTTAATCTATATGTTATGTTATAAAAAAATACATATGTAACATGGTTGGGCTACAAAAAAGTCTTAAAATCTTTGTCTATTGAGGTAAATTCCACAGCAAACACTAACTGCTCTTGGAAGAAATAATCCTGACAAAAAATTATTATGTCTGTGTGAGGCTGGTACTGACCAGTTGTTCAAGTATTTTGTGATATTTTGTGGGCCACTGATTCCTAATTATTTTATTCAATAAATGACAGTCTCCATTAAATCAATTATCTACAATTAAAGCTTAGTTTTCAGTACTGCCCTGGACTACTCTATTTAAAATTGCAAGTGGAACTTACTTCTTCTTCACGTAAAAAGATTAAAAAAAAAAAGAAAAGAAAAAAAAACAGGCTACTTTGGCAGTTGTGCTTACGCAGGAGCACACTAGCAACTCTAATTTATCTGTGGAAAGAACAACTTAATATTTTATACAGCTCGTGTTCAGACTATGAAGTTATTCAGCCTTTCAGCAGAGACAAACTTTCTAAACTCGTAATTTGTACTTCTCTGCAGAACCATGAACAACTTGTGACCACTCAAATTCAAAATGTTTCTCTGGATCAAATTATACAGTAACAAAGCATTTGACACCACCTTATCAGTATGGTAATTTGCTTGTGGTTGAAGCTTGTTTATATATCTACAGGCAAGAAGTGCTCACAAGGGATGCAGTGGCTAACCTGGAAAATGATATTTCATTTTTTTTTATTCTGAACCCCAAGTACTAATAAAAATAGCTACAAGGATTTCTTTCCAATTGCTGTGTGAGAATCTCCTTCCAATTGTTGTGTACTCTTCCTCATTTTATTACAGATTTGCACACTTTGAACAGAGCACAGTTTAAGCTCTTCCCTGTTTATATCAGTGTCACAAGGAAACTGGCTTCCCACATACAAAACTTATTTTTTTTTTATATTTTTCAAAATAGATAAATCTTTCCTATTCAGGTAGTACTTCAGGGGACTACTTAAAAATCTTTAGCTGAGGTTTTTGGTAGTAAGAAGATACATCCTGGTAAATAAACTGTCTCAGAGATCATACTGTCCCATATATTCAAGAGCCACATGCATAGCAGTGGAAAAAGAAGCTATACATTTCACTTGAGCTGAAAATTTGACACCTAGACTACAGATAATGAAGTATCACAGTGGGAAAATGATAGGAAAATAGGAAACAATGCTTAACTGTACGCAGTTATTCTAATATTTTGCACTACTTCTGGAAAGTCTGTAGAAATTATCTCAGCATCATGATTTTTCAACTAAATTATTTTATATCTGGCAGTAGACGGACACAAAACTACACCAGGTCTGTCTCATGGCCCATCACCAGTCAGATTTTCTGAGCATTGGTATTTCCTTCTGGCAGTGGGAGAAAAACCCTTTCTCTAAATAACATCTAGTGTTTCTAAAGAACTCACATATAATTTTTAGTTATTCAGTGTTTTTTTGTCCAAGCATGATGCATATCAGAAAACTGAAATGCACTCTGTTTCTTTGTAGTAGTCTGAATTCTGCATGTGGTTTTGTACCCAGGTACTAGGTGCTTGAATTGAAATGTGACGTTTACAGTAGCTTTTGTGAATGTTGCTTTAATTAGTTCTGTTTCCATAGGACCCTAAGTTTCGTGAGATGCAGTTAACTGTCAAGGACAGGATTTGTAAGAGAAGAGAGGTCACTTCTATAAAAGTTTACACAGCTTTTCCAATATAGGAACTAATGCTGTTAGATAGCTTATGCTAAAGACATTTTGTCTGAAACCCTTCCAAGAAATAAGGTATAGCCCTTCTCCATTCGACTCAAGGAACTCAACAGGGGAGAAAACTATAGAGAGCTATACAGGTGTTTTCATGTGCCAGAAGGAAAAGACGGTCTAGTATCAAAATAAGCACCTGCCTCCCAAGCACAGTCAGGATAAGGGCAAAGAGTCCTGGATGCCTGATGAGACATGAGGACCAGAGGGGTACACAGACAGCTACTTCCTAGTCATGTTAAAAGGAGTTACAAAACACTAAGTGGCAGAGAGGAAAAGAAAAGGCTTGGTGAATGCAGCCCCCTCCCCCTCACAAAGACATTTGCTGTCATCAGGCAGAGGAACAACAGTGATTGCAGGCATCCAAAAGGCAAGGGGATTGATGAGTCTTTACAAACTCAGTTTAGCACAGCAGTCCTTGCAGGGAGTAGGGGGAGGTGTAGGCAGGCAATATACACCAGGAGACACACATGCACAAGCACACCAAATGTCACGAGAGAACAAAAATAGAAGCTGAACTCATCAGCACCTGATCCTAGATAAACTAAGCTGCCTTAATAGAGACAGCTCAAAAATAATAATGTTTCAGTGGATTTTTGTTGACACCATCTGATGCCCTGTGATGTTGCTACAGTAACCAGAAAAACTACCCTGCTACTGGCATTTCACTTAAAAGACTGCAGTTAATGATGAATCTGTGTTAAAGGTTAAATTCTCAGGAAAAGAAAAAAAAAAAAGAAAAGGCCTTTGGAAAATGCCTGCTGACACTTTTCGTTGGAGATGAGACTGGTCCATTCAGACTACCACAGACTGTTACCTAACCATCTCCTAAAAGGAGAAATAAAAAAGGGGGTCCCATAATAAAAGCTAAAGGGCTCACTAAAATTTATAGCAGTCATAGTCAAAATGGCTTGTGCATCTTTCATACCACTAAAACCATTTGGAAAAAATAATTATTGCTCCTCCATGTACAGAACTGTGATTTCTTTTTTCCAGTGACAGTTTGAAAACCCAAATTATTTAAAAATTGAAAAAGTCATTTTGGAATGCGTGGTGTCTGATGAACCAAGATGGTTTGAGTGTCTTTTGCCCTGCTGAACCTTGCAGGCAGAGTCCCTGACATAGCAATGGGACATTTGGATTAAAGATACACACAGAAAAAGCAGTCTCATGGAAAAGCCTAAATCAGAAAAAAATATGAGGAACATAACAGAACTGTAGCTCCCAGGAAATATAGCACAAGAATGCCACATTTGGGTGAAATATTTATTTTCTTAAGTAACTAAAGTATTTTGTAAAACATGCACAAAAACTCCCAAAACTTGTCCTCACCTCATAAATTATTTTCTCAAGTACAATTAATTTGTCATTAGCTTAAAAAAAATATATCAGTATTTGAGGTAAAAACTGGTTTGCAAAATGTGGAAAGTTTTCAGCCAGACTTATTTCAGTGTCTTGACCAAATTAAAGAAGGGCACAGACTTCCTGTCAGTTATTTACCTCCTTCATACATGTGCCTTCTGGTCACATAAAGCATTAACCACTGCCCTGTATTACCCTTCTGGTTTACTTGAACTTCCAAGGATGCTGAGGCGAAAAGGCAACTGGACATCATAGGAACCTGCTCTGGAGAAAAGTTTAAATAAACACTAAAAAAGAAAATTTAAAGGTATCCACCTTCAGCCTGAGCAAATTTTTTTATCTTCAGACATTTGCAGTGCTTTCAGTCATTTTTTTCTGACATTTCCTATTGTTATTCAAGGAAATTTTCACCACGGCTGCGCAGTGAGTGAGGTATCAGTCCAGTAAATCTTGGGGACTGAGTGTCGAGCAGGGCAACGTGGCAAAGTTGATCCCAGAAATGCTCTGAACAAGAAGACACGTGAGATGGGAAGGGGCCACAGATCTAGATTTTCAAAACACAGGTGCTGCAGTCTGCGTAAGGTCTCACAGGTGGGGAGTCTGAAGTGGAAACTGAAAAAGTCAGGCACATGTCAAATCCTGAAAGTCAGGCATACATCAAACCCTGGCTGAGACCCCTCTTAAGCCTGACTAGTGCCTACTGCAGATGTGAGCTTCAACATTTTGCAGTTCACAGGCTTTTTCCAGTGAAGATGCAAATGATTGCAGAGTGCAATGTCTGCCAGTAGTGGGCTGGCTTTACTCAATTGCCTTTCATGCACCCACAGGCAGCAGTGTCTAGGCCTTCAGCACTTTCTAGATCAAAACTGATACAATTTGCTGCTACAATACAGCATCTTTCCACTCACATTCACCCCTTATAACTTCACAATACCCCACATTGCATGGTTTGAAGCACTAACAGAAGCTCTTCTATCAGTTCTCCTTCCTGATATACAAGTTTAAGATGCTACCTTGTCTCACTATTTTTTTATTTTTTTTTTAAATCCCCACCTCAAATGAGTTGGAATGTCATAGTTGCTTCTGCTTTCCATCTCTACTGCAAACAGTGAACTAAGTCAAACCTGAGTGGTGTGTACAGGACACCTGAAGTCATCATTCAGTACACTTCAAGCCTGTTCATAACTTCTCCTGCAGGACACCGCCTCTCTGAAGAAAACACTCCCAATTCAGTACAGCTGAAAACACATGGTTCTGCTACCATGCTTCCCAGGTCATTTTATGCATAGTACCGCCACACCAGGTGATCAAGGCCCTTTAGAACTCCCCAGCATCCTTTGGAGAATGAACTGTCATTTCCCTTTCCCTGACATGGCTCTGCAGGTGGAAAGTATACTAGTAAAAATGCAGGGACTTACCCAAAGCCAAACAAAGGAAGAAAACCTGATTTTTCCAGTCTCCCAGGGCACTGTATATATTCATGGGCCAGACGGTAAGTGTCTTTAACTATCCCCCATGAAGCCATGTTTCCAGCACTACTCAATACCTGTTAAGATGCCCAAAGAAGAAACATGGTTTTGATCCGTCTAACCCAGACACCCACTATTTTATCACTGTGCACTTAAACATCTGCCTCTAAGATGCTTTAATCAAATATTAGAGTAATTGTCAGACGTATAAGCTGCAATTTATCACTTCTTCTGAAACAGAGGCCTGTATAATTATATTATTGGATTAGTAGCATGAAGACAACATCACTTTTTAGAAGGGTTTTCTTCAAATTATGAAACAAACACCAATGATTGTATGTGTGTAGCCTCAGACAGCATAAAGGACCAGGTGGCAGCCACTCGCGCAGGCCAGAACCTCCACTGCCACCACGGCTGGGAGGGGAAAATCGGAAGAAAAAGTCGAAACTAGTGGGTTGAGACAAAGGCAATTTAACAGAACAGCAAATGGAGGAAGAAACAACAACAACAATAACACTGACAGAGGAATATACAACCACGATTATGATACCACCACTTGCTGACCGCACCCGACCGCCCTGCTCCCCCTGCTCTCTCTCCCATGGGGGACTTCCTCTTCCCCCCCACTTCCCATCCCTCCCCTTCCCTCTGGCCACCCCCCAGCTCTGGCCACCCCCCAGGGGTATGGCTCACATGGGATGGAATACCTGTGTCCCTGCTAGGTACTGGGGAGAATTAACCCTATCCCCACCAGATCCAAGACAGCATGATAGAAAAAAAAAATAGTTTTTGGCTTTGATTTTGTTGTGCCAGGTTACAGCCATTTGGAAGAGACATGAGTCTTTGCCCTTATTCCTGATTCAAACGTATAAGAATTTTTCTTCTTAGTTAAGAGTAAAATCAGTCAAAATACCTGTTTTCATTAGCAATGCTGAATAAAACCTTTCTGCACTATCAAGCCAATTTATAAAATTGCTTCTGTGCTTGGAAGAACCACTACCAAATGCATCTGCAGGCCCTTTATGAGCTTTTTGGACATTTCAGTAGAAAGCCCTGGATCTGGACCATAGGCAAAGCGGTGACTGTATTAGTAGTCAGCTGTAAAATGCACTCTGAAGAGACTCACATTTCAGTCTGAAAGGTTTGGCAGTAACAATATACAGCAGACTAGTAGTCGTTAGTTCCAGATAATCTACTCTTCCAGATGTAGAAGAAGTTCATTTCAAACTATTTTAATTCAAGGGGTCTCCTTATAATGAAAATGAAAAGCCTGAGGTGAGAGCCATAGAGTTTAAGACTTCATTCTTCAGTTTTTATGGTGTCACAGCCATTTCAGCATCACAACTTCATGTTTCATTGAAGACTCATTGTGCGGTCCTTTTAGGCTGCAAGTAGCTGCCACCTACAGTATCTTTGTCATGTCTTGCACTCACAGAAATGAAAATGTCACTTCAACATACTCAGAGGATACCCAGAGCTCTAGTGCAGAAGATTTTGAGTTTGTCTAAATAGTTAGAGTGTACTCAAAAGCACTGATGAAGCCCTAACACTGCCTTCATAGAAATTAAGTGACTACTTGTTAAAATTACCAAGTTATTTATACTTTAGAATACAATACTTAAACAATGCGGAACTTGTCCCACATACCAGAAAGGCAATTGTTAATTTGCCACTGACTTAGGTGTAAACACAATGATGTCAAGTCCATATAAATTCTTACAATTTTACCAATTCATTTTCTTTAATTTAGAAGTGTTTATCAGATTCCAAGGAATTCACTTCGGACCCAGCAAATAGACTTCATTTTGCCAATTATTATAACAGCCTTGTGATGTTACCATTTAATTAAAAAATGGTAAATGGGTTAGAACAGTGCCCAATTTGTAGCAGCACAACATGCGATAGTCTTTTACAGCATCATTAATCAGACACAAACACACACACCTCAATTTTCCTCCCTATTTACTTTAGATATAAGGAAAATGTACACTTATCACTGTGCATATCTTGCCATACTGGAACCCAAGTTCTGTAAATGAACAGTACAACTGATTACAGTGCAAATAACAGCATATACAGGCAAATGTTATAAACATGGAAGTGCCAAATTTGCAGTTTTGGCTTTACAGGCTGATCAACCCTGAAAAGGGGGAGTTAATTAGTATGTAGATCTTTTTGAAAACATCTTTCAGTGTCCTTTTTTAATCAATATGGTGTATTTGTACATAACATCTTTTTTTGAAATATTTAGTAGAGAGACTTCTTTTATTTCTCTTATATACCTTAATGAATTTCTTTAGAGCAAGAAGATAAACACAAATTCCAAAGAAGCTCTTTAATTTAACAGAGTCATTTAAGGTGTATGAAAATAGCAAATATCACCTGAAATAACCTACTGCACTGAAGGACAGTGTAAATTTGGACATGAGCTAATTCCGTGATTGTGTAAAAAGTTGATATGTAGACCATCTGTTTCCTTTAAAATCTCATTGCACAATTCCAAGCAATATTTGCATTATTTTACAGCTAGGAGAGAAAATGAACTGTATTCTTATATATTCTCCAGAAGTCCCAATATTATTAACCTTTTTGAAGCTATGAACATTCAAGGTCTGTTGCAAATAAATGCATGTGTGACATGTTTTCTTAGTGAAAACATAGGTTCATCTGAGCAAAATGATTCAGAGAAACAACATTTTTAGTGCAGACTCTGTGTTACTGCTTCAAAGTGAAATGAGCTGGAATAGAAGCACCTGCTACATATCCGTAAGCCCAGGTATCTATAAAATCCTAGTGAGTTTTGCTGAATCATTAGGCTATGACACCATTTCAAAAACTACTATCACCCACAGGAGATTGTTATTATGGGAATGTC
This sequence comes from Gallinago undulata, assembly GCA_026546715.1. NCBI lineage: Eukaryota > Metazoa > Chordata > Aves > Charadriiformes > Scolopacidae > Gallinago > Gallinago undulata. The sequence goes on along the minus strand of JAOTQQ010000032.1, from coordinate 19,742,516 downwards.
GTCATAGTGCCAGTCAGTAATCTGAAGGCTGCAATATCACTTCTGGAGATGGTGTGCAACAGTATCACAGAATCACAGAATCTTCTAGGTTGGAAGGGACCTTAAAGATCATCTTGTCCAACCGTCAACCTAACTGACA
>JAOTQQ010000032.1:19704409-19742277 GCA_026546715.1 Gallinago undulata | reverse complement strand
CTCGTCTACCTCCTCATCCTGGTTGGGTGGTCTATAGCAGACTCCCAGCACCAGATCTCCCTTGCTAGCCTTGCCCTCCATCTTTACCCATAAACACTCAACTTTATCATTGCTGCAATCTCTTTCCATACAATCAGAGCAAAACAATGAGGACGCTGCTAACAGCAGCAAAGCTGTGGTAAAAATACTCTCTCTTAGGCTTCAGTCTGGATTCACATTAAGATTTCGTTGTGAGTAAACAAGTTATATTGCCTCTACATGGCTTGGACATGCCAGTTTTTAGGCCAAAAGGAATCATGACTACAGAGAACATGAACCTGAAAGAGGTGACTTTCTTTGGAAGGGCAACAACTTTCTACTGACAGCCCCATCTCAAAGGATTTTCTTCAAAGGTCTAAAAAGCTGATCCATAGAACTGCCTTGTTTCTTTGTCCCAAGTACTTGCTCTAAGTGGCCATTCCTGAAACTTGCCACTGAGATAGCAGGAACCTCCTCCTAATTTCTGCATTTTAAAAATTCATGGTAACTCTCTTGTTTTTGTAACAGCTTGGCCCTTTGGCTTCAGTGGCTTTTGTCATGCTCTGGTGCTGCTTTGTCTGAGATGTTTACAAAATTAGATGGTGTTTCGCCTAACCAAATTTCTGAAGTTATTGCTGTTTCCCCTCATGGAGTCCTGCACCCCTCCCACCCACCGCCCCACACAGTCCATCTTTCATCAGGTCCTCCCCAAGTGCTCTCCATGGAGCACTAGATGCTCTTGCTGCACCTCCCACAAACGTCAACAGTCCTTATTGGTGTGCAGAAATACTCTAATTGGCTGAGCTGCCATTTTCATGGTCACCCAATGTTGGTAGCCAATTGTCACCCTGAAAATCAACAAAGACTGTCTCCTCAGTAAACTCCATGCAACAGACTTTCAGTCAATGCTCTGTCAGGCTAGTGGATCTCTTTTAAGAAAACACCCTGGTCAGTGTAAATCACTTAGTGACAGAAAGCCCACCCACCACCATCAAAACCGAGTTCTGCCAATGACAAGTTTCCCTTAGCACGTGAGAACATGTATTTATTTCTTACCCCAGACCTTGTTTTGATTACTTATAAAGACCTTTAAGAACTAACTCTGAAACTCAAAGAGGCCAAAAATAGTTTCAAATAGTCTGATTGGAACAGAACATGTTTTTTTTACAAAGCTTTATTTTCTTTTTTGGTTTGGTGGTATCAGACCCTTTCCTTTAATTCAAGATATGCTGGTGTCCTCCTTCTCTGAAAATTCCACTCTAAAGAATTATTTTATTATGTGGATCACAAAAAACAAGCATTTCATTGATTAAGACAAGAAAAGGGGATGTGACTCCTTTTCCCCACTTAGCTAATGTGAAATGATGCACAATTGCATTTGGAGTCTGAACAATGACTAGGCAAAGGAACAGAACATTAAAGTTTTCCATTTTTCGTTCCCTCTGAAGACTCTTCCAGCCAGTAAGTGAGCCTCAAATGAAGGATAAAACCTGGTAGTTAAATGAATTCAACGGAACCCACTAAAATCTTGAAGGACCTTTAGGAATTCAGCTCAAAATATTCCAGAAAGCAATGTAGCATCTTCATATATTAAAGGGAGTAAGTTAGTACTGAATTATTTAAAAATTTGGTTAGTTTCCCTTGCTTCATCAAAAAATGTTATTAAATATTAATGAGTAAAAATGGTGCAATAAAACTAATGACGTTTGTTTTACTAGTAAAATGCAATAAAGAATGGCACCTTTTATTTTAAAAGAGATATGTGTTCAGTACTGTTTGTTTTATAATACTATAAAAGCAAGACTATTGGTTTTCATGGTATTGGCATAAGCTTCCAATTTATAGTGAGGTTTATGAGTAGAATGGCAATCATATAAACACTTGTTCGCACAAGTGAACCTTTCCAAGCAGGATCTCAGTGGAAAGAAAATCAGTGTGAAAAAAGTCAAGCACCTTTTCACAAGTGGTTTTGGGCCTAGTGTACAGTGTAATGTTATCACTTAGACAAAAACAAAATCTGATGACAAATTAACTGGCCAGACATGAAGCCGTCTGTGCTGTAGAAATGCACCTGATCTTAATATCCCCTTTAAATTATGGCAGCATTGGAACCAGAGTGCATGACAGTCTGTAGCACAAAAGCCTAACTATGGGACTTGACATCAAATGCTACCATTGCCTTACAGGCCTTCCTGGTATCCCCTTGGTTTCTATTGCACAAAGGAAGCAGAAATGTTACTTTTTTGGGAGCTCTCCTAGACTGGTTCTTTTTTTCTTATGTAGAATAATGGCATTAAACATCCCAGAAGCATTTGTGTTTATGTTTATGGGCAGAGACTCACTGCCCCTGGCTACACCCTCCTTTCAGACAGTTGTAGAGTGATAAGGTCTCCTCTCAGCCCCCTTTTCTCCAGGCTCAACACCCCCAGCTCCCTCAGCCTCTCTCCATAAGACTTGTTCTCCAGACCCATCACCAGCTCTGTTGCCCTTCTCTGGACCCGTTCCAGTCCCTCAATGTCTTTGTTGTGATAGGGGGCCTGGAACTGGACACAGGAATTGAGGTGGGATCTCACCAGTGCCAAGTACAAGGGGACAATCACTTCCCCAGTCCTACTCACCACAATATTCCTGATACAGGTCAGGATGCTGTTGGCCTTCTTGGCCACTTAGGCACACTGTTGGCTCATGTTCAGCCGACAGTCGACCAACACTTCCAGGTTCTTTTCTGCTGGGTGGCCCTTAGAAATCTTGGTGAAGTTGAAGTCCAAGTCACAGGCGATGGGACAAGATGAAATGGCCTCAGGTTGGATCAGGGAAGGTTTAGATTGGATATCAGGATAAGGTTTTACACTGAAATGGTTATCAAGCATTGGAACAGGCACTATCCCTGGTGGTATTTAACAGACAGTTAGACATAGCAATATAGTTTAGTCATGGTTTTTGTCCATGTTATGTTGATGGTTGGACTAGACGATCTGAAAGATCTCTTCCAACATATACAATTCTATGACTCTATGATTCATGGTACGCATAGACATGTATACTGAGAACCAACAAGTCTTCTGTATCATCTTTTTTCTTTTCCCCTGTCAGAGGGTTATACTCTGCACCTGAAGGTCAAGGTGAACAAACCACTCATGGCTACATAAAAGCTGAACCAGTCCTTGGGTTTTGTGGCAATTTTTCTTCCTCTTGGTCAGTGAGTGAATTCTGAAACTACATATATAGGAACAAGAATAATGTGTGCATCTAGGGATGTATGTATACATAGACAAGTTCACATATTAAAACAAAGGTATGTTTTTCAAGTTAGTGGCTCATGAGAGAGAAATACCAAATTCTACTGTGGAGCAAGAGTTGGCATTCCAGAAGAAACAGCAGGATAAGAGAAGTACAGCACAAATCATAGTTTCACTCTGAGTGCAGATCCCTTGTTTTCTGTCATTCTCCTTTGCCCAAATTTTGAGTTAACTGCTTTCCTGAACACAGAGTGTTCTCACATAACACAAGAAAAAGTGTTTGTTTCAGTACCAATAAGCAAAGTTGTACAGCAAACTTGAAGGTAGACAGTGAGTTTTCCTTTAATTAGAAGTATCTCCTCAAATGTTTTAGATTTTAGAGGCAATTGTCTAAAACTGAAGATATTGATACTTTTGAAGGGAGAATATATATCAGTTTAGAAGTACTGCTATCTAGTAATAAGTTTACTATTACAAATAAAACTCCAGAGCCAAATTTCACTTGCAGGTAAGTATTGTGTCACAACAGCTCATGAACTATTCTATATACTGTAAAATTCTAAATCCTGTAAAAGCTCTTTAAAGGGTAATACTGCATAAATCAAACCAACCAACCATATAAACACATCTCTCGGGAACAATGGCTGTTCTGTCTTTGTCAGAGACCTCACAAACTATTTAAGGAAATACTGCAGCCACACAGTATTTATTTCTACGTAACACAACACAAATAAAGCACAGGCTTCCACTCAAGTTGGGAGGAGGGCCTCTCCCTGCTTGAAGGGAGAATAACTCCTACAGAGGATAACTTATATGGTCTCTGTGTCAGGCTCCTGCTATGAACTGATGGCTCCAAAAAGAAAGCCTGTCTGTCCAGACAAGACAGAAGGCTTAGCAAGAACAAATCCTTAGTTTCCACTAATAACACAATTATCTGTTACCCCACAATGCCTACCCTTAGTATTCTAAATTCATCCCACAACATGGCATGGAAGGCATGGGAAATTCCATGCCACATCAAATCTTTTGCAAACTAATCATCTGCCCAAGGACGCTGTTGCAACCACATAGTGATCTCCTGCTCTTCCCTTTCTTTAGGGAAAAGCTGAGCTGTCCAAGCTTCCACTTAGGACCTTGGTTCCCAGGGAGAGTAACTGGTGTTCCCACACAGACCTCTAGAACTGAAAGTGCACCACAATCCCTATACTGAAGACATAATTCCCCGCTGAGACCTGGCTCAGTGGAGCCCCATATTATGCTGTATCACCAGTTACTTTCCAGAAGCCCAGCCTGGTGATGAATTTCAAGGCATCTTGTTAAAGATGAGCACCTGAGGGATTAAGTTGAGTTTTCTATCCAACATAGTGGAAAAATGTAATTTTTTACTGGATTTGGCTGGGAGCAAGAAGGGTAACATACCAATGTCCTCAGGTTAAGGACCCTCATTTCCCTTAATTAAAGTAATCAGCTACCCAAAGTGCTGATTGGTAATCCCAGCCAGAACTTTCTTTCTTGTTGACCTTACTTAGCAATTTGCCTTGACAGAAATTACTTTGGTCAAATCTATGGCAATGTTACACTGTGGACTGGAGGATATGTAGTGCGCAGGTGCAGGAGAATCATTCCTTACCCAGAAAGAGTTTCCAGTATTTAAGAAGGCATTTTTCCCCTCTGGCTGGAAAGGAAATAACCTTCTTCATGGTGGCCCATGTGGTGCTGTGTCAAAACATTGTGACTAAAGCAGTGCTAATAACACATCAGTGTTTTGGCTATTGCTGAACTGTGCTTGCACAGGGTTAAGGCTTTCTCTTTTTCCCATTCTTCCCATCCAGAGAGTAGGCTGGGAGTGAGCAAGAAGTTGAAGGGGATACAACCAGATGAGCTGACCCCAACTGACCAAAGGGATATCCCATACCATACGATGTCATGCTCAACTATAAAAATGACAGGGAAAGAAGGAGAGAAAGGGAGTACAGATGTGGTTATAGCACTTGTCTTCTCAACTAACAGTTCAGCATACCGCAGCCCAACTTTCCAGGCAGTAGCTAAACATTTGCCAGACGATGGGAAACACTGAATAAATTCCTTATTTTGCTTTGTTTGTGTATGCAGCTTTCACTTTCTCTAGTAAACTATCTCTATATCAAGCCACAAGTCTTGTCACCTTCCTTCTGTTTTCAGCCCATTCTCTGGGATGGGGGAGTGAGTGAACAGCTGTGTGGGTACCTCGCTGCTGGCTGGCGTCAGGCTACAACAGTCTACCATCAATTTTAAGACTTGTGTGTAAAAGAAGTTTAGTGGCAAATGCATATTGCCAACACACAGCTGTCCTGGGTTGAGAGACACAGGACTAACTTTCCTTCTAATGTTGGGGAAAATTGTACTTTTAGAAGACTCTAGTGTCTGAATTTGTGAAAATATTTACTCTATAGCCAGCCAGGCTCTGTGTAATTCCAGGTCTTAGTGTTTTTGAGCCTTTCCAGGCTCAGGGCCAAGGAGGAGAAAGGCCTGGGCATTTGACCCAGGCTGGCCAACAGGATTATTTCATACCATGACCGTCCCATTCACTATCAATTAGAAAAGTTTGCTGTGTAGCTCTCTCTGCCTTGATTGCGGCGGGTCCAGAGAGCTCCTTGCCCCGGTGCTGGAGCCCTGAGGCCTTCCCTTCCTCCTGAAGCCATTGCGCTGGCAGTGTCTGCCATTTGCTGTCCCTGCTGGGAGTGCACAGCTTCCTGTTGAGATAATGGGATGAGTAGAATTCTTGGAGATCTTCTATCAGTATTGGGATTACTAGTGTTTCTTTAGTATTATTGTCAATTATTTAGTCTTAGTCTATTAAATCTATTTATATTTCAACCCTTGTGTTTCTTTGTGTTCACTGATTCCCCTTTCCATGTGGGGAGGGGTCATCGGGTGATAGAATAATTGTCTCAACGACAATAGATTGTTATGGGTTTTCTCAAACTATAACAATGCCTTATTTTTTATTTTAAATAATAAAACACACTTCTATTTTACTCCACATTAAATATTAATGGTAGTCTCTGTCTTGTTATTTTGCCCACAAATTGATTATATCAATTAGCCACTCCCTTCAGCTTTTTACAAATTCCGTCTAGCACCCTACAGATTTCCCTCCAGTTTCTGACTGGAGCTTGGCTGCTTTGGTCACATTAATACAAAGTGATTATCAACACATACAGAGATAACATACATACACATATATAAAAACACAATGGCTCATCTAGAAAGGGACATTTCATAGAAACATATAGATTAAACTAATATCTATCACAACTACAGAAGCATAAAAGAAAAATTCCATATGTTTAAGACATATTTAATTACAGGATTCTAATTACATTTCTTTTTACACACAAAAGCTATGAATTCTATGGGATAGTTATAAACCAGCCTCTTGTCCATCAGTGCATTTCCCCAACAATCTGCTTTCACGTCTTCCTTCTCTACTGTCACTCCCTCCCTCACCCCCCCCCCTTTTAGTCTCAGACCACAATCACACTCCTGAGATAACGACAACAAATGGCCTTATGAAGCCTCTCACAGTTTATCAGTTTTGTTTTGCTTTTTTGGACTTCACTGGCTTTTTCTCATTTGGAAATTTGCACAAACACAGTAATCAAGTGGACACACAAGCATGTTAAAGCTGAAAATGCACACAACAGGGTTTGGAGCAACTCAGGCTGCAACAGAACCGGAACAGTTCTATTGCCACAGAGCTGTGTGCATCACTGCTTTTCTCCTTCATCTCCAAAAACCTTTAGTCTTTAAAATGTGTATGTGAGCGATGGATTCCCTTATCAGCATCAGCAATGAACTCTGCTATGATTTGGTTTTGTTGTTCGCTGAAGATCACCGTACAATTGGACAAAAGTACAAGAAGCATCCGAGAGCAGCCCTGGTGGTAAAGGTCAGTTTGCTGCACTTTCCTTTTTCCCCTGATGCAGGCCAGCTGCTTTTGTGACAGAGGGAAAGAGTATATACAACAAAATTCAAAGAAGTAGAGCAAATGGGGGGTTGGGGACGGAGCCAGACAGAAAACAGGACTGCAACTGTGACCTGAACATTACATCTGCAGTAAAGTGCAACAGTGCTCCCAGCATACAGACAGAAATGTGTCTCAGTCCATACACTCGGCCATCATGCATGTTTCTCTTCTACAACTGTCATGGTTTTGACCAAAATGACAGAAGGCCCCTCCCTCCCCCTCGAAGAAAAAGAGAGGAGAGATAGAAGAAATTTATGAATTTAGAAAAAAATAAAGTACTTGAATGAAAATAGTAAAAAGTAATTACATCATAAATAACAATAAGAAAAGAAACAAAAAAAAAAGAAAAAAATTATACAGTGCATACAAAACTGTATCAAGCTCCCAGGATGGCGATCATGACACTAGCAGGCACAGGGGAAAGTCCCAGGCTGGACTCGGGGATTGACAGGAGCTGGATTCTGGATCTGGATCAGACAGACAGGGTCCTCCTCGGAAGTCAGCCATTTAAAGAAGAGGGTTGTCCCTTTGATCCCTCAGCTTTTATACTGAGCATGGGGCAGATGGGATGGAATCCCCTGTTGATCAGTTTTGGGTCACCTGTCCTGTCCGTTCCTCCCCACAGGTGGCACCCCTCTATGCTTTTCCGCTTCCGACCCTCCAGTGGGGTAAATAACAAATTTGCCTGACCTTGGTTGTTATAGCAATAAGTGTAAGCAAGGGCCTCTCTGCACACCATTCCTTGGTATAATTGGGTCTTATCACTGTGAAAATGAACAATTTCTGAACAATATGCTGTTAATTTCAGAGTTTAGTTAGTTAGAAGAGGCCCAGCTAAAAAAGTAAAATTACTGAACAGAAAATTACTTCTGTTTTACCTCAAACCAAGACAACATCCTACCATCCACTTCTGTATTTACCACCTCCAGTAATGTCATCTTCCCACCTTATTTTTCCCCATTTCTTTGCTGTTCACATACCAGTATTACCTGATCCAGTCACCCCCTTGCTCCTTTTATGAGGGCATATCCAAATGCCACCTCTATATCTCCAACACTATAGCTACTTTCTCACCTCAAGTGAAAGGAAAACAGAAAAGCGTTCATCCTGAGCTGGACAGGTGTCAGACAACATCTACTGTCCTATCTCTGATGGGGCCAACAGCAGGTGACTGGAAAAAGTTAAGAAAAAGGCAAGACTGTAGTAATACTTCCTCATGGTACTCCCCTCATTTCCAGAAATTTGCAGCTGAGAGATTTCATAGCTGTTGCCTCTTTCCCTCACGCCATGCCTGCCCAGCCCTCATTTCTATTATACAATGAGCTCTCTACACCATGATCCTGGAAGAGTCATTTGCTCTGCAGACCTTTCACAGCCTTCTCATGCATCATTCCCTCCTTGCAATTGGTTTTTCAGGCCTCATCGCACTTTTTCATAGCAGAGTCCTGAGCTGATTTTGTCTGTCTTTTACTGTCACTCTCCCTGTGCCCTCTAAGCTCTTGTTCCCCCTACGGTCCCTTGTCTGTTCTTCTGGATGAGCTGAATCTGTCATATAACAGTCAAAGCTAAATCAACATGCGTTTGTGTGTTGTTGTCCTTGGGGAGGCTGCAGGAGTGCAGCCAGAATAGATATCAAAGGAAATGGGAAAAAGCACTGTCTCCAGTAGCATCAGTTACTGTCTGTTGGCAAGCAGAAGAGAATGGCAGGTGTGTTAGTCCTCCTCAGTGAAAAGCTTCCAGTTCACAGCAAGCATTACCTGTGCCAGAGAAGTAAAGCTGGGTTTGCCTTTGTGCAAGTTGGGGGTAGACTGGATGAACACTGAGCTCAGATTCTCCCAAGCCTGGAAGTCCTCAAATGCTCTAAGTATCTGGATCTCAAGGACAGGGCTGCGGCCACAGACGAAGTTTGAGTCAAACCTAGAAAGTTAGGCTACATTCCCAGCCACTGGACCGCAGTTTGCAAGAGCTGCTTGAAATAAGCAACACGAAAATATGCCTGGCCATTGCTACTGCAGAGCCACTATGCATGGGAGGCACAGTCACAAGTATCTGTGTGTTTGGGACCTATGAATACCTCTGTTTTACCTGCAATAACAGTCACACCAGGCTCTCACATTGGGATAGTGGTGTGCTTGGTTCTCTTAATAGTCCTCTTCTAAATGAACTGTAGGATGGTACAGCCTATTCATACAATTACAGAACTGTCTAGGTTGGAAAGGACCTTTCAGATCATCTAGTACAACTGTCAACCCATACTGACAAAGACCATCCTAAACCATATCTCTAAGCACTATGTCTACCTGTCTTTTAAATAGCACCAGGGATGCAGCCCATTCCAATACTTAATAACCTTCTCAGTGTAAAAAATTTTCCTAATATCCAAACTAAACCTTGCCTGGCACAACTTGAGGCCATTTGCTCTTGTCCTGTCACTTGTGACTTGGGAGAAGAGACTGACCCCCAGCTCTCTACACCCTCCTTTCAGGGAGTTGTAGACAGTGATAAGGTCTCCATTCAGCCTCCTTTTCTCCAGGCTGAACATGTCCCTCAGCCGCTCCTCATAAGACTTGTGCCCCAGACCCCCTCACCAGCTTCTTTGCCCAGAAATTCCATCCCCCACATCTTAGGTTGACAGAGCTATTTGAGCAGATGGAACAGCCTATATGCAAAGTCTAGCACATAGACTTCCCTAATGTGATGGGGATTCTTTGACATGAAAAAGTCTTGTGATGACAAAGAGGAAGGAGGGAGCTGGGAACACTTTTTGTGCCCATGTTTTGGGGCACAGGCAAAGAAAAACATTGGGGTTTTTTTTTGTTTTTTTTTTTTTTTTTTCTTCCCTGTTGCTTTATTTAGTAGCTATTTTCTTGCATTTTATTACCTTTCAGCTGGGCTCTCTTCTGCAGGCTGATATACCACAAGGAGGTAAACTTACTGCAGTGCAGTAGCATCTCTGCTCCCATTTAATGGTCTGTTTGGTAGGTGCAGCTGGTTTACAAGTCACCTAGCATCAGAAAGTCCTATAAATACTATTGCTTCATTGGCAGAAAAGTGCTTTGAATAATACTAGTGGTGATAGGCGGCTGTTCCATAAAGAAAAAGAGTGCACGAAAACAAAATAATTCATTTAAAGACTGGGTAGCCTTTTGTAAAAAAAAAAAAAAAAAAGTAAACAAATAATGCAAAACTTCCTGTTTCAATGACAGATTTATGGTCATTTTCCACGTGCCATTTAAGATCAAATATTTCAAAACACTTTCACATCAATTAGCCTTCGGAGCTGCCTTAAAACAACATGCTGTGAAGTAGGCAGGCAATGTAAAGAGACAGCATCAAAGTCAGTGTTACAGGATTACAGCCAGGTAGCAGTAACTGCTTGTTGAATATAAAACTGTCACACTTCCAAGTAATTCATATCTAGAAATGTGATCTTCCAAATAGGCATCATTTCATGTACACTAAGTGGGATTACTTTTGGCAAGATACACGTGAGTACAGGTCCACTTCTAAAACCATTATTCACAAGCACAGCTCAGTTATAGAATAAGAAATGGAGAGGAGGGAAAAAAACAACCCCCATTAGCTGGAATGACACAGCCTCTCTAACCATTACACCTTCTGAGGCTTTCTCTGGGTTTCCTTAAAGTCCCATCTGAGCTTGCCTTTGGATAGCTAATTAGCAAGGAAGATAAATTCAGAAACACAACAGAAATTCATTTTACTTCATACTCCAATCTCTTACATGCTGGGTTAGGTACACCCTGTCTCAGGGTAGGAACAGCATGACCAAGAATATCCAAATCCACGCACACCTAAGGGCTGGAGTTAGATGTAGATTAAAGTAAAACCTATGCTGCTTTAATTGATCCCTGTCCTGGTTCTGGCAGGGGCACAGGCTCCAGCAGGGACACAGGTATCCCATCCCATGGGAGCCATGCCCAGGGGTACCCAGGAGCTGCCAGGGGAGGCAGAGGCAGTCATTGCGGGGGAGTGGAGTGGGCTGGGGCGTCCCGGGTCTGGTCGGCGAGCGGTGGTATCGTCATCGTGGTTGTATATTCCTCTCTCAGTGTGAGTGGTGGATGCAGCAGTGAATGGATCTAGCGTGGGATTTAACCCCAAACACAAGAGCCTTCCCAGGTTGACTGTAAGACTCATTCAACAGTGCAGCTACGCAGACCTGAGAATCTTGCCCTTAAAACTATGGAGAATTCAGTGATAAAGTTACAAATACTGGGCAGTGTTTCCTAAAGAGAGAACAGTAACTAATAAAGCAGCCTTTAATGCTCGTTAGAAAGTTGTTTGATATTGAAAGGTATATAAATTCCTTCCCTATTTCCTCCAATGAACAGTGTGAGATGACATTATCCAGCCTACTGAGCAGAGTTCTCCCCAGCGGCCAGGGCTGATTTTGACTCAGAGAGGCCTGGGATGATTTATTCAATTTGCTGTTTTAGAAGCAATCCACCAGACACAACAAGTCTGAGCTTCAGGACTCATTCAAGCACAAAAGTGACAAAGCAAAATCCAGAGCAAATCTACAATTTGTTGCATGTTTTCACTCTGACCCCAAGTTACTCAGCCAGACAGTATTTGATTGCATGAAGCCATGGTATCAATCTAAGGTTGAGTCAGCAACATTCCTAAAAACAACCCAAAGACATAATAAATCCTTTGGGATTATACTTGCATCCAGCAATGAGAAATATTTATCATCTGATATCTGGACAGTACAGAAGCAGCATAAGTCAAGATTGTAAAACACAGTAAAGTTAAGCTTTTAAATCTGTATACAGTAGAGTTGCTTCAGAAGATTTTAATCAAAAATAGTTTCTGTTCAAATTGTCACCTTAAAGCAGCCCTCCTCCTCTTAAAACTACACAATCGTGAGATTGTCCCTTTATCCTAATGAATCCATGATTCTCCCTCTATTCTAATGAATCCATGATTCTTAGCCTGATATTGAAAGTTCAAAAAATTTGGTTTCATTTCTAAACCCTAGAGCAACCAACAACTCCTGCTGAAGTTAACTAGCTCTTAGGGCACAGCAGAGTTTTGCACAAACAGTCAGTGTTCAGGCAACCCTGCTTTGGCAAGGGAGTTGGACTAGATGATCTCTAGAGGTCCCTTCCAAGTCTGACAATTCTGTGATTTTGTGACTTAGAACTTGCAGGCAGTTAAACGACTTAACCTTATTTGCTTATTGAATGAATAATAACAAGAGAGGTGAGCTCTGACCATGACCCCAATAATCAACAAGTTTAACAACTTTAATATTAAGAAATTTGGTCAATGGCTGCTCATCAAGTGAAACAGCTTTAGAAGAAATACCTCTCTTTTGCTCAGTATGTGTTAAAGAACAGGCTTGCAACAGGACTTGTTGATGAAATGACCTAACAGAAACCCTAGGAGCACTTTAACTTGATGAACGCTTTCAGTTGTTGTTTCACAATGCTTATCCTGCTCACCTGCACCTTCTGTGTTGTCTACTACACAGGCCCAGCAGCAGCGCATGTTGAATGCACCATCAGTGAGAGGATGATACTTGTGAAGTTGTTGCAAACCAGTTTATCAAATAGGGAAAATATTTGACATCTTCAAGTTTAGCCATAGGACAAGAACAACCACATGCAAACAAGAAAGCAAGCAAATCAACAGAGAGGACCATGAGGCAGGCAGAGTTTGGAGGACCTTTATGTCAAACTTGTTTTAAAGTGAGAAATGAAAATACCAAGTCATAATGAAAGGGGGAACTGTCATTCGCACGTATTGAAATTTGAAGGAGGGGGTTATAATTTCTATTATTTTGGTTATAGATGAATGACCACTGCCTGGACTGTTTTGCCGTAAAAAGTAACAGACTTTCATAAAAATCTGAGACTATATCTAGAAGACCAAACTCCATATTTTGGTGTCAGGTTTTTCTCCTGTTTCTGGTCTTACTTTTTTTTCCTCTTAACACTTAAAATTACAGCAATATGTGCTTCAGGAGGCCCAAGGGAGCAGTCTTGTGCTTCAGGTGAAGTTAAAATGACACTGCTAGGAAAAATTACACCCTAGTAATATAAATCCTACTTTAAGCCTTTACCGAAGTTATTTAGGAGAAACTTCAGTGCTAGTTTGTAATGACAAAAAGAGCTACAAGAAAAAGAGATCCAAAACCTCTGTATACAAGACCCATATTTTTCTTGACAAAGACATTTAAAGAAATCGATACTAATTTCTTTCTGAAGCCCACACTTAGCAAAAGAGCACAAAGCCAGAGGTTCAGGTTTTTTCTTTGTATTACATTACTATATATACTGTCCCTGATGCACTTATTTATTGTGGTTTGAAAAGAGGGCAGAAGATAGAATGGATTCTGATAGACTGAGAGACAATTTTTTTCCCAGGATGTACACATGCACAGTTCCTACTGAAGTCTACTGAACTGCTGTTCACTTAATGAAGTTGGCTAAGACATCAAATGGCAAGGTCGTTTGGCAACTAATCCATAAGGCTTGGTATGCAGACAACAGCCTGAAGAGCATACACAGACATACATTCCCAATTCTCAGTCTCACATCACACAGCACTGTGCAAAAAATGAAATATCATTTTTTCCATGTTTGTAAGAGACTGCTGAACCTGGAAACACAATTTTTAGTGATGTACATATGTAAATCTCCCACAGCAGCAAAAAATCTACTCCATCTGCATTTAGATATTTACATTTTGGACTGTATTTTATTAGAGCTTGGTGTTTACCCTTCTTCCCTCCCAGAAGGAAAAAAACTTACCCAATTTCTTCTTCAGATTTGGTTTAGCCTTCATTTTGAGTGAGAGCATAAATCAGGGGACAGGGAAGGATTTTGATCCTTCAAAGCGTAGAGGTCCCATGAGTTCGGTCCTATTGTGAGATTTTCATGTTAGGATGGAAATCAACTGAACAATAACAACTGCCAGGATATAACAATCCTCCATAACAATGGAGGATTGCACTAGAGTTAGGTAAAGGGGGAAGACTCATGAAAAGATACAAATGGTAATCCTGGCAAACACTATTGGAAATCTGCTGTAGTCCTCTAGAAGAGGACTTAGTGGAGATAAACTGCTACTTCCAGAGCTGGAGTCAGATGACTTATTTTAGATGGCTACCCTGGGATGAGATGCCCATGCTTGCCCTCTCAGTGGAATCTGCAGTGCTCCCATTTGAGCACCTACATTCTCTTTGGCGGAAGACTTTATGCCACAGGAGTTGCTGCCTGGGATACCTCTACAGGAGCGGCTACACTATCACCTGCATGCAATACATGATGTTGGGAAGATGTTTTCATTTGAAAGTAGGATTTGAAGAGGTGTTTGTAGAAAGAGTCTGTGTCTGCCAGTTTTCTCGATATGATAACTGAAGCACAGAGTAAAGATGAGGTACACAGTTGCTCTGTAGGGCAGTAATAAGGCCAGGAAATTATCTCAGGTCTCTTGAAATCCAGTGCTCCTTCTATTAGTTCTCATGCCTCTTCAGAAGTATGCAGTTTCTTTCCGTAAGAGCTTCAAACAAGTCTCCGCCATCTCATATTGAGACGCTGGAGCGTTTAAGGCAACAGAACCACATGGTATTCTGATGAATACCAAAAATATCTGGTTACCTACAACATGCTTTTAAAACAAACATAAAGGTTATTCCCTCACTCTTTGCAAGATCTACACTTACTTTCAGTGCCTTCTACCAGAGTCCCAAAGACAAACTACGCTGTGCCACATAGTCTTGCATCTTCTTTGTGCTGTGCAACTAACTACAGCTGATTTAGCAGCACCTAAGTCAAGAAGATATATGCCTTCAGCTACCTGCAGCCAGTGAATAGTCCATGGACCTTCAGTAGCAAATGTCACAGGTAGGAGCATTTCCCACAATGCCCTCCCACAAATCAGAGCTAAGCCCAACTACACCACCAATTAATACCTGCTGCTTTCCCTCACACCATGAAGAATCAAGATGCAGATAAACTGACTTTGAGAGGAAAAATTAAATTAAAAAACCACAAAGTGGAACCAAGCTTTCTTTGGAATTTTGTTCTTCAGAAATTCCCTGCCCAGGGCCTTTTACAGCCCCTGAGATCACTGTCTCCAAATGAGCTCCTTCAAGTAGGCATTAGCTAGAAAAATATTAGACACGGTACTTCAATATCTAGCCTCTTGGACATAAATGGACTTTTAATAACATCTCTTCATTAATTCAATGCAGTCTTTTATACTGTTCATATCCATGCTTAGTTTGGCTTCCTAGGTTGGCTTAGAGACCATGATGTGTTATCAGGCCTTTCACAGACAATTTGTGATCTGTCATACCCTTATTTTCTCAAGTGCAGCATTCATCTAAAGATTCTCATAGATGAACTCTGGAATCTTCATTTAAACTTGTCTTCTCTATATATCCATATTTTATTATAGCTTTACAGCATCAACACACAGCAGGACTGTAACATCATGGATGTTTCTGTTAATTTTCTGTATGTATCAATCTATAGAGATGTCTATATAAATATCCATCCATATGCACACAAATATGAAATACTTCCTATTTTACAGATTATTTGCTGTAAAATAAAACTTATCTCGTGTATCTGACTTTCACAGGGTGATTCACACAAAAATACTAATAGGAAGAACTCATGTAGTTGTGAACTTATACTCCTTCAGGGAGTCTTTTCTGAAACTTTAACAGTGGTTGGGACACAGAAGAAAGGGAACCCAACCCAATCTAGTAACTGTAGGAAAAACTTTGAAGCATTTAAGCACCTTAATTTTCAGTTGTGTTTCATTTTCAGTTGTGTTTCATTTTCAGTGGGAGCAAACACCTCCCACTAGAGGTTGCTCAAAGCCCCATCCAGCTTGGTCTTGAACACTTCCAGGGATGGGTGGGGCCTCAACAAATTCCCTGGGCAACCTCTTACAGTCTCAGCAACCTCACGGTAAAGAATTTTTTCCTAATATCTAATCTAAATCTACCTTCTTCCAGTTTGAAGCCATTACCCATCACTCTATCACTGCATGTCCTTGTAAAAATATCTTTCCAGATTTCTTGTAGGCACCTTTCAGATACCAGAAAGCTGGCACAAGCTCTCCCTGGAGCTTTGGAATCCTTAGCACAGGAAGGAAATGGACCTGTTGGAACATGTCCAGCAGAGGACCACAAAAATGATCCAATGGATGGAGCATCTCTCCTATGAAGGCAGACAGCCTGGAGAAGAGAAGGCTCCAGGGAGACATTATAATGGCTTTACATGAAGGGGGGCCTACAGGACTCTTTATCAGGGAGTCTAGCAATAGGATGAGGCATAATGGTTTTAAATTGAAAATTTATTCAATTAAATTGAAAGAGAGGAGTTTTATATTATATACTAGAAATAAATTTTTTACTGTGAGGGTGGTGACACACTGGAACAGGTTGCCCAGAGAAGTTGTGGAAGTGTTCAAGTCCAGGCTGGATGGGGCTTTGAGTAACCTGGTCTAATGGGAGGTGTCCCTGCCCATGGCAGGGGGGTGGAACTCAGTGATCTTTAAGGTGCCTTCCAACTCAACACATTCTATGATACTATGATTCTATGATTCTCTTCTCCCAGCTGAACAACCCCAACTCTCTTAGCCTGTCTTGGTGCTCCAGCCCTCTGATCATCTTTGTGGCCCTCCTCTGGACCCATTCCAAAGGTCCATGTCCTTCTTATGTTAGGCAGTCCAGAGCTGGACACAGTACTCCAGGTGGGGTCTCTCGACAGCCAAGTAGAGGGGCAGAATCACCTCCCTTGATCTGCCAGCCATGCTTCTTTTGATGCATCCCAGGATGCAGATGGTTTCTGGGCTGTGAGCACATATAGCCAGCTCATATTGAGCTTCTCATCAGCCAAGATCCCCAAGTCTCTCTTCTCAGGGCTGCTCTCAATCTATTCTTTGCCTAACCTGTATTTGTGCATGGGACTGCAATGGCCCATGTGCAGGACCTTGAACTGGGCCTGGTTGAACTTTATGAGGTTTGCACAGGCCCACCTCTCAAGCCTGTCCACTTTCCACTGAATGGTATCCCTTCCCTCCAGCATGTTGACCAAGTCACACAGCTTGGTGTCACCGGCAAACTTTCTGAGGGTGTGCTCAATCCCAACATATATGTCTCCAACAAAGATGTTAAATAGTCCTGGTACCAGTAACAACCCCTGAGCAACACCACTTGGACATTGAGATGTTGACTGCAACCCGTTGAGTGCGAATGTCCAGCCAGTTCCTTATCCACCAAGTGGGTCCATCCATCAAATCCATGTCTCTCCAGTTTAGAGAAAAGGATGTTATCTGGGACAGTGTCAAATACTTTGCACAAGTCCAGGTAGATGGTAACCATTGCTCTCCCCTTATCCACCAAAACTGTAACACTGTTGTCCAAGGTCAACAAATTTGTCTGGCATGATTTTCTCTTAGTGAAGACTGTCACCAATCACCTCCTTATTTTCTATGTGCCTTAGCAGAGTTTCCAGGATGATCTGCTCCATGATCTTGCCTGGCACAGAGGTGAGACTGACTGGCTTGTCTGTTCCCTTTGTCTTCCTTTTATCCCATTTTAAAAATGGGTGTTATGTTTCCCCTTTTCCATTTTCCAGTCAGTGGTCTCAAACCTAGTCTTCTCCTACAATGGTTTGTTAGTTGTTCTCCTAATCCTTCCCTTTGCATTCTGTGACTTGGATGGTGTGGCTAGAGCCCTTGTCAGTGAAGATGGAGGCAAAAAAGTCATTGAGTACTTCAGTCTTCTCCATATCCCGAGTGACCAGTTCTCCCGTTTCCTTTCAGAGGGGGACCACAATTTCCCTAGTCTTCCTTTTGTCATT
The DNA here is from genome assembly GCA_026546715.1 of Gallinago undulata. NCBI lineage: Eukaryota > Metazoa > Chordata > Aves > Charadriiformes > Scolopacidae > Gallinago > Gallinago undulata. The sequence continues at coordinate 19,724,164 of JAOTQQ010000032.1, read as the reverse complement.
GACATACCTATAGAAGTCTTTCTTGTTGCCCTTGATACCCCTGGCCAGATTTAACTCTTAACTGGGCTTCAGCTTTCCTAACCTGATTGCTGGCTGCTCAGACTGTTTCTCTGTATTTCTCTGAGGCTACCTGTCCTTGCTTCCTCTGTAGGCTTCCTTTTTCTGTTTGTGATTCTCCAGGACCTCCTTGTTCATCCCCTTCGACTGGGAGGATTGGTTTAAAAATTACCTGTGACCCAGAGTTCCTGACCGCTGCTCGCAGGACTCTATAGTTTTTGTTGATAGTCTTGAGGCTGCTCCCAGCTGCATCACTGGTGCCAATATGGCACAGCAGCGCTGGATTCTCATACTTCTGTCTCTGTATGCTGAACTCGCATAAACAGACTCAAACTCCAGGCTTGGCAACTCTTCCAGACTGCTGTACCATTAACTGTGACAACTCATGACATGTACAGAAAGACCCAGTTACTTTTTCAGCTTTCAACCATCTCTTGGCCTCGGAGCTCTCATGCTAAGGAACTGACCGCATCCAATTTACTTAACATCTAGAAGGGCAAGCTAGCAATCAAATTCCAAAGGCAGTTTATTGAGCCTGTCTCCAGATGGATAGTCCTGTCTGCCAAGGATCAACATACCTGGCTTTGCTCCTGCATATGTAGCTTGAGAAGACAGGTGGGAAAAAGTCTACTCATCGTCCTCAGCCTAATACATATGAGGGAATTACTAGTTCCCCTCCCATCACTGAAATGGAGAAAGGTAGATGTGGTATGGTTTTCATCTATGTCAACATCACATATATTTTTGCCTGTTGCCCTTTGATTTTCACTTCCTCACCCATTCACCCCACGCTTTTCCTAGATCTTTTTGCAGCTGGCTGTCGTCAGCAACAAGGAAAGAGGCTGGCTACAGCTCACAGCATGCTGCTGCACACCAGTTCCTTGTAGCCAGGCTTTACCTGACTATCTCAGGAAGGATCTCAGACAGCGGTACAGGATGAATTAAACATCAAACAACATAGAATCATAGAATCATAGAATCATAGAATCATAGAATCATAGAATGGTTTGGGTTGGAAGGGACCCTAAATATCATCTTGTTCCAACCCCCCTTGCCATTGTCAGGGACACCTCCCACAAGGCCAGATTGCTCAAAGCCCCATCCAGCCTGGGATGCACGATTCAAAGCTCATACAAATCATGGTTATGGCTATTCCCTTTGAGTGGACTGCACATCACAACACACAAGACTAGAAAACATGGATGTGGCATAGTCACTACCTATATGATGGAAGATACAGGTACATGAAGGTCATTCAGCCTTTGCCTGTTTCTTCACAGTTGAAAACCATTCGGCCTTTGCCCTTGCTTATAGGAGAATTTCATAAGTACAGACAAAGCCAGAAATTTAAAAGGGCACAAGAGAAACCTCAAATGTAGTGTACTCTTTATTGGTAATCATCTCTTTCATTCCTTCATTTCTCTCTTCCAGGATTTCACTCCTATTTTTAGATTAACAACAAAAAGTATATTGCTTGTTTTAATGCCATATATCTTTGATTCTTTGAAATTTTAAAATTTTTATCCTAAAGAAAGGGTCTCTAAAATATGAACTAATTCCTGCTGCTGTCAAAAAGTATCAGTCTCCCAGCTGTCCATTATCCTCTTTCTAACATAAGCTTCTCTTGCCTAGATCTGTGTGTTTTCAAAAGAATATTTCTCTCTTCTGCTACTCGGAAGTGTGTTATATGGTATGTCTTTTCTGCCTTCTATCTGCTTTGTTGATTTAGGCCTAACTGCTAATCCAGCCTGGATTACAAAAACTAGCTAGTTCACGTTCACTTTCTTTAGCTAAAAGAAGTATTTGAATCTTTACAAATGCTTTTTGTGTCTCTTTTGGATTTCTGAAGTAACTAGCAAGGGAATAAAGAAGCCAGATTCATTAATTAAGTTCTTTTACCTCTAGTCTTGAGACTGCTGGGAAAGCAAGTATTTCAAAGTAATTAGTTCTCTCCCAAGTGATTTGATGCTAGTTGTCGGTACTAGCATCAGATCCTTGGCACACCTGATCCTTGTTGGCTGAGGTTGTGTAAAGAAGAGACTAGAATGAGGACTAGAAACACAGCTTTTTTTATCCCTTAATGAGAAGAAAATGGGAGGTAGTGTCTGCTGAATTATGGTATAAAGCCAGTCCTAAGTAATAATAAATGTGTATACAATGCCATGGAGCATTGCTAGGACATTCAAAAAGTTCTTTATTCTTCTCTGTCTCCACCAGAGAGTGGAGTACTAGCTCAAAAGTTTTCTTAAAAAGTTTCTCCTTCACACAGCCTCTCTGCTACAATAAATTCTGAAACAGCAGGCAACATAAATGCATAGTTTGGTGGGGCGGAGGTTCTGTGCAGATTAGAGGATACTGTGAAATTTCCCATTCTAACTGGTGGTGCTGCAGCTCTGCTCATCCACAGAACAGGGAGCAGAAGATCTACATACTCGCAACCCCATCAAACAGGTATGGAGCCCAACTTGTAACAGGAAGGGGCTTGGCTTTCAGAACCCCCGAATTCATATCCTAAGGACAAGTTGCCAGAGATGCAGAATTGTGTGTTAGCTGTTATATAAACATGTAGTAGAACAATCAATTATCTTGCATTGAAAGGGCTAGTATTTGGGCCAGTTTTCTTTAATATCATTATCAATTATATTGATAGGACAAGAGGATCAAAATGGGCAGGAGTGTTGATCTGCTTGAGGGTGGAAAGGCTTTACAAAGGGATCTGGACAGGATGGACCTATGGGCCAAGGCCAATAGGATGAGGTTCAACAAGAACAAGTGCCGGGTCCTGTACTTGGGTCACAACAACCCCAGGCAGCACTACAGGCTTTGGAAGAGTGGCTGGAAAGGTGTCCAGGACCTTGAGGTGTTGGCCAACTGTTTGCTGAATATGAGCCAGCAGTGTACCCAGGTGGCCAAGAAGGCCTGTATTGGAAATTGTGTAGCCAGTAGGACTAGTAAAATAATTGTTCCTTTGTGTTCGGCACTGGTGAGGCCGCTTACTTGAATACAATGCTCAGTTTTGGGCCCCTCACTACAAGAAAGACATTGTGGTGTAAAAGCATGCCCAAAGATGGGCAACAAAGCTGATGAAGGGTCCAGAGCACATGTCTTATGAGGAGCGGTTGAGGGAGCTGGGAGAAATTATTTAGTCTGGAGAAAAAGAGGTTGAAGGGAGACCTTATTGCTCTCTACAACTACATGAAAGGAGGCTGTAGTGCTGTGGGTATCAGGCTCTTTTCCCAAGTAATAAGTGATAGAACAAGTGGAATTGACCTCAAGTTGCACCAGGGGAGATTTAGGATGGATATTAGGAAAAATTTCATCACTGAAATGGTTATAAAGCATTGGAACAGGCTTCCCAGGGAAGTGGGGTTGAGACACTATCCCTAGAGGCATTTAAAGGATGTGTAGACATGGTGCTTAGGGACATGCTTTAGTGGTGGCTTTGGCATTATTATGTTTACAGTTGGACTCGATGAACTTAGATGTCTTTTCCAACCTAAATGATTGCATGATTGTATGATTCTACAAAACTCATTTAAATGTAGAACTCATGCCAGGCCCATATGCTAGTCACTGTGCTGGCATGGTGTAGCTGAATAACAGATAATGAGCATTACGCTCAACTTTCATGTGTTTTTCCTGCAATGTCACTATAAGATAACTTGTTTGAAAAATCATGTAAATCTTGCAGTGAATAACAGATGATGAGATTGAAAACAGAAACAAAACTATCTACTCATCCTTTTGTAAGGTTCTGGTTTTATCAATTTAATAACCTCTTTAAAAAGTTCAGAGTTCCCTAATGGAAGTCTCTGTCTCTTCATTTACTGTGGCCACACAGTAGCCGATTTCAAATTCAGCACAACTGTGGGAATATAAACCTCCAGACTAGAGAGATTAATACCTTTGGTTTTGGCCAATCAGTTACAATGTGCACTAATTAAGCACAATTTTCAGCCCTAGTCAAAGTGGAACAGAACTGTAGATGAAGCACTTAGAGATGGATAGTTCAGCTCTCAGGTCTTTCTGTCTTTGAAGTTGTAACTACTGAATCCTTAAGTGTCCTTCCTGGAAAGCTTTGCAGCCAGTAAAATTTAATACACAAGGAAAAGGCAGTTTTCCTAGAACTATTTAAATCAGTCTGGATTTCTTTCACAGCATGCTTCAACTGCAGGTTTCAGTTATGCCTTTCATTCTGAGCTGGATGATTAGAAGCTGGGATGTTTGATTGTATAGAGCAGATTTACTCTTTTCCATGATGATGAATGAAGCGACAATGAAATGAAACAGATGAAAACTAGCACATCCTGGACCATATTATTTGTATTTCTTCTCAGGTGATACAGCTATTTAGATGCTTTCCTATTAAGAGTAGAGGGGAAAGAAAAGGGAACAGGCACCAGCTTTGAGGAAAAGAGGTAGAAACCTAACTGTCTTTTGTAGGACAGACTCTCGTACAACTTAAAGTGCACAGGGGATCCTTTCAGCTCAGCTCGTTGTCCAAATATTTATCTGAATTCTGGGGTCTTGCAAATTGTGCAAGACATTCTCAGCAAGTCTTGGTCTTGACTGTTGTACAACTGCCACCTTGACCCTGCAATTCACCTCTTGGCCAGGCCTTGGCTGCTTACCACTGCTTGGGTACAGGAGGAAATGCTTCATGGAAGAGCAGTAAAACTCAGCTCTTTGTTCTTACTGCTTTGTGGCACCCTACTGCTTGGTCAGCCCAGAATCCAGAAGCAACATGAATGTGGTTAACAGCAAGATTAAGGCAAATTTCCATAAATTTAAAGGTCATCAGGAATGACTGACTTCAAGTAGAGTTAATCCTATGTTAACTATTCCCAAGAAACAACATGTACCCCTCCAAAACCAAGATTTTTCTCCAGTGTCTTCACTTGTTCATGTGGACCTCACATTAGAGACATAGAGAGTTAATAAAGGATTAATACTATCACACTTGGTCGTAACAGCTTTTTATCTATCTCAACATGCTAGCATCTCAAGATCTTAGCATTTATTTTTGCAAGTTTATATGAAAAAAATATTCTGCATCATCCACTGTCCCTTTCAAACTTACAGCATTGATTCAATTTGAAGCCAATTTATTTTTCTGAAAAAATGCACAAATAAATACATAAATGTGCCCATATATGAATGAAGCCCCATTTAAGACACAAGCATGCAGGGCTGGTAGTGTCTTCACTTTAATGCTGTTTTCCTTCTTCATCTGTTCCAAGAGCTCAGCTTTTTGTTGTGCTGAATTTCCTACAGTTACTAAAGCCACATCTACCATTCACAGCTTCTCTTCGCATTTCACTCTCTTCCTGCTTGGAAACAACGACCAGCTGCTTAATTTTCATTCATAGCTCTCTGTAATACAGAGTCAAAGACCTGATACATTAGCCGAAATTGTAATTTAAACATATATTCTTGCAGTAAAGAGAAAAAACAAGGAAGCAAACTTACTGTTACATAGAAAACCACCCAGAAAATCTCCTGAAACCATGTGGTAAACTGCTACAAAGTTGCAGATAATCCCTGCTTTATGAATTGTTCTGCTGATCCTTAGTTCACCACACATTTTTTTCTTCATCATACATTTTCTTTACAATACAAAGGCAACAACGCAAGTAACTAACTTTCTCCTGTAAAGGAAGTAAAGTAACTATACATTGCAGTAGCAACACAGCACCTCTGCAGTAGCACTTAAGGATGAATTAGATGAGTACATGCACAAGCACACATGACTGGCCTTGCTCTGAGATATTTGTAGCCAAAGACCAAAGTTTTGTGCGCAAAACACTCATCCCCTCTAGGGATTAAGGCAGAACAGAGGCATAATATTACCTACTTTGCAATGACAATTCATTTCATATCTTTGTGACTTGGGTCCTCAAAGCAAGCTGAATGACACATCATGTAATTGAAAGGGTAGGAACCATAATGGCTCTCTCAGACCAGTGGTAAAAACCTGATGAATGAAGAGAGATCTATCATCCCTTTGCCTACCATAGTTGGGCCAGACATGGTTATGAACAAGATACAAAGGCACCATTTTCATTGACCTCCAGGAACTTACGCTTAATTCCCTGTTCAGCTGCCGTGGCAGAAATTAAATCTTTTCCTACTTCCTTTCAAGAAGCACAGAAAGACCATTCGTCCCCACCTGGGAGTGTGGAGGATTCTTATGTTGAGAGAACTGTGTGAACCTGTAGAGGATGCAGAAGGGGTTGGAGTACATTCACAGGGTTCGCATGTGCGCTGTGACCCACACCAACCCCGGGGGATCAGTCAGAATGCGAACAGGAGCGAGCCTCAGCCTGGCAGCTGGGGCACAGGGCTCACCGCCTGCAAGTACTGCTGGCTGCTACTAATGCTACAGCAATTTCATGTCAAAGGCTACAGTAAAGCATGTCATAGGCAGGAGGCATCATGTGGATATTTCAAACAGCTACAAAAAGGGGAGGGGAAGAAAAGAAGAGTCAGGTCTCTTCCCACACACAGAGGAAACATGACTGCTTTCAGCCTTAGGACAGAAGTAGTTTCTAGGCTTATCATTACCAAAGAAAACCTGCCTGGTTTTGCCTGCCTGCACAACAGGACCCTGCCTGTGCCTTTGCTAGGATTAGACTCTGTTTTGTTCAACAGATCATTAGGAGTTCAGTTTTATCCTAACGAAAAAGGAACAAGTGACTTTTGCAGCAGATAATTTCCTGAGCTGAATTTTATTTTTCAGCTTTTTCCAAAGTTCATTTTTCTCATTGCATTGGCAGCCAAGCACACACTGCCTAAGGTGCTCTGACTCTGATACTCAGAATACATCAAAATGGAGAAACAATAAAGCAAGCTTTTAACTCCTACATTAAGGATAAAGGACACGGAGCAACATGATAGAAAAAAATTATCTGTTCAAAGTTTCCATAAGGGCACACCTTTCCAGGGATAAAAAAAATGTCCTCAACTGTGAATATGAGCAGTGTTCTACCATTTGCTCTTCCCCCCATTGTGCATCCAGCCTTCTGCTACCAGTTCATACTTCTAATTTAAAGCATGTTTATAAGTAAAGAAGTCTCCTCCCCAGGTTCACTAAAGTCCAAGGGTACTTGGCAAGCCTTGCAGCAAGAAATAAATGACAACTATGCCTTTGTATCCCAGCTCTCAAGCCGCAAATAGCTAAACAGGCTTCCAAAATTACCTCTTCCCCCCTAAAGTTAAAGCTGAGCTTTTAACAGTAGTGAGAAAGTGAAAAGTGATTTCTTTTAGCATTATTGGTAGCTGCAGGCTACTTAGCTTGCCTTCATAAGGCTGTATGAGCTGTCATTACCTCCTGATAATGAGAGAAGGAAGTTAAGAGCCCCCTACACAATTTCTGTAAATGGCTTCATTTGTGCATTACCTTCCTATTGTTTCTTGTCATTAAAAATGTATGGTCACTCATCTGTTTTTAAGCTAATAATAATCCTTGATGCTTTAGAGGCAAAGGGTATTTAACAATCAGTGTTTGTAGCTGAGAGAGTGCAAGTCATCTTCACCTTTCTATTGATCAAACATTATTTATTTCTCCCCCTAGTTTCTCATTCTCTCTGCTGGCAAAGATCTGGTCTCAGTCACTTGCACATTTTGTACAGACTCTGCTGAAGCTTCTCAAAGGACGGTCAGTTAAAAAAAAGAAAAAAAACCTACCAAATCAACACTCCGCAGCCATTTACCTGCTTTGCTCACACTGCTTCACTGAGATCTATTTCCTGAGTCGAGCTTTTCATACAGGTGCACAAACAGCTGTGCCAGTATAATCAAGAAAATACAGGATAACATGTTAAACAGGGAAGGGCCTCGTAAAGAGCAGGAGATCTCCTGGCTTGCTCAGTGCAGCATAGTAATTTAGGAGTGTACAGGTAACTGTGTGTGTTTGTTCTGATTTCCTTCACAAACTTGCGGTTCAGCAAGTGCCTGGAGCTTAGTGCTCTGAAAACATTATGAAACCAAACTACTTCACCCACCCTGAGGCAGTCCCTCGACAGAATGGGAATAATTCAAGGACTGCAAAGGTGTGCATTTAGTAACTCCTCTGAGACCTGACATAAACACGTCATCAGACATTTCTGAGTCATTTCATTACCCACTTATTTAGTTAGAAAAGGACTGATAACTGCCAACAAGCAATTGTATCCGTTCCATTCCCAGGCTGTCCCTTTGTAATTGTGAGTATCCAATAAGTGCATTTCCAATATGCATTTGATTTAGATCAGATATATTCAACACAAGTGTGACATTAGCTAGCCAAACCAGTAATTCAGAGTTTATGCCAAGTTTATCCTAGCTGAAAGATAGACAGAATCCAATTGAGAATAAGTAAGGTGCTGCGGAAAGGCAATATTGTGTTTGACCCAATGTAGCAACATCAAATCAACCTTTTACAATTTTCAAAGCATTTTCATTCATCAAAGCTCAGGAACAGGTATTTTTGTCAAGAGTTCTATGAGACTTAACTCAGGTTCAGCATGACTCCCAATTTTACCCAACAAGGTGATTTTGTCAAGAGCTTTCCCCCCACTCCGTGTCAATGTTTAGTATTGATAAGGAAATAAGAAGACAGAAAAATGAGCAACACTATCAGCATAACTCTTATATCAAGTATAATGTAGCTGATACAGAAAAAGCACTTTTCCAGAAGGTTCCAAGTTTTATCATCCTATATTCTATGCAAGCCAGTTCTACAACTAACTGCCTTGGAGTGGTCTTAGGATAACTCACAACTCGTGGTTTAGTCATCTTAATTTTACTACTTCTAATGCTTGCGATGCAGGAACATTTGAACACGCAAAGTACTTGTGGTTTTTTGTTATTTTTAGAAAAAATGCAAAGGACCTGATTCTATTCTTCTTACTGATAAAGAGTTGTACTATCCACAGCAATAAATGTGGTAATACCAAAGGTTCTTGGGGAGTTCTTGTATTCAGTGCAGCTGCGAAAATATCTGAATCAAAGCTTGACTGACCTTTGAAGCCTTAATATATCAGATTCAATGAAATGCAATCCATCAGGCTTAAAGCAGAGGACTATTTCTCCTGCTTTAGTGGCAGGATTTTATTGATAGTTTTAAGTACTTGGCAAACTCCGTAACTCTAGAATGTCATGAGTGCACAAGGAGGGTATCCAGTAAAGAGTGTTGTTTCATAAAAAACCTGCAGCTCTTGTGCAGCTACCTTTCCTTAGATGTAAAAGAGCTCATATTATCTGTAGCTTCAGCAGCTGGAGCTGAACAAAATGACACTGGTTGCAGAGATATCTAATCATAGTCTGAATCACACCAACACTCAGATGGGCGCTATCATTTTCCTATGCATAGTTCCCTTGAAATCAGATTACTTAACTAAGTAAGTAGAAGTGTGCCTGAAAGGCTGGGGCTGCAATGTGCAGTGGGAAGATAGAAATCTTGGCTTCTATCATTTTAAGGAAGTGGCACCTTTCCTATGAAGTTTTCTGATGGAAGGACAAACCCATGAAAGATGAAAGATGCTCCCCGTATAAAGGGAGCAGCAGTAAGTGCCAAAAAGGGTTCATTTAAACAATAAACTGCTTGTTTGTAAGCAAACAAAGCAAATTCATGGTTTAAGCAACTGCTTTGGAATACAAATTAGTAAACTCATAAAGTTGTTGGCACCCTGGAAAATATAACTCCCTAACACTGTTGAGCTACATAGGAACTTCAAGCCTGGAATACATTACATATGCATATTAGTATCTGCCTTGAAGTAAACCATGAGTTTAGGGTAGGTAGACATCTGTACATATTTTTTGACAAAAAAAATTGAAGGTCAAAACCTAACATAACTGGAGTGAGAATGGGAAGAGAATGGAAAAGCTACAGAAGCAGAAGGCAGACTTAGAACATAAGGAACATGGCAGCTGAGTGTGGATGACCCGATGGCTTATGAACTCCAAATTGCATATTGAAGAATGTGTTCACAGCATTTTTAAACTCTAAAGGTGTGTAAATCCATACCTGCTGGCAAGATACCCATTGGACAGCAAGGCCAGTAATAATTCTATTGCACACAGCCAGTTTGTATTATGATCTCCCACCTTCCTAGTTTTGGCAGAGAAATAAGGAAATTCATTTGCTTTGCATTATCATTGCCACAACAATGATAATGCATGATTTATTTATTGATGATTTATTGATGATGATAATGGTGATTTATTTATTTAATCATAATGATGATTCATATATTTAAAGGGAAGACAGGAGAAGACAAATTCAAGGTAGAGGGTTAGATATCAAATACTGGCTCCTCCCTCAATCCGGATATCAAGCCTGCGCTCCTGAATGGTTTAAGCTCCATCCAAAACAAAATTAGAATCATAGAATCATAGAATGGTTTGGGTTGGAAGGGACATTAAAGATCATTTTGTTCCAACCCCCTGCCATGGACAGGGACACCTCCCACCAGACCAGGTTGCTCAAAGCCCCATCCAGCCTGGCCTTGAACGCTTCCATCATGTCATACTAGACACATATTTTCCCCATTGTGTTCATAGTAGGAAAAGCATCCCTGCCTGGTTTTCTGTGTAAGGAGTACTTCAATTAGAAACAAATTCTGCTTGGCCCCTTCATGTTGATGGAGTGACCTGGATAAGTATGTGATGTAATTAAGAAAAAAAATTAATCTTGGACTCCCAACAAGGCATTATCTCCAGGCATGCATGTGCTTGAGAGCAACATTAAAAGACAAGTCTGAACTGTGCACAAATCATCATCAAAAATGGGCTCTTGAGAGGAGAATTTCAACTGCTCTTCTTGCAGAATTATTAATGTAGGACCTGAGACTGACAAGATGTCCTGAAGCATTAAATCTTGCCTCCTAATATTCAGGACAAATCACACCACATAACAACCTTCCGAACTGTTGTTTTCATATCAGGCTCTAGTTGGCCATGCTTTGAACAACAGGATGTGACTAGAAAATATTCAGACAACCCTTTCCACCCCAACTATTCTGTGTTTCTATGATCAGAGTTTGGCCTTGAGAAACCAACCCTCAGCTTCTTAATAAGCAATAATATTTTACTCAAATATATGAAATTGGATGATGAGAACATGCTTTCCAAAGTGCCCCAAATTCCTCTTTATTTTAACTAGATATCATAACATTCAGAAATACTAAGATGTTCGCCAGATTCTTGTCCACTTCCACAGTAGGAACTCGGAAAATAACAGCTGCATGTCTCAGTTCCATACAGATACCAGAGACAGTATTGCTAAATTCCGTCTGCTCTGGAGACTATATCTTACTTGCGCCTTTAGTCCCACATGCCTAATCCCTCAGTACCCTCCTGAGGTTTCCCCCTACATGTCCCAAAATACAAATTAATGGACACCACACAAGATCATGCAGTCACATTGGTTAAAAGGGACTTCAGCAGGTCATTCAGTCAATCTCCTGCAGAAAACAGGTCGAATTGGGCAGGTAGCTAAAAAATTGTCCTGTCAAGTTTTGATATCTTGAAGAGTACATATTTTCCAACCTCTCTGGTTAGTATGTTTGACTACATTCATGATGTGTCAGGCACCACTATTGCCTGCTGGATGGATTCAGAATGGCTTTGTTGGATCTCAGCAGGACCAGAGATTCATTTTTAGATCAAGTGGAAATCCTTGCTTTGAAAATAAACTTTTGAAAATGTCACCATCATGAAACTCCATACAGTTGCAATAAGAAGCCATCACTATGCTACATTTTCCAATGTGCAGAGCTTTACTACACAATTTTCTTAAACTTACTTTTACTGTTTGTAATTAGGCTCTTAATTTGTACCGTACTGATGAAATTAAAGCAATAGCAAAGAAGGTCTTCAGAGGGGGAACTGAAGGCAATGCAGGAGAAAACTTGAAACTTTCCTTTCTTCACTGCAAGCCACTGGACCTTCTATTAAATAGCTGCTGAGAGCAATCACCCATCCTCTCCTGTCCCTGCTCATGTAGATGTCTCTGAAGTAATGTAAAAATCACCTGTGTTTTTGATCCTAACAAGTTTAAAAAAGTTTAATATGACTTGGTGACATGTTCTTCATATTTCTCTTCGCCCTTTCTGCTTCCATTCTGAAGTATTGTATTAGACAAACTGTGAGGTCTTCACCACAAGACAAGGTAAGAAGAGGAAGGTTAAACACTGGGCGCTAAAGGAAATGCCATTTGTTTCTGCAAAGAACCTGGATGATTTATTTTTTCATCTTCATCTAGTTTGTTTTTTTTTTTAATTATGTTTTTAAAAAGCTTTTCTACTCAGGCCATCGGGTTTTTTTTCTTCAGGACTACTATTTTCAAGTGCCTACTTCCTACACTGGACAGCACCAAAGCAAATGAACACTAACCGAACTGTTGGAGAGTGAGAGGATTGGTGAGATGAGATATATTTTGCTGACTTCAGAGAATCAGTAGAAAAAGAAACTGCTACTTCTCCTCATTCATCACCCTTTTGAATGTGACAGACCAGGGACATGACAAGTTTCACTGCCAGCCTATGGAATTCACTGCCCTCAAAAAATCCCCTGCACAATATCTGGATAAGCCCATTTCTTTCAGGTAGAACACTTTCTCATTTGGGTGGGTGGTGTTGTCTCCACCAATGCATTCCCTACCAAAACCTGAATTCTATAGATTGAAAAATATCTTCATCCAGGAAAGCAAGAGTCCTACTGCTGCCTTTAAAAACATAGAAGATGCTCTAACTACCCTGCGATCTCTCCTTCACCAGATTTTTAATAAAGAAGGCTATTTCCATCTCTCACTGGCATTTAAATTCTTACTCAAGAAGGCACAAGTTGTAGACTCTGTTAGATGGCTTATATCCCTCTAATTGCATGGAAACCTTTCAATGCAGATGACTCTAAATCGTGCACTGGAGCAACAGCTGTGCAACATCCCATCAGCTTCTAGTAGATGCTACTATATTTGTTGGCAGTGACTGCAAGTTTTCTACTAAAGCTTCCTACAGACGCCAGTGACTCCACAAGCAAATATCCCGTATTTGCTATTTGTTGCAAGACTGCAAGTTAAGATTATTTTTTTTAACATTTGCTTTGGGGTATGAGGTGGTAGTGGTATTCTTTTAGTTATTCATTTATTTTGCTAATCTTTAATTGCACACAGCTTTGAGAGTTCCAAGATCATTTGTTCCCCATGAGGCATGTGACAGTCTTGTAGTGGCAGAACAGACATGAAAACCCCCAAAAACTCCAGTCAACCTCACACGGACCAAACCCTCTTACCTCTTGTCCTGGTTTGAAGTAAAACAGAACCAATTTTCTTTTCAGTCAATTTGCTTTTCAGTGAAGCATCTTCTAACTCTCGGAAATTAACAACATACTTTTCAGACAGGAGTTGCTTCTAGCAGATAAGGCCTGATATTTACAGTGAATACCAAGGAATGTTATGCAGAGAGGATCCTGCTTATACTTATTGATGTAACAACCAAGGTCAGCTAACTTTGCTGTACACCAACTTGGAGTGTTGGAAGCGGAACAGCATGAAGGGGTCACACTTGTGCGCAGGAGCAGATGGCACAGATGACCCAAAACTGACCAACAGGGTATTCCATCCCATCTGCATCATGCTCAGTATAAAAGCTGAGGGATCAAAGGGATCAACCTCTTTCTTCAGTGGCCTGTATATGAGGAGGACTCTGTTGTTTCATCTGCCTTTGATTCCAATCTGTGTATTACTGGATTCAGATCCAGAATCCAGTTCCAATCTAGCACTGAGTCCAGTCTGTGACTTTCCCAGTGCCTGCCAGTGCTGTAATTTTCATCCTGGGAGCTTAATATGCTTTTGTATATGTAGTATATATTTCATTATTTTCTTATCATTATCTTTCGTTTTTATTATTTTATTATTAATATTTCATTATAGTAGTTCAGCTAATTTTTCAACTCAAGTCTCTCTCCCTCTCTCTCATTCTTCTCTCACTTCGGAGAGAAGTTAGAGAGCATTTGTTGTTCACACGCCCAACCCAAACCACAACACCATTGCTGACAGGACTTGGCTAACACTCCAGGAGATGGGTAATACACAGAAATCACCAGTAATTGAATAGTAGTTCATCATATTTGGTCAGTTGTAGTGTAGTGTCTGTAGTAGCACACATTTCACTACATGGGCAAGACAGAGGTCAAGGAAAGGTAGTGAGATGGGGTGAAGAATGCTTTAAGTTTTGTGAAACCAAAAAGTAGAGAGGCTCATGCAGGACATAACTCAAGCTATTTCTACTGCAATTTCAGAATCCAGAAAAGTTTTCATCTTCATAAATATTTATTCTAGATGATACAAGATTTACTTTGCTACAGAAGACAATCACTGACTGTGTGTATGATTTATAAATCCCATGCATCTGATTCTCAAAACACCTGTCCAGCAGCATATAGAAGAACAAACTCTCTGTACAGGTAGCCGCTATGCAGACTGCAGCTAAATAAAAGGATGGCTTACACTATTTATTCTATTCAATCTCTGCTTCAGTAAATCAGGCAAACAAACAAAAAAATCAATGTTTATGAGAACTTCTTAATTATTCAGAGCTCAGAATAGCTTTTACCCTTGAGTGATAAAGGCAGCATGAGATTAATGTCCATGTCTTTGTCAAACCTTTTAAGCCCTGACCCTTATGGGGATCTTGCAGCAAGCGTAACACCCCTCAGAAGAAGCAGTAAGTGACTGGAACCCTATTCTGTGACAAAGCATCCCATAAGTATCCTTAGTGATGTTTTTACCTCTGCAGTCCAGCAGACCTTTCTTACCACCCTGGTCAGCACAGCCTCTCAATTACTGCCATAAACAAACTTCTTCAGGATATATGAAGATATCCATACTCACAAAAGGAAGGAAACAATATACATTCATTCTACATTTCTCTCAAAAAACAGTGATGTAATTGAGGCTAACAATATTTTACTCTGGAACTGGAGTTAAATCAGAATAATCATGCAACTGGTTACCAAGGCTCAGCAAGCAGACACTTTTAAAGTTACCATAACTCAATTGTGTTCAGTTCAGAACTCATACACATGCTTTCAGAAAAGGAGTTGCAAAGAAGATGAAAAAGAATATTTGTAAGGAATAGGCCAACCTTTCCAGACAGAGATCAAAGCTGACAGTGAATCAACATTCATTTCATGAGGCCCCTGGAGCAGATTTTCTTCTACTCTGCCTACAGAATACCAAAAGCTCTAGAGCTTTCCACTCAAGCTGGAGTCATTTTGCCTTTCACCAACTTGATTGGTAATTCAGGGTGGAAGAAAAATTAGATGGATTTTATTTAGTGCAGAGTAACTTTCTAATATTACTAAGATACAGGAAACATTTAATTCAACCTCCTACCATCTGTAGTTACCTGGGGTATTAAAAAAACCTTTAAAACAAGGAGGTTTCAGTGTATAAGGAACAGTGACAACTAAAAGATGTGATACAGTTTCAGCTACAAATTTTCACAGCTGAAGCAGACGATCAACAACATTCTTACCTGAATCTTACAGCTAAGGACATTCCCTTTTTCCATGATGATTTAGTAATAAATTCACCTCCTAAACCAAAAAAAGACTACTGAGTCCTATCTAAACCTCTTAGGTACGTAACTGATGTTTGACAGTCTGAGTTCCAAAAATCACTAATACAATATATTGAGTTCAGAATTAAATCTGAGGATAATTCACTTACATGCTTCTAGGAAGACACTTCAGTTTAGAAATTAAGGTCAGTAATTGAGCCTTTTCTGCATATTTTGTTGCTTGTTAGCTTTCTAATGTTACAGTTTAATTGGCTTTTCTACATCAGTCATTCATAATTACAGACTGTGATCGCAGAATCATAGAATCACCTAGGTTGGAAGGGACCTTTAAGATCATCTAGGCCAGCCATCAACCTAACTCTGATAAAGAAACCAAAAGAAAACCATACAACCCTTCCTCCCCCCCCCCCCCCATTACTAAGTCATGTCCCCCAGCACTATGTCAACCTGTCTTTTGAAAACCTCCAGGGATGGTGCCTCAATCTCTTCCCTGGGCAGCTCATTCCAAAGCTTAATAACCCTTTCAGTGTAAAAATTTTTCCTATCACTGAAATGATGATTCCTTAGTGGAGAAAGGTACTTCTGGCATAGAAGCCAACTTCAGAGAGATATACATAATATACACATATACACACAAAGACACTTTAGCTTTAACTGTCTTTCAAATTGCTTCTCATGTGCAGTGGTTTAACACGTAATATGCAGCCAGTTGCAAATCATGGGCAGCTATTCCCTTGCCGTCTCCAAATCAGATTGCAAATTCTCATTTTCTTTCTTTAAATAATGAATACTAGATGGTCACAGGTAATTAGGTGAAAAGGCAGTCAGTAAGTACTCTCCAACAAAGTGTAAGTCTTGTAATATTGATCTCCACTGAACCTGCTTCTATAGAAATTAAGCATTAGCAAGTAGAGAGCATATTACAATATCTAAAAATAGATTAAATCAAAAGTGTTTATTTTCCACAAAAAATGGAAAAGCTACAGAAATAAACTATAAAATTTTTTGTATGAGATATGAACTTTTAAAATATTAATTTGTTCCTATGCATATGGCCACTGTAGTTCAGAGGCCTTATGTCTCCAGTCTTTGCTCTTTTTCCTCCCTTGGAAATTCGTCCAGAAAGGAGGACCAATTTGCAGCGAGATAACTGCACTGTGAGACATATGGGCTGATCACAAAGCTCAGACTCCTGAGGAAAAATAGAACAAGGCATCTGTAATGGGTTGATCTTGGATAACCACCTGGTAGCCATCAAGGTGCTCTGTCACTCTCTCTCCATCAACAAGACATGGGGAGAATAATATAACAAAAAGCTCATGGATTGAGTCAAGGACAGGGAGATCACTTACCAGTTATCATCATGGGCAAAACAGAATTGACATGGGGTAATTAATTTATTGCCTTTCAAACAGAGTAGAGTAAGAACAAATCCAAAACCACCTTTCCCTCACTCCTCCCTTCTTCCCAGGGCCAACATCACTATGATTTCTCTACCTCGTCTCCCAACAAGCACTGGGGGATGGGAAATGGGGTTTGCAGTCAGTTCATCACTCATGGTCTCTGTTGCTCCCTCCTCCTCATGTTCCTCCCCTGCTACAGCATAGTGTCTTTCTCACGGGATACAGTCCCTTGTGAACTTTTCCAACAAAGGTCCTTTCCAGGCTACAATTCTTCAAGAACTGCCCCAGTATGGGTCCTTTCTACCCCTAAAGACTGGGATACAGTCTTCAGGAATAACTGCTCCACTGTGGGTCCCCCAGAGGGTCACAAGTTTTATTAGAAAATCTGCTCAAGTGTGGGCTTCTCTTCACAGGCTACAGTTCCAGGTGCCAGGAAAGCACCCCAGTTAGGGGTGGACCTGCTGGAAAGCACTTCTGAGGAAAAGGATCTGGGGGTCCTGGTAGACAGTAAACTCTCCATGAGCTAGTAATGTGCCCTTGTGGCCAGGAGGGCCAATGGAATCCTGAGCTGCGTAGGGAAGAGTGTGGCCAGTAGCTGGAGGGAGGTCATTCTCCCCCTCTGCTTTGCACTGGTGAGGCCACAATTGGAATACTGCGTCCAGTTCTGGGCTCCCCAGTTCAAGAGAGACAGGGAACTACTGGAGAGAGTCCAGCGTAGGGCAACAAAGATGATGGAGGGATTGGAGCATCTCCCTGATGAGGAAAGGCTGAGAGAGCTGGGACTCTTTATCCTGGAGAAGAGAAGGCTGAGGGGAGACCTTGTTAATCCTTCCAAGTATCTAAAGGGTGGGTTGAAGGAGGACGGAGCTGGACTCTTTTCAATGGTTACCAGTGACAGGATGAGGGGCAACGGGCACAAGCTGGAACATAAGAAGTTCCATTCAAATCTGAGGAAAAGCTTTTTTATGGTGAGGGTGGCAGAGCACCGAAACAGGCTGCCCAGGGAAGATGTGGAGTCCCCTACTCTGTAGATCTTCAAGACCTGCCTGGATGCAGTCCTGAGTGATGTGCTCTGGGGCAGGGGAGTTGGATTAGATGATCTCTAGAGGTCTCTTCCAATTCTGACAATTCTGCAATTCCATGATTGCTGCCAGGAGGCTGCTCCAGTGTGGGTTCTCCACAGGGTCACAGCTTCGTTTGGGGTGTATCCATCTGCTCTGGTGTGGTGTCCTCTATGGGGTGTAGGGTGGATATCTGCTCCACTGTGGTCCTCCATGGGCTGCAAGGGGGACAACCTGCATCACCGTGGTCTTCATCACAGGCTGCGGTAGAGTCTTTGCTCTGGCACCTTCTTCTTCACTGATCTTGGTGTCTCCTTACGCATAGTTGTTTCTCTCACATTTTCTCATTCCACCCTCCCAGCTGCTGTTGCACAGTGGATTTTACCCTTTCTTAAATATGTTATCGCAGAGGTGCTACCAATGTAGCTAATAGACTCAGCTTTGGCCAGTGGCAGGTCTCTTTTGGAGCCATCCAGAACTGGCCCTGTTGGAATTGGGGGCAGCATCTGGTGTCTTCTGTCACCCCTGCACCCCTTCCCCGCTGCAAAAACCTTGCCACATAAACCAAATATAGCATCTTAACTAAATGTATTCCCAAGAGACACCACAGCAAAATTTCCCAGATTTAGATTTTACAGTAGAGAATAATGAAAACAGAACCTTTGTCCCGTGCAGAGAAGAGGAGAGGGGAAGACAGGTCATCTTAAACTTTATTTTGTGAAGTTAAAGACACACAGGTGAGCACAAGGAAAAGCAAAGCTGGCACAAATATGTTATTCTGCTCCTTGCAGAAGCACAGGAAATATCAAATTTAAGTATGTTTGCCTAAAATGAAGGAAAAGTTATAAAATATAACACAGAATAGAATAAAATCTATGAAGCAGATATGTATAGAGTAACCTCAAAAGATGCAGGGCAGAACTAATTGCAGCCAATTCTTCTTGCATCTACTGTCCTAAACCTCAACACAGCAGCACAGAGTCAAACACAGAACATCCCTTAGTTTAAATACTTACCAATAAACCAAATCAAAATGTTGTCAAATATCAGAGACCTGTAACCCTGCTAGCTGATGCTTCATTGATGTTTTCATTTCCTCAAGATTTTAATTATTTGCTAATTCCTCCCAGGAAATCTGTGTCCTAGTTTTCTAAGGAAACACAGGAGTTAATTTAGAATATAAATAAAAATGAATCAAAAATAGAATGTAAAATGTGAAATGTGAGAAGGGGGTCCCTGGGCTGGGAACCTCTCTGTGCAGCGCCATGGAACCCTCAGCCCAGGCTCACTTCAGGCCTTGCCACCGCCACCTTGCAGACCCTTACTGCTCACGTTGGGAGACAGCACACTTCTCCACTGTGCCATTTCATGACATTGACAAGTGTACCCTCTGCTGGATAAAAAACTGGCTGGGTGGCCGTGCCCAGCAAGTTGTGATTAATGGAACAAAATCTGGTTGGCAGCCGGTCACCAGTGGCGTCCCTCAGGGCTCAGTTTCGGGGCCAGTCTTGTTCAATATCTTTATTGATGATCTAGACAAGAGGATTGAATGCACCCTCAGTAAGTTTGCGGATGACACCAAACTAGGTGGGAGTGTTGATCTGCTTGAGGGTCGGAAGGCTTTACAGAGGGATCTAGACAGGTTGGATCAATGGGCCAAGGCCAATG
>JAOTQQ010000032.1:19684440-19704309 GCA_026546715.1 Gallinago undulata | reverse complement strand
TTTGTGGTGGGGTGTTGTGCGTGGGGTTGTGGGTGTGGGGTTTAGTTGGTGGGTGCTTTTTTTGTGTGGTTTTTCTGGTTTTGTGGGTTTTGGGTTTTTTTGTTTTGTTTTGTGGGTGTGGTTTTGTGTTTGTTTGGGTGGGTTTTTTGGTTGTTTTTGTTTTTGTGTGTGTGTTTCTTTTGGTTTTTGTTTTATAATGTGGTTGGACTTGATGATCTCAGAAGTCCCTTCCAACCACTAAGATTCTGTGATTCTGTGATTCTCCACATAGACTATTGTGGAATTTCGTTTGAGTTCTGTCATGCTTTTATATTCGCGCCCGCCACCACCCCCCCACCCCCACCCCCACCCCCCCCCACCCCCAGGTCAGCTTTATAAGGAAAACCAAGGTAATAGAAAAGTTTATAAACTGCTTTAAAATGCAGGCATCTGCCATTCATTACACAGCAGTCCCTTTCCCTTGGCCGGAGAAGTTCAAAGTGACACAAAGACACATAGCGAGCTGTAGGGCTGCCTGATGGCTTTCCAAATAAGGACCCTCATAAACAGCATCACATTGTTCAACCTTACCTGTCCTCTGCAGCCTACAGTGTTTTAATTTGGCATTTACTGCTGCCTGTCTTTTTCCTTCCTCCTAACTTCACTAAGGACAGGTAGGGGGAGGCAACAAGTCTTACACCTCTGTTTCAGTCCCATATTTATTTTGTTTTGTGGGCATTCATCAGTCACCATTTGCTTCAAGATTACTCCACATTTCCTTCTTTTACCCAATACCTGTAGTTTTATTAAGGGAAAGATGACTTTGTATGTCAGTCAGATCTTTAATGTGTTTCCTTGTCATCTTGCATGAATCAAAGATGGACTTTACAAAGAAAGGTGTACAATTCCATATGGCAAGTCTATTTCTGTCCTAAACCAGGGGAACGAGGGGATAGAGAAAGACTGGAGGAGGGGAAAGACATAGGGAGAACAGCTGCCTTGTTGCCTTTTCTTTTTTCCTTAAGCCACACTGAGGGAAATAGCTGGTGAATACAAAGTGCTCTCTTCTCATCTCTGAGCAGATCAAGAGGTTTTGGAAGCATCCTATTTGATTTTGAAGGTTAACAGATCTGGCCTCCCAGGAATGGTCTGTGAAGGTCAGCCAGGCATATCACGCAGAGATTCTTTCTGAAGAGATACTGGTTTTCCCACCAAAATTACCAAGCACAGCCTCTCAAAATTCGCACACTTGGTGCTCACAATTTATTCCTGTTTATCTAATTCCCAGGTGGGACAAGAAGTAAGCTCTTCAGAGACAGGCAGGTGGCCTGCTTATTGCAAATGGGCCACAAAGTTGTGTTTCTCTTCTTCGCAGAAGCTGCAAGATGTCTGAAGATCACTCCAAAAATACCTTCCCAGCAAATAGCCGAACACGTAACTGTCCAGCTTTGTTTACACAAAGGAATTTAATTTTACAGTCTTACCATAAAGGAATAAAACCAGAAAGAATCTGTAAGGACTTGAATTTTGATAACACTCTTAGCGGCAAAGTGTTGGGATGACTTTTTATATAGACATTTGCAAAAGTTAGAAATCCAGCTAGTCACAGAGCTGGTTAAAAAAAATATAAATCTTTCCTGAGCAAGACAGAACTGCTTGTGACGACATCAGACACAGTTATTCTGAAATATAAAGGGTATTTCCTGAGGTGTCATTCACTTTCCAAGCAAGAACTACTCATTATTCTACATTTTAAAAAGACTTTTTTTTGTTTGTTTGTTTACCCAGCAACATAGAAATTCACTTTCTGACACTATAGTGAAGAGCTCAGCTCAGAAGGAATAGGACAGACTGGATCACAGCTGTACTTGCAAAGAGAAAACCAGAGGAAGCCCTGTTAGATATTAATCCAAATTAGTTAAATTAAAGCATAAAACAAGACCATCATCTAATAAAAATAATCCAGAGAGGCTGCAGCTGAGCTCTCAGAAATGAAACCATTCTCAGTATTGGGCAAGAGACACTGATATGACAGCTATCAGGAGCCTCTGTCCAAGCCAGGATAATAACTGTGCAACTTCACATAGGCAGTGGATGGATGGCACAGAGCTTACCATGCACATCCACGGTCCTCTCCTGCATACCCCCGCCAGCTCTGTTGTGGTTTAATGCTCAGAGAGGGCCCCACATCTCTTGGTCACCTTCCTCTGGTAGCCAGGTGCCACTTTGCCAGTTTTAACTCAAGCTTCCTCAGTAGCTCCCAAACTCTTACTACCCTTAGGTAAGCACCACCACCTCAAGGGATGGACACGATTTAATTCCAGTACCACTGCAGAGATGTTATGAGAGTGCTTTAAAGCACAACATCAAACAGCCCCCAGATGCACATGCACAACTCTAAGAATCATCTGGATGGCCCCTCTGGCAGCCAGTTATAAACCAGATACAATCGATGGGAGACAAATTTGCCCTCAGGACTCCTCAAATACAGTAGGGTAAGAACAAACGTGGAGATGTGTGATTACAAATCCTGAAGATTGCTTTAGGACATGCACTTCCCTTGATTTTAGCACAACTTTGCTAGATTTAAACTAGCCCAAGAACAAAATGATTACAGATTCATAAAAAATTAAATTCATAGACCATAGTGGATGCAAAACACACGCGACACCAACACTGTAGTCAGATTTGCCTCAAATATTTAGCATCCTAGCTCTGAAGGATGTTATAGCAAAACTATCAAAACAAAAAAATACTACTATTTGGAAGGAAAAGGCTGGCATTTTCCCCTTGTTTACGTAATAGATAATATCAGGGGTGAATAAGCCCTTTTGCCTAAGCAAATGCCATAGGCAGTGTCATATCAGCACCCATGGTAAGTACGTGAGCAAAATTGTCATTTGACCTCCCTGAAACAAAGAGACAACAATAATACACCTGTTGCTTTGATCTTTCTGTCTGTTGGATAGATTTCAACCTATCTCACTGTCATTTGCAGTCATCTCACTTGCTCCAATGCCGCTTTACAAGAATAAAATCTTTCTTTGCTCTGTGCTAACACACAAAAGACTCTCCCTTGGTAAGTTGTAACCTTTTGGCTTCCATTACAGATAGATCCATATTCTGCTTAGGAGCATCAAGGGTGGGGTGGGAGGTGAAGAGATGAGAATGCAGGGTTGGGTGGAGTTTGGGGGGTTTTTGTTTCTTTCTTTCTTTTCAAAATTGGCATTTAAAATTCAATATCTTGGTCAGTTAAGAAAAAAAACCACTTTTTTTGGTGAGAAATGACACTATTCCATCCTGTGAATCTCTGCTCTTCATCCAGGAGAGTCCACAGGAAACCAGCACAAGAACCAGAAATTGTAACTAGTGAAGAAAGTTTTCACTCTTGTGAGAATAAAATACCACATTTCAAGGTCTGGTGCAGAGCAAATGGTCTCCAAACCTACAAAGTTATTAAAAACCTAGAAACTTCTTGAACAAAAGATTCTTGCATTGAGTTTGTAACTTGTCCCTTTATACTCCAATACAGTTAAGTGTGTATAAAGAGGCAGGGAGCTTGAATTTTCAATCTTACAGGACAAGAACATGAGTATTACTGAACATTCATGCAAGATCCAACACTCCCCAGCCCATATGAACGAAATCCCTTTCCTCTCCTCCCGCAACCCCTCAATTCCTCATCCCATTTCCATGTCATCGCTGAAGAGCAGGCAGGTTTTAAGACAGCATGTACATAAACTTCAGTGACCAAAGAGGTAAATACAGATCATATAGGCAATGGTAACTTCTTCTAGAAGCCAGGTCACAAGATCTCTTTCTCAGAAGGAAAAACACCAAGACCACAACACTTGTGACAAAAATCACAGGATCACAGAATCTTCACGGTTGGAAAGGACCTTTGAGATCATTGAGTCCAACCACAAAAAAAAAAAAAACAACAAAAACCAACAACAAAAAAAACAACCACCACCACAAAAAAAAACAACAACCCACAACACAACCCAAACCAACACACACACACAGAGGTTAGGAAGAACTGTACTCTGGACAGAACTTGTTCTAATTCACCAGTGTGCTGGTTTTGGCTGGGATAGAGTTAATTTTCTTCACAGTAGCTAGTATGGGGCTATGTTTTGGATTTTTTGGGGGGATTTGTACTGGAAGCAGTGTTGATAATACAGAGATGTTCTTGTTATTGCTGAGCAGTGCTTACACAGAGTCAAGGCATTTTCTGCTCCTCATACGGCCCTACGAGTGAGTATGCTGGGGGTCCACAAGAAGCTGGGAGGGGACACAGCTGGGACAGATGACCCCAGCTGCCTAAAGGGATATTGCATACTATATGACATCAGGCTCAGCATATAAAGATGGGGAAAGAAGAAGGAAGGGGAGACATTTGCAGTTAAGGCATTTGTCTTCCCAAGTAACCGTTAAGCATGATGGAGTCCTGCTTTCCTGGAGATGGCTGAACACCTGCCTGCAGATGGGAAGTAATGAATGAATTCCTTGTTTTGCTTTGCTTGTGTGCACAGCTTTTGCTTTACTTATTAAATTGTCTTTATCTCAACACATGAATTATCTCACTTTCACTTTTCTGATTCTCTCTCCCATCCCACTGGGGGGAGGGAGAGAGCCTCTGAGTGGTGCTTAGCTGCTGACTGGGGTTATACCATGACAAGCAGCTGTAGAGGGAGCCTAAACACTTAACAAGCCGAATAGGCTTAGTATTTTAGACAACTAAGCTTCAGGTAGGGTTAATCTCAGCTAAGGGTGGAACAAAGTCCCAACTCTGTCTAGAATTTAGACTACACTCTGGCCAGAAGCTTTATCCTATTTTTAGTAGTATTCCATGGACTTTTAAAGCCCTGACCCCAGGGAGACAGTCACTAGCAGACCATGGGGATGGCAGGATATTCAAGATCCCTAAGAAATCCTGAATACTGTTATCATCAGTTCAAAAAGACTTTTACAGTTCTCTCAAGCATAATACAATTTACATCATTTCACTAATACTACATTTTCATTCATTTACATGAAGGAAACCAAGAAAGGGAAAAATATTGATTAAAAAAAAAAAAACCACAACAAAGAAGCAGAAATTGGGGCAAATTTATAGACATAAATAGCTATAAGTCACCAAATAAAAGTAGCACCGCAATCCTACTGCTTCCTTTGCAACCCTTAAATACCTGAAAAAGATAAACTCATAAGTTTCCCCAGAAGCTACACAATACTCTAACCAGAGAGTAAAGCACTCATTTCACAGAACCATTAGCACAGACCCAAAATTAAGCTTACATGTACACAAATAATATTAAAATACAAACATTTGACCAAGTGAGGGGGAATAGTTTGAGCTCATGTCCAAAAAAGCTAATGGAAAGATCTAGAGCTGTTTTTGGCAGATTTCTTCACTTCATGAACTAATGCAAAAGGTAGATTTTTTACTATACTTCCTCTCCTTGGGAGAATGGAATAGACCCCAACACCCCACTTACCAGACCACAAACACCTAGTAAAAGGAATGCACAATCCTTTGTACCAAGGAGCAAGTGAAAACAGGGCAACCTCCTGCAGCCCCCAACAAAAGAAAGGGACAGATGATTACCCAGAAGACAATGAGAAGGAGAAGCCCCCCACTCCTTGGGGCTGGATTCCCTAAGCGCATCAATCTTGAATGTATCTGTGGTATCCGCAGTTGTGAGGTTTTGTCTTAAACAGCTAAGATGTGAAGTACAAGCTCTAGGGAAAACATCTGCTTTCTGTTATTTTAGACATAGCTTACATCTAATACAAAATCTGGGAAGACCTTCCCCTACTCTTTCTATATGGGTGCACAATGATTGCTGTACTCCTTCCCTTCCCTGTTCTTGAGGCAGATTTTTCCAAGTTTTGATAACTGCCTTTTGGTTGGATGATAATTGACTTCTCCTGTTGTAGAAAATGGGTCTTTATTGAGCAAGCTGCTCTCCACATGTGACAGCTTATATGAAAGAATATTACTACAACTATAATGATTTCCAATTTGGGACCTATAAATCAGATCCATTCCCATTGTAAAAATGACCTTTTTCAACCTTTTTCTTCATGTTTGAATATCATTAGACAGTAAGGAGGCTCTGTGTTGTGGCTATTAGGCAGCAAGTAAATATGAATATATTGTGTTTTAATATGTAAGCTTGTCAAGGTGCTGCAATGTTAACGTGATTTATAAAATGAAAAATCTATATGATTAAACTCTGATGAATACTCACATTGGATTTATCTGTAGAAAGAAGTAATCAGAGAAAACCTTTTTGCTGTCTCCTACAGCTACAGAAGATAGCTCTTCTAATGGGAAAACATGTTTTTCATTACAGTCCATTGAATGCCACTGAAATACGAGAACTGGCATCCCATCAACCCAGAGAAACAAACAAAACCAGCCCTTATGTGTAAATTCATTTTTGCTGTGACTTCACAAGAATCAGGGCTGCTACAGAATGAGCATCATGCTAACAAATAGCATTGGGTCATGTAATGCTCCAAAGTAGATGCTGATTCTCTGAAGAAGAGATTCAAAATGGCTGGCATATTTATTATTTATTATTATGCTTTTTTATTCAAAATCAGCTGGGAGGTCCTGTACACTCAGAAACGGAAGGCTCATTCACAAGAAGAATATTCAGATATTAAATATTTGAACCTAATGAAGTTCAACAAGGGCAAGTGTAGGGTCCTGCACCTAGGGAGGTGTAACCCCATGTCGTGGTTTGGCTTCAGATGGCACAAAGGGCCAGGTGGCAGGCGCTCACGCAGGCCTGAAGCCCCTCCACTGCCACTGCTGCGGCCGGGAGGGGAAAATTGGAAAAAAAAGTCAAAACTCATGGGTTGAGACAAAGGCAATTTAACAGAACAGCAAAGGGAGGAAGAAACAACAACAACGATAACACTGACAGAGGAATATACAACCACAATTACGATACCACCACTTGCTGACCGCACCCGGGACGCCCCCGACTGCCCTGCTCTCCCTGCTCTCTCTCCCCAGGGGGGACTTCCTCTTCCCCCCCACTTCCAATCCCTCCCCTTCCCCAGCAGCTCTGGCTACCCCCGTGGGCATGGCTCACATAGGATGGAATACCTGTGTCCCTGCTAGGTCCTGGGGAGAATTAACCCTATCTCTGCCAGACCCACAACACCCCATGCACCAATACAGGTTAGGGGCTCACCTGCTGGAAAAGGTCTGCAGAGAGGGACCTGTGAGTCCTAGTGGACAACAAGATGACTATGAGCCAGCAATGCAACCTTGTGTCGAAGAAGGTAAATGGTCCCCTGGGGTGCATCAAAAAGATTATGGTCAGTAGGTTGAGGGATGTTATCTTGCCTGAGGGATGTGCTCCTGCATCTGGAGCACTGTGCCCAGTCCTGGGCTCCCCAGTTCAAGAAGGACAGGGAACTGCTAGAGGGAGTCAAGCAGAAGTCTACAAAGATGATCAAGGGAATGGAGCATCTCTGAGGAAAGGCTGAGACACCTGGGTCTGTTCAGCTTGGAGTAGAGAAGACAGAGAGGGGACCTCATAAATGCTTACAAACACCTAAAGGGCAAGTGACAAGGCTCTTTTGAGTGCCCAGTGACAGGACAAGAAGGAATGGGCATAAAGTTGAACATAGGAAGTTCCATCTAAACATGAGGAAGAACTTTACTTTTAGGGTGGCAGAGCACTGGAAGAAGCTGCCGAGGGAGGTGGTGGAGTCTCCATCTCTGGAGAAATTCAAAACCGGCCTGGACACATTCCTGTGCAACCTGCTCTGTGTGGACCTGCTCTGGCAGGGGGTTTGGACTAGATGATGGTCCCTTCCAACCCCACATTCCGTGATTCTGTGAAAATAGTGTCATAAACAGTACATGGGAAATTCCATCTGAATGTAAAGAAAAACTTTGAGGGTGACAGAGCACTGGAACAAGCTTCCCAGAGAGGTTGTGGAGATTCAAAAGTTTCAAAATCTTTTGGATTCAAAAGATTCAAAGTCTTTTGGATTCAAAAATCTGCCTGGATGCCTTCCTGTCCGACTTCCTCTAGGTGAACATGCTTTGAGAGGGGAATTGGACTAGACAATCTCCAAAAGTCCCTTCCAACCCCTATCATTCTGTGATTCTGTGATATCCATTGAGAAAGTGACTAGATCTGAGATTTAACTTTGGACTTGCCTCTGGTTAGAAAGCCACTACTCTGAGACAGTAAAAAAATAACTAGCCTCCAAAGAAAGCAAACAGTCTTGGAAAAGGATAGGCAGGACAGCTGACCCATACTGACCAAAGGAATATTCCACACCATACGATGTCTGCTCAGCAATAAAAGCAAAGAACAAGGAAGAGGAAAGGGCATGTCTGTGTGTGTCCACATTTGTTATTCACAGCATTTGTCTTCCAGAGCAAGCACTATGGGTACTGATGCCCTGCTTCCTGGGAAGTGGCTGGACGTTGCCTACTAAAGGGAAGTAGAGAATAAATATTTTGTTTTCCTTTGCTTCCACACACAGCCTTTGCTTTTGCTTTATTATCTTGCTCCATGAGGTTTTTTTCCATCTTATTTTATTTCCACCCTGTCCTGCAGAGGAGATGAGTGATAGAGCAGCTAGGTGGGCACCTGGCATCCTGCCAAGGTCAACCCACCACACACCCTCTCCCTGCAAATATAACAACCAAACCCCAAATCTCACATTTTAATGTAGAAGTCAGAAGAGTCTTAGAAAAACTGAAATTGTTTTAAATGTTTCAACTCTGTCTCTTCCTTGTTGCACTGGAAAGCAAACCTTGAAAGTTCCCAGAATAGAAGATAACCACGACCCTGCCTGACTTTAATTTCAGCTTCTGCCAATCTAAATTACAACCATTCTTGTGGTTGAATTTAAAATGAGGGAGAAAAGTAGCCTTAGGATTGTTAGTATGGAAGCTCAGCTGAACCACTTCTCTCTTTAACAGGAACACCTCTAATGAAAGTCTGCCAGCATCTGAATTTTATCAATGGATTCACCTAACTTCATAGTGACTTTTAATTCTGTTTAGTGGCAAAACCCTTTTCTTTCATTACCCTAAGTGTTGCAGGTTCTAATTCTTTTTTTCAAGCCATGCAGCTTTTTGTTATTCAAGCATGTCAGCTCACTGGACCAAGTTTGGTACTGTAAGTAGAGATGAACAGTGTGGGAGGAGAAGAGGGAAAGATGAGGTTGTCATAATCTTTGAGATGCTTAATTCGTAGCAAAAACTAAACATATGATTAACTCACCTTGATTTGTACAGTGTCTATCACAACTTTCCAAGCACATTGAGCAAATTAGAAATACAAACATATTACAGTAGTAAGGACATTAAAGCTTTCTGACCCACAATCCTTAAGCAGAGTGAATTAACCTTTCTTCATAAACCACAGGAGGAAATGGCTCTTGAGCACATCCTGAAAGTTAGAAGTCTGACAGGCACTCAGGAAATAATTTTCAGAGTTCTCCAAGGAAAACATTGCATTTCCTTTGGTGTCCCTCGCAGACCAGGGGTAACTTGCATGATTCACAGTTGTCTGAATAGCTGCAGAAGAATGTGGCCATAGAGAACATAACTTGGATTTAGCATATCAGAGCCTTGCAGCTCACTGATCACCAGCTTCAACTGTACATCTCTTGGCTACCTTTTTTACCTGCCTTGAAGTTTGTGCTCCATGTATCACCAAGCAGCTCTAATCCCAACTGAGATTTCTGGATGCTATTCTAAGACAAATAAACACCAGTCTATATAACCACTATCAAAGGCAGCTGCAAATGCAAAATTTACTCTGTAATTTAGGAAATTTTACATTTCTGCGGTGTGTCCATTCTGCACTCTCACAGCTGGGAGATCTGCATTCAGGTTTGATCCCCTTGACAGTGATGTTCCCAATACCAGGCAATACAACTGCTTAGGCTGAAGAGTAAACAATAAATGACCCTGAAAATGAATGGTGGTGAGTAGAAGAATCTAAGAGGGCTAAATATTGTCAGAACTACCATTTCATGACCTGTGGTTTCCAAAACTGACTGCACTGCATGGTGATAGCTACTGAAGCTGGAGTCCTCATGAAGAAGAACTTTTTAGCAGAGTCTAGCCAGCTACCCCATTGAGTGATGCACCCTCTGTCCTACCAAGGGAGCAAGTGACAATATTCACCAGTGCCCATGCCTCCAACAGAGAAGGTTGCACCATTCCTTCAATTATCCATCTCCCACAGTGGCAAACAGTCCTGGATCAGCAAGGATATTCCTCTATCTAAGCAGATGGGGGAATTAGATCCCTCCACGGCTGCGTCCTGCAGAGTAGGAGGCTGAACTAGGCTAGACAACAGAGTAGTCAATGCCTCATGCCATTGCAGGACAATTCAAAATTAGCCATCCTCTGGCAGGGAACAGAGTGAGGTTTTATGCTTTAAAATGCTGTCACTTCATACCAAACCAGAATTCCAGAATAATGGACAAGAGGAGTTTGCTTGATTAGTAATTATTTGAGTACATGTGTTTTGAGTTTTGTACATGTTTGAGTACACGTATTTTAGACTATTAAAATAGTAATATATAGATGTATTTTTAAGTGCTGAATTGAAAATTACAGTTTTCATACCATAGTTGTTGGCTACCAGACCTCAGTGTGGGTTCCACATATGCTAGTAGGAGAGCAGAGGTATCGCATAGGAAATACTGTTATCTCCTTTTCTCTTTCCTTCTGTCAAGAATCCATCTCTGCCTCCTGTCTTTCCTCTCTCAAGTGAGGATTCCCCATCTCTTATGTCAAGACAAAAAAGCAGGCTGCCTCAAACTGACATCAATACATGCGCTGTAGCATCAGCTCCTTTGCCTGCAGAACACCGCATCCCAATGTGCCCAGATGTTGTCAACGAGCGAACATTTCCATATTGTTTAAAAGTCGTGTGTGATTTGCATAGCAGTGCCTTTCCCAACTTTCTCAACAGGTACTGCTCTGTAAACAAGTGTGAAAATGTCAGAGTAATATATTAACATTTACTTTAACAATTAAATGGAAGGATTTCAGTATTTAAATATAATTAGGGAACTGGTTTTAATCCCAATGCACACACACTTGTTTTGGTTTTCAAAACCAGCTTCCTTTTAAAAAAATTATTCTGGGCCATGTAACTCACCTCAAGATTAGAGAGTGCTATAACAAATAATCTAGCATGTTAAGATCAAAATAAATCTCACACAGGTTCACGTCCTGCATAAGCACAGTATTGTCTGAGGCAGATCCAGCTGAAGGGTATAAACCAAAGATTACAAAATATATTCTCCAATGCAGTACGTGCTGGAAGAAAATGCAGTACCTTTACAAATACTATACATCATTATACCACCAGCAAATATATTTCTACAGACAACAAATTTTAGTAAGATCACAATTACCCATTCTTTACAATAAGCTTTATATCTTAGTCATGAGCACTAACTAAAACACCCTGATGTCCTAATCTGTCTCCAAAGGCATGTATCAGTTGTGCCTGTCCAAATGAGGAAAGCAGGGTCAAGAATGGATCTGGCAGCCTTAAGCCCATGCCTTTCTTTTTCTAGAAGTAATGTTCAATTTCTCCAACAAAACTATGAAGGAGATAACCAAAGCACCTCATATATCAGCAAGTATCACAAAGGGTGCTGATAGTATTTTTTATTCCAGTTGGAGGCATTTTCTACATTCTGAATCTGCCACTTCTATTACTGGAATCTGCGCTGGCTGCTTGTCTTCTCCATGGCAGAATGGGAGGATTATCAGTACTCCTCAGAGCTGTGAGTATTCAGCAGTATAGGCAAGCCCCACAACTACAAATACTTCTGCTTCTTTGCAAGAACTCCTCCTGTGGAGAACATAGACTTCACACCTCACAACAGTGCAATAATGGATTGGAAGCAAAACTGACAGCTGAGAAGGTCTTCAGCTGTTTGACAAGTGCAACAGGATTAGTTCCTGAAAATCCTGGTAAAAGATGGTATTCTGAGAGGGTAACAATCCAAAAGATTACCAGTCCATGGTCAGATAAAACAGCAAAAGGCTAGTTTTGCTGTCCAGTGTGTTGGTAAAGCCAGAACAATTCCAGAAAAGTCAATAGTGTTTTTCTGGATTTAAAACAGCAATTCTTAGAGAAGAACTTGTCCACAACTTGCTGTACCACAGTGTAATATGCATAAAATTTCTTACACTGAAATTCTGATGAGGACAATGGGGCTGGGGGAGGGGGAGAGGGGAAGAAACAGAAAAGCTTATACTAGAGTGGGTCTGCATCAGTCTAGGAAAGGGGATTTGGCTTCCGGCTCTTTATAGTATTAGAGGACGTAAAACTAAGACAAACAGGAGAGATGGGGAGGGATTCTTTATTAGGAAGTATAGAGACAGGATGAGGGGTAAAGGTTTTAAACTGAAAGACAGTACCTTTAGATTAGATATTAGGAAGAAATCTTTGCTGTCAGAGTGGTGAGACACTGGGACAAGTTGCCCAGGAAGTTGTAGATGTCCCATTTCTGGATGTGCTCAAACCAGGTTGGATGGGGCTTTGAGCAACCTTGTCAAGTAGAAGATGTCCCTGTCCATGGCAGGGGGCTTGGAACTAGATGATCTTGAAGGCCTCTTCCAACTCTAACCATTCTGTGATCTTATGATTCTGTTATTCTATGATTTTAGAAGCACCCAAATTGTTGCAAAGTTGAAAAGCTGATAAATCCTAGGATTTCAAGCACTCTCTAAAATGCTGGGATTTTGCTATCCTGCAGCTTAATTTTTCTGAATATGCTTAGTTTTAGATGCACATTTGTCTAACCCTTTTTATACAGCTTTTGACTATTCTATGACTATGATTTCCCTTTGACAAAATCAAGATGAATGATTGCAGAAAAGGACTTTTCAACCATTCACTGCAAACAAAAGAAAGTGCATCTTAGAGATGAAACATCCATGTTTCTCAGGATAGCCTGAGCAAGTACAAAAATCACCATGTGGCTCTGTGAGGCCACTTCCAGCTCCTTTTCTTTGACTCTATGCATAACTTGAAAAATCCTTTAATGTCTAACTCTTAAGAATGTGTTACCATATATAAGGAAGGATAACTAGGGGGTTTTGCTCCACTTTGGTGTTCATTCTGTTTTTTGGTTTTATTTTTACCATTATAATGAAAGTTATTGAAGCTAAACAACAGCCACAGGTGAAATTCTGTATTGATGGTGCACACTCTGAAAATCATCTTATTTTGGTGTTTCAAAAAGGCAGAGCTTGGCTTATAAACAACCTCTGAATTTCCTGTCTTATACAATGTGATATATTGAAATAGTGTATAACTCAGAACCTTGAAAAAAATAAAGGTTCAGTTTAAGAAGGAAGACGTAGCACACACCCCTTTGCTGCTGTCTCCTGGAAAGTGAAAAATATACGTTTGGCATTGTGACAACAAAGTATGGGAAAGAAAAATAAAGGTATTTAATTATAAAAGCAACTTGAAAAGGTCTTCACAGTTGTGAAAGCAAGTTAGCAAGAGCTGGCAAAACTCCACTTAACGGTGACTTACACCTGTAAGAAACCTAGCCGTACTTGTAACTCTATTAAGAAAAAAAAATCTACACATATCTACCCTTTATATCTGAGATGGAAAAAACTTGAATACTGTGTTGACATCTTGTTTTCCTAAATTTCAAACAAGTTGAAAAATACTGGAAGGTATCAACTGCCCCATTCATGATCAATAATTATCAAAGTGAAAATATTCAATTGAAGTGTGTATTTTGTAAACCCAAATCTTGTCCCATAACTGGAGATTACAAAAATTTTAAAATACACTTCTTCCTGGGTGTCATAAAGTCAAGGGATGTTCTCCTTAAGTTTCACAGTGAGGTTATAGTTCCTGAATATCAATGTCTGCACCATGCAACACTTTCAAAATCAATAAGCTGCAGTCCTTAAAAGATTAATATTAATTTACACAAAAGGGAGGATACTGAATATGATTATTCTTATTGTTAGTCTACTAGAAGCTACTCCTGTTTAGTTATTTGAGGCTGATGCAGAGTTTCCAATTCGCTGGTGACACTGGGAGCAAGTTTGGTGATGGACAGAGTCAGATACAGGAGAATCATCACACTACAGACTTATAAAGGTGCATAGATGGCATATAAGTAGCTAAATGAAAAGTCTGGTCTGCAAGATCTTTTTATATCTGAAAAATTTGTTTATGTGTCTAAGTAGGATCTGGGCTTTAAGTTATACCTATGCAGGGTATAATTTCCTGGATATCTAATGAAATTTGCTGTTGGATCTCAGATTTTTACAGCTGAGGGTTTTTTCATAAGCCCTGATCACCCTAGGTCCAGCCGCTTCTCTCACAGGTGGTGTAAGTGGTCTAGCAGGCTTCTTTTCTCCCAGGTTCTTCCAACAGCCACTGCAAAATGAGGAATCCAAGCAGTATTATATATCGCTATCTCTCCTCCCACCTCTAAAAAGACTATATTTGATACATCTGATACAGGGATGCCCCATCCCTGGAAGTGTTCAAGGCCAGGCTGGATGGGGCTTTGATCAACCTGATCTAGTGGCAGGTGTCCCTGTCCATGACAGAGGGGTTGGAACTTGATGATCATGAAGGTCCCTTCTGACCTGAACTATTCTATGGTTCAATGATTCAGGATTGGACTTTAGATCTTTCACATGCACATTGACATTTTAATATTTAGGTCATAACCCCAAATCAACTTTAAAACAAGTCCGTGTACATGTACATTTTATTTTCCCCTTGTAAATCAAGGAGTTACTTCCACTCAAACAACAAGAGCCAGTCAGCTGTTTCTCACAAAAACTTGCAAACCTGGCAGATAAAGCTATTAGGGAAAAACACAGATACTTTCAGCTTAATTCTTCAAAGATCAAACTTGCCTTCAAAATAGAATCCTTTAGATGTAAAGTTTGTCAATAACAGGGCAAAGCAAATATAATATAATTGCAGGAAGTCAGGCAAAGGGAGGTGAGTCAAGGCCATGCAGTTGTGTCCTCATTGAACCTTTGTGACAAAGATGAGCCTCCCATTGCTAGCTGAGCTTGGCAAATAAGTGACTCATAACAATGTATATCACCTAGTGAAAGGGCTCGGTAACCTAATATTGGCTTTCCCCTGCTGGACACAGGTACCTATAACTAAATATATCTGATACAGGTCTGACATTTCATTTCATCACACTGCTATGTTGTACCATGTAATGCACTGCAACAGAAGGATGCACTGGAGTAACAGTTCTGATTAAAATGTATGGAAATAGATGTCTTTTCAGCTGAGACAGCAAACTTAGTTCATTCAGAGGTGTGAAAGCAGAAGATAATGCTGCAAATAAATTACAGACAAGCCCGCTTTGTCCTTCCTCTTCTCAGTTGGTTTTCTTCCACCTCATGTCTTATCAGTCACTTTGCTCATGGTTCCCACAACACCATGTCGCCAGATCATCATTAGTTTCAGTGTGCCCCTAAATAAAGGCAGCTTTTCTCTCCTCATGGTCCTAACAAGGTAAAAACTTGCCCCCACTGAAAAGGGGTCCCCATTTCACTTAGGATGTGCTAGTTGTCATTCAGAGTGGAATCTCAGGAAAGACATAGAAGAAAAGCTGGCAAAAAGAGAACACCACAAGGATGGTAAATGGAGAAAAAAAATCCAAGAAGCAAATGAGAAAAAGGAGATTAAAAACATTAAAAGAGGAGGTAAGTATCATACTACCTCTATCTCACAAGAGCAAGCCAAGAGGGTAGGATAGGAGAAAGAATACACCACCTTCCCAGGGCTCCACAAATAGACAACCAGTTGTTCTTACCACAGCTGGAGCAAAGACCAGCTTTGGTATAATTTGTGAAAAATTATACCCATATAATTTTTAATCTCAATGTCTAGAGAAGCCCAAATGGTTTCTTCAAAACAATGTGCCTTACGTATCAGTGCACTGCCCACATGAACCACACCATCTACCTTGTTAAATCTTGAATGAACTTTGAAGTCAGATTTACAGTGTGTAAGGAAGTAGGTATGGCCAGGTAAGTAGTAGGTATGGCTAAGGAATCAGGTGGCATGCACTCTCATTAATGCCAATTACCAACAAAACTTATTTTGTGTGGAGCCATTGTGTTCGTAATATCATGAAAGAAGTTTAGAATAATAAGTTACAGATGGGGAATTTGAGACAGTGAATGGTAAAGTAGACTTGCAAAAGTTCACTTAACTTTTTGAGGCAGAGCTGGATTCTGTCTGCCATTTCCCAGATCAGACCCCAGGTCCCATGTATTATTAGTTTAGTGATGACAAACAGAGAAAAAAATGTATTCAGAATTAAGTCTTGTTTGCAAATTAATTGAAGCTTGCTCAATTGGTTTCTTTCCAAAACCAGACTAATAGTCACCTTTACAAACTATTACTTGGCATTGTGGCCAGACCAAAAAGGTGTCAGCCAAGGAGAGCTATGCAGGAAAGGCTTTGAGAGGTTGTCTCAGAGTCATGGTGACTAGTATCTTCCAAAAGGTTTTCACGGACTTTTTGCTTCTACATGGAAAATAAAACAAAAATACTTTAAATCCCAGGGAAGTACAGCAATTGCATGTTAACATGGTATTGCCACATCTGAAACATATAACATGCTACTTATTGAAAGAAATTTTAAAAGTAACAAGAACCTGTATGGTTGTGCCACAATGCCTTCACATAATGGAACACCTGGACCTGTGTATTGAAATCAGTACCTTTGTGGCTAAAACAGAATGATCACGAAGAGCATTTTCATGGTATATAGCATCATAACATTTTTCTTCCATGTCCCTTGCATGAATAGAAACCAAGTGGGACGTTGGTACTAAATGGTATCATGCTACAAATGGTCACTGTAGGAAGGTCTTCTCCTGACTGTGGCTTTCCATATCCTGTCCTCAGGCTTGCACCTCTTCCCATACATGTGATTGCAGACATATATAACAATCCTTTCACACCTTTCCCTTCTTTGACTTCTGTGACAGTTATTGGTTCTTTTAACCTTTAATCATTTGTGCAAGTCTTCAGACTGACAATGAAAATTGTTTTTCTTTCTACTTATACACACATTTAGTCAGATATTTTTTCCTGCAATATATTTTATATAAAAATTGACACTTCATCAAAAGTAAAGTGTTTTGTGAAAATTATTTTTTGAGATGAAAATTTAAAAAAATATTTATATAGGTACAAACATTTTATTTTGACCTTTGTGGAACAAAGCATTCAAATCCTCTATTTTAAAATTTCTTTTCATTTCAGTATTTTCTTTACTTCATATTTGTAAAACAATACAAAGAAAAGCCTCAAAAATGACATGACAGATATATTGATTTTTCGACCCTAAATGCATTACTTGAGGGACATTTCAGGAAACAGAACATTTATATGAAAAGCTTTTGTTCTGCTACAGAAGAAAAGGTATTTCAAAATTGCAAAAATCAGCTAACAACATGGCTCCCACACGATTTTAATGGATAGACAAAAATACACACTTTAGCAATAGATTTCGCAAGTGCTCTATCATTCTTTTAGCTAAAAACTGATGGCTATTTAACACTGAATTTACCAGTAGCAAAACAGTTGATTCTATGTCTTGTAATTAATTGACCATCCTAGGTAAGAGTTTTAAGAACATGAGGGTTTT
Organism: Gallinago undulata; assembly: GCA_026546715.1. Taxonomy (NCBI): domain Eukaryota; kingdom Metazoa; phylum Chordata; class Aves; order Charadriiformes; family Scolopacidae; genus Gallinago; species Gallinago undulata. The sequence continues at coordinate 19,686,630 of JAOTQQ010000032.1, read as the reverse complement.
AAGCAGTTAAGTTACAAGTTTGATGGTTTCTGCAAACTGAGAAATAGTCTATGATCAACAGCTGATTCCAGAATGGCTGCCACACAGCAATGCAATCGTAGTTCCTTTTGGTCATTAATGAAATAGGCAAAATTCCAACAAATGCTTACATGCTCAAGCATATTACTATTATTCTGTAAAATGTTTATCGTCCTCTAAGTTTTGAGGAACAGTTGTTCCTCCAGTCTCATACAAACTATGAAGAGAAATGCATATGGGTAAACTTCTCTTAGACTCATGAATGAGATACCATCTATGCCAAAATCTGACACACAGGTAGACAGACTTGAAAAACTTACATAGAAAGGCGTGGAGAACATCAGATTGCTTTTCTAGCTAGAAATAAAACTAAGAAAACTAAATATCCTGGTTTTTTAAAAGATATCACTGATTAGTCCCAAAGACACAAAATCTGATATATATACATCATATACATAATGCTGTAACATAGCTGACATGTAACATTCTCCGTTTTCATCTTGAATGCTGGGGTTTAGATATTTGGATACAAGTCACATTTGAGAAGCAGTGGACAGGAGGGTGACAAACCTACATATCAGGGAATTCTATTTAAAAAAAAACAAACAAACAAAACCACAAAGGCTTTTAACTTGGTGCATCCAAAGATGTCTTATATTTAGAAGTATAGACAACAAATACTGAGAAAGAACAACCTCCTTTAGAGGACCTGGAATTCAGAAATCAGTGTATGCAAAATTGTTATTCTGTTCAGAACTGACATGGAAATTTGCTCATATTTCAAATAACAATACAAAACAATTCATGAAGCAGAAGAATACTTAAGAAATTAACTAAACCAGAGAGAAAGGCCCATGAACTGTTGGAATACAGAATGCAAGCAACAATTACCTATATTCAAGATGAAATGTTACATGTGCCAACTTGAGACAAGTACTGAAAAGTCAAGGATTCTCTGAATTTCTGAGTGATGAGGGAAATGCTCGGGCATTTATGCTTTCCATATCCATGTCACTGGGCCTTCACAATGTCTTCACTGAAATTAAATACTCCTTTTTCTTCCTTTTTTTTTTTTTTAAATCAAATCAAAAGCACCACCAACAAACTAGGAAAAAGCTGGGAGCAGAAAGCGCTGTCTTATACTGTCACAGTAACAGAAGATTAACAATAACCAGATTTTCCAGAAATCTGTGAAATGTTGCCCTGGGCAAATTTACTTTAAACAAATGTCTACTTTGTAGTATAATTATAATCAGTTAAATAATGTCATTCAAATATTCAATCAAAATATTCAAATACTTCTAATCATTCCCATCGGTCTGGACAGTTTGCTTTTGGGGGCAGATAAGTAAGGATTTATATCCAAGATTTTTTTTAAGTGTTTTACCTCTGGAATTCAGGGAAAGGAAAGATGATGAGAGTCTGTGTTATCATGCAAGTGAGTAGCAGCATCCTAGGCAATAGAGTTCATGATTCATAACTGCAGTCTATTATTTAAGGTAAAGTTTTCCTCTCTAAAGCAAGGATAATGGCAAATGCATTTAGCCATGAAGAAGGCAGACAGCCTGCATGAAGGGTCCTCTTGGTCCTGTTTCCCATTGGAAAAAAAAAAAAAAAAAACAGAATAAAATTCTGGTTCAAACAAATCCAGTGATCGGTGTCCCGTAGGACTAGGATTAGTACCTATAACCTCAATTTCTGTTCAGAACATAGAAAGCCAGTTCTCACCAAGCCAGGGACATCTACCTATTCCAACCCTGCTGTTTACTGTCATGCCATCACTCTCTTATCAGCAGACCCATTTTTTTCACCTTTATGAGGCTCTGCCTGTAGTGAGATCATTTCATTTCCTCCTGCTAGCTGAATCCTAATTTCCAGATAGTGATTTGTGTACAACTGACAAACTTGTGATATAGTATTCCGCAAAACATAGGAACATCAAGTGTTTTTACCATAAAAATATTTGTGCATTTTTTCTGGGTTTATTGCTGGAGTATAAGAAAATTCAGACACACTTTATTCCTCACATATAACAGTGCTGGGCTTTACTGAGTACAAGAAAAAGTGAAAGAGAAGTAAGGAAATGTGGGATGGGGCCTGAATAGCAGAGCCCCGAGAGCTGCTCAATTGATAGGCAGGGATGTGCTGGAACTTGTAAGAAGCTGAAGGCGC
>JAOTQQ010000032.1:19636574-19679254 GCA_026546715.1 Gallinago undulata | reverse complement strand
TCCTGTTTGTTTCCCATGCTGCGTGCATTGGTGTAGAGACCCTTTAGCTGCTCTGCCGGCTGTGTCTCCTTCTTAGAAGGGCACTTCACTGGTCCTGCAACATGCTTTGTGCCAACTACCCTATTGTCTTAGGGGCTCTTGGTCCATCTTTCCAGGACCTTGCCTTTGTTAGAGTGATGAGTGTAAAGATCATATAGTAGAGGGGAAGGAAAGTGTAGTATCTGAGATTTTTAATTTTTAGATTAAACGGAAGGACTCTTTTCATCAAAACTTTTTTCAAGTTTCTATTTAAAACCAAGGGACTTTTTTTTCATTTGATTGGCTTGTAACAATTAGAAGAAAGATGTTGCTTTTTTCTGGTGAAAAGAAGAACCTCTTCATCAAACACTGCTCCTAAGCTCCTTCCTTTCATCAAACACTCGATCCTAGGATCCATACTGAAAGAAAAAATTCTTATTTCTTAAAAATAACTTTTTTGAGTAGCTGATGCACAGCCTTTTTCGAAGAAGTTCACTCAAGGTACCAAGAACTTCTGCAAGCCAGCCACTGTGTTCATGTAAATCTACACTGTGCTATTGGCTTCAAGGGAGTGAAGCTGGCTCATGACAGTTGGGAAGCTGGCACACTTTTGTTTGCTGGCATGTGCATGATTTCTGTCCAAATTCAGTGGCAAAAGGAGACAAAGAGCACAGCAAAAAGTGAGGATCTTTATCTCAGCTGGCTTAATGTCTGCTTGTCAACAGCTTCAGTCATCAGAACTTGTGCTGACACATGGGAATGTGTTTCCATACCATCATTACACAGGCTAAGGGCAATCATAGTCCCGAACTCACTGGTATTTCAGAGCTGCCATTTCTGGCTTGACAACTGCAATTGAAGGAAGCAAGACCTCTTCACTTTTGGTATTGATTTTCATACCCAAAGGACAATGATTTAGCCACATAATTTCTGCACAGCAATCAAAATTGTGACACCTCATCTCTTTATTGGTAGCGCCGCTTCAAAATACACTCCTTTATATATATATATATATTTATATTTTTATATATATATGTATCTATGTCCTAGTAGTCATCTTCCCTTCTTTTCTCCTTAGAAAATTTCAGATGTTTTCTTCTGACTCCAAAACTGTCCTTCAGTCAGTGGATTGTATAACACCTGAAATATGGTTTATTCCTATAAGAACACAGTCAATGCGGGAACTGAAGTGAAATTCTCATTTTCCAGTGTAACCTGACCCATGACAGCAAACCACAGAAGCAAGCACTTCTAGGAGGCTTGCTTTTGTTTGTTTTGCAGCTGAGCCACAGAGAAAGTAAATCATTCCACAAGATACCATGTCCTTGTGAGTATTAGTGTGTTGTCCTATTTTCCCTTGTCCCTTCTTCCTGAGCTAATTCAGCTTGATGAAGATGGATATATGATATACCATGCTCCATGGAAAAGAAGTTGAAAATATTTTCAATCTGAGAAATTTATTTCAGGCTAAATTTCTCTAGGGAATTGTACTAGGTGCCAGGCCTAGTGTTCAGAGTGAAGTTATTGCAGGAGTAGCCTGTCTTTACGAATGACCGCTTCACAGTGGTTTGCAGTGATTCAGTTTTGTGACCGCATTGTCGAGGTGGATTTTGCACACTGATTTGTCCCTGGGCTCTCTTAAGCTATAAGGATTTTCTAAGGACAAGATAGGAACTGGTATGGAAGACCCTTGTCACTGCGGGCAGGGAAATGGGATGAGTCTGAAGGTGCAGTTGAACAGAACTTTCTGTCGACATCCAGGTCAAGTGGATGGTGAGATGGACACATCATGTCTGAGACGCACAGCATGGGTCTCTCAGAGGTGCCTGTTGGGCACTCAAGAAATTTGGGACTATACTAATGTCACTAATGGAAAGAACATTGCCTGAATGTTCTGAAACTGGGTGATTTCTTCTTGGCATTAAGCTATATTTTTAAGAATTTAGTTTCAAGAACCATGACTTTCTCATTATAAAACTTTTTTTTTTTTTGAGGTGTTGAAAATCTTTTTGTTTGGGTCAATCAGAACTTTCCAGATTCATTCCCATTTTCTTTTGTAAATGGTTCTCTCACTTCAGTCCAAGTCCCCCCAAAACAGCTGTTTCAGTCCAAGTAAAACTATTTCCTCCCTCTTCGGTTCTTGTTTTGTTTTGTTTTTTCATTTGGCCACCAAACCAAAAAAAAAGAAACAAAAAAAAGCCACTGTTCACTGAGCTTGTGCTGCATTTTTGCACTTCCACCTTCCCTTCATGGCCCCAATACATCTACCATGTCATCCTGTCTCCCGTATAGGCTCTTCAGCAGCTGTAGCATGTGAATCTTATATGCGTTTATCTTTTTCCCCAAGGTCAAGAACAAGAGTTGGTTTCAAAGGCAGGTTTACAACGTTATTGTCCTTGGTGAAAAACAGAGCCATTTAATCTCCCTGATAGTGACTCTAATTAAGGATGCAAATATTCAATTACTCTGGAATATGCAGTGGGCTTCACAATTGAGTGAAACAATGTGAATGAAGTAAGTGTTGTGGGATCACAATTTATATTCTCTCCATTTCACAAAATCATTACTTTACTAAGAGTTATGTTTTAGTCACATGCTTGGCTATCCATGTCCTGAGAATCTGGGATATTTAACTACATCAAGCCTGGACTGTATCAGGAATAGCATGGCCAGCAGGAGCAGGGCAGTGATGGTGCATCTGTACTGGACACCGGTGAGGCCTCACCTCAAGGACTGTGTTCAGTTCTGGACCCCTTGCTACAAGAAGGACATTGAGCTGCTGGTGGATCTCACCTTCTGTCGGTCTAATAAGACCAAGCATATTTTCTTTTCTTTTGTGTCTTACAGGAACATTAAATGAACTGTACGTGGACAGACAAATTGGCCTACCTTAACCTTCAGTGCTTCCGGGGAGCACTCAAGTAATCCTGGCAGTAATATTATTTTCATTGTGTATGGCTATTTGAAGCCCAAGTTTTAAAATGACAAACCCACAGATTTTATTGATGATAGTCCGTTTTATCTTTTTATTCCCTGTTACTTGTAGTCAAAAGTCCCTGGAGTGGTCATGGTCTCAAGCTTTTAAACTCAATGAGATGACAGGAACACCAAAGGGAAAGTTGAGTTTGGCCACTATGGTCATACATGAAAACAAGATTTTTTCAAAACATGAGTGGACCTGGTATAGTTGGTATCCAACCCTGAGGGGTAAGGCAGGAGAAAAAATCCAGGGAGGATGCAGAATGATCAATGGTTCAGCCCATGATAAGGTCACAAGAATAGGGATATTTCACCCCAGGAACCCACACCAAATAACAACAAAACATTGTATCACCGACAAGTGGGTAAAATTTTACTCTTGTGGAACCCACTTTTGTAACTTGTCATTGGCAACAGCATGAAATAGTGCTGTTATTCGAATTCAAAATAGACATAGTTGAATCTGATCCCACTACACAGCCTAACCTAGGTCTACTCCCTCCATTTGAAACTCCTGATAGTAACCACACTGAGACCCTACTCAATGGATATAAGAATCTGCCCCTTTGATGATGACCCTTGGGACAATGCATTGTTAAAATTTATTGCAAGCATCGGAACACCACAAAACAAAAGGGATTTAAATCTCTCTACTCTGGCCATACAAGGAAGTGAAATATATTCCAGAGATAAATAGAGTTGGAAAGACTTACTCCAAATGGCTAAACATGAAATCATTCCAGGAAGGAAAATACAAACTGGTTGCTGAGTAATCAATGGGTCTACTCACCATAGACCAACTGAAATTAAAACCACCCATGTGGACTTTACCAAACTGGAAAATTATAATACTGAATGTTATAAAACAATGGACCCAAATTCAGATTGCTGGCACAATTTTACTTTTACCAAACCTATAGTAGTGTATTGTCTTTGGGGTTATAAAGGCACAGAATTATTATTTGAATCAATGATTGACACAATTACATCTGGGTCTGCTGAAAAGGACACAGAACTTATACGTCAACAAACTTTTGAAGGTGTACCTACTCAGACACCCATTAGTCTAACTTCTTACATCTTCAACATTGGCCCTTATGTTATTAAACACGCAGGTCAACAAAAAATACTGTTTAACCCAACATATTCCCTCAAAAGAGTGGTATTGATGTAGATTAATATCTCTGCAATCAAACCTACCTGCTCACCATTCGTAGGTACATCTTATGAAGGATGGTGAGTATGGTTCCAGGTACAAACCCTCACCTTCTCACGATTGAAGGGAGATGTGACTGGTATCTTAGGAACAGGATAGGGAGTCCTAAATAGTATAGATGATGAGGTACTTTCCAAGAATCTAGTCACAACCATTGGTGATCTAAACAAGTTGAAACCTCCTCTACAGTCCTTTCCATTACCCTTCGGAAACCACCAATGGCTTTTATCAAATATATTACCTCAGTGGGAAAGAACAAGTGAAAAAGACCATCAATGATAAAAAATGCACTTGATGTAGACCAAAACAATTTTTCTTTGGCTCTCAGTTGTATCCAGGCCAACTGTGGATGCAATTGATGACAGCCACAATAATAAGAGAAGGTAAAGAAAGCACCTTGCCCACCAAAATTCAGAAAGTGATACGGAATAATACAATTGAGTTTGAAAATAAATTTCAATCCTGGTGGTATCTGATTAATTTCACCTACAATCCCACTGAGAACAAAGTCACTGCTTTTGTTGTAACGATATGCAATGCTTTGGTATACACCATATACACGATCATTGTGCTGGGGCTGAATCACCACAGAGATACACACTATCCCATAGAACATGGAGTGTGGGCACAACAGAATGTGAATAAATGGCAAACTGTTGCTGTTGATGCATGCATTGCACAAGACCAGCAAGGATTTGTAAGAGTATAACCTCAAAGTGGAAGACATTTGTCTTGAGACTGACGAAAATGTTTGTCATTTTGAGATACATCCTGATGAAACTTCAGAAAATGTGCTTCTATATATTAGGAAAGGGTGTGTCTGCATGAGATCTCCCTGTAGTCTTGTATTCATAGATGACATAGCGGTAGATATAAATAGTCACTCCAATCTTGTGCTTGTAACTTTATTGGATGTGATTTCAATTATTCAGCTCCTGTCACATCATATTAATTGCTACAGTCTAACTATACACTAATTTGTGATTTATTACTTGCCCCTGTTGGGATGAACATACATTGGTGAAGAAGCTGCTACAACATAATGACTTGAAGTGACTGTTGAAAGAGGCCCAAGAAAATGGACAAAGAACTCATATTACTGTCCATCACAATGTCGAAGAGATACACCAAGTGTTGGAAAGAGTCAAGAAAGATGGAGAAGATGAATGGTGGGACATTCTTTTTGGACGTTCACTGACATCTACAGGAATCTTTAACAAGATAGTTCTTCCTGTTGTTGTTCTATTAGTAGTCACTGTATTGTGCTTTGCTTTTGACAATTGTTTTGTATGGTAGAATTTGGATTCTGATGAAGATCTTAACTTGCTTGATAGCTCCACAAGATGTATTTGTACTTGACAACCCTCACCACAAGAGCACCTGTGATATTCCCAATTAGTTTTGAATATTGTGGAGCTTGAGTGACTATAGTCAGGGGGTGGAATTTTCTATTGCGTTAAGAGGCAAAGGAGTTTTGGCAGAAAAAAAACACCCTTGTGTTCTAACGCTCCTCACCGAGGTGGGAGGCTAGAGGCAGCTAGGTTTAAATTCTGAGTGATGCCCAATTCACTGTAAGTCCAGTCACGTTCAATATATTAAATTATCATGATAATAGGCTGCACCTTCAGTCTTGTCAAAGGCAGTCTGAAATGGAGTCCTCTTTGACTTGTTCCCAATGGTGTCTTCCCTAATATCCCCCACCCCCCAATTTTTACACTATTTTTTGCCTTCATGATGGAGTTTGAGTGACTCTAGTCACAAATATCTTTATTATGATTGGCGTAAAATTCTCTCTCACGTTGCATTTAAAAGTATATTTTACGAAAAATTCAGGGCACAGCCTCAAGGAGGAGGGGGTCACACCTTGGAGGCAGGTAGCCTTTGGGATGGAGTTGTGTTTTGGTATTATACTGACATTATAAAGGAGCTAAGTTTGCACAAAGGACAGCATTTCATCAAAGTCTGACAGACTGTTGGCTCAGGGTAGCAAATATGCAGCTTATCAGCTCCATAGGACCATCTCATTCCCATTTCTGCTGTATTATCACAGAGCCTGGCCACAGAATCTCCATTCTGCTCCACCCTCCATGCTGCTTTGCAAGCAATATTTTTTAGGGAACCCCGGTGGAAAGGATTGCTCACATACCAGCTGCAGCTGTGTTCCACCCTGGAACCTTTTAGATTTTATATCTTTCCTTAATTTGTGAACAATACCATATTTTTAGTACAAGTTCACTGTAGTAATTATTCCACACAAGACACAGATTCAGCATGCCAGGCTCTGCATCAGAAATCAACTCCCATAACTCCCATTGACCCCACCTGGAGAACAAAAGCACAATCAATGGTATAGGCATGTAAACCCAGGAAAAACAGTACATAAACATAGCATTTTCTTCCAGGAACAAATGATTCCTGTCTGCTTCTCAAATAAGACATACTTCCCCTCTGCTGTGTAGTATCACCCTCTTAGCTAAACAAACCACAGAGAGATTGGATTTTTTTTTTCCTTCCAAGGCATTCACGAAATGCTTCCATGTGATAGAGGATGGCATCCAATGAGGACGACAGCAGTGCCTTCCAGCTGAACAGATTATGCACAATTTCCCTTCTGAGCTACATCAAAGTCAGTATTATTTCATTGCCATACAGCAACTTAGGATGAGACCAATTTGTTTAGAAAAATTCATGAATGGATGTGAATCTACAGCTGCAGATAGATAAGCACTTAAGATTCTTAAGGTATTTGAACACAGGTATCATATGCTTTCCCATGAATTACATGGCAAACCTGAAACCCTCATTACAAATTAAAAAGAGGTTTAAAGTACACATTATGAGAAATTGATACTATTTAAAAAATACCAATTTTATGGTCCCAATCAAGTGACTTAAAAAGTTATCTTTTAGAAGACATAGGTTGTCAAAAGTACCTTCTTCTTAATATTAGGCTTTTACTTATTTTTTTCCCATTTAAATTATTTTTCCCAACTTACTAGGAAGAAGGTATGAATTGCTGATTCTTTTCCAAATGGATAAATATAAGGGGTCTGTGTGACAGTGAATGGTTTAGAATCACGAAAGGGACAGTGTCACTGTTGTGGCTTAACCTCAGCTGACAGCTAGGACCATGCAGCCACTCACCCCAGTTGTGATGAAAGAGAGAATCAGAAGAGGGAAAAGTGAGGAAAAACCAGTGAGCTGAGATCAAGACAGTTTAATAGGTAAAGCAAAAACTGTGCATAAAAGCAAAGCGAGATAAGAAAGTCATTCATTTCTTCCCATCAGCTGGGGGGCGTCCAGCCATCTCCAGGAAATCAGGGCTCCATCACGCACAACAGTTATTTGGGAAGACAAAACACCATAATTCCCAACTCCCCACCTCCTTCTTCTTCCCCCAGCTCTATATACTTATGTCGTATGGTATGGAACAATCCATTTGGTCAGCTGGGCTCAGCTATCCCAGCTGTGTCTCCTCCCAACTTCTTGTGTGCTCCTAACGTGTTCACTGCAGAGCAGTCTGAGGAGAAAAAAGGACCTTGACTGCTTAACAACAACCAAAGACATTAGTGCACTATCAACAATATTTCTCACCCCGAATCCAAAACATATCACTACACCAGCTGCTAACAAGAAAGTTAACTCCATCCCAGCTGAAACCACGACAGTTGCAAACACAAACCAGTATCCTGCAAAGGCAGAAAAATAGAAGGGAAGATATTTTTCCTGGTTGGACAAATAATATTCTTTCATGAATCTCATTTTACAAATGTACTTTATAATCATGGCACTTTTATGTCTACACATATTTACTTTCTTCCTTTTTTTTTTTTTTCAATAATACAAACAAAACCACCTTAGCTGCACAACTAAGTTAAACTTTAATAAACCAGTCATAGGATTAGGGTTCAACTCTGTAACCCTGTCAGAGTAGGGTCTGTACCTTCTTATTTAATGTCTGAAAGCTGACCTATGCATTGCTTGTAAAGTTTTTATGCTGTAGTTCCTTATATCTTTCCAGGCACATTCTTCTTAACTTCTATTGCCACTTTAAAAGCTCTAGCCAAATTATAACCAGATGCTTGGCACTTTTGCAGATATACTTTAAGAACAAGCAAATGTGTATATAAAAAAAAAACAACTGGGGGGAAATCCATTTCAATAATAAAACATAATTCATTTTCAAGTTCCTGAGACATTATTAAAATGAAGGAGCAGAACAAATGGGCAAGGAAACATGAAAGATATGTTGACAGAATTCTAGTAAACATTGAGCAGTAAATTTAAAGTTAAGGCAATGCTCGTATTATGCGCTTTGCGATGGTATCTATTCAAGATTTCCTGGGAAGGTTTTCATTTCTTCTTGAAAGCTAAAGATTGCTATAATCTTAACTCAAAATATGGTCACTTTAGTTGTAACACCTACTTAGGATGTGAAAAGTCTTACATGGTTCCCATCCTTTTAATTTAGCATTGCTTCAAGCAATTAAACAAACAACACAAATATTAAGCTTGCAAAATCAAGCACTCACAAGGCCCAAATCATGACATGCCAGAACTTATTTTACCCCCGTTATGGATATATAGGAGCATATATAGCAGGATAACAGCAATGCCCAGATTCTTCTGGCTGCTTTCCCTAAGACTGGCTCACCAATTCCTGCAGAGAGAGACTAATCTCAGGAAATGGCAGGACTGAGGTAAATGTATATTTTGTGTCATCTGGAATGGCATTTCAGAAAAGCTGGTCTCTCCTCTCTTCATTTGCTAGCGAAGCAGCCTAAGAAGACTGCCTAGCTCCGATATCAAGCTAAGATGTAAGCCTGCTTTGATTTAAGGCCACGTGAATACTCTCCATTTCTGAAGTAGTAGCATACAGCTATAAAGTACATTTTTCTGACAAAAAAAAATAAATAAGAATTTCTGTTTGTTATCTTCACTTTGGCTGCATTTCGTTACTTGCCATGCATTACACAAGAAAAGCAAAGTTATCACCACAAGCAGTCTCTAAACAAGAAAGTTTCATTGATTCAGCTTTTACCACATTAATGACTCTACTCTTTTCCGAAGCAAACCCTAAGTTTGAGAGGAACCCGCATTTCTACTGCTTTTTGCAGAAGTATTTTTAAACTTTGAATTTACTCTTTCTCATTTGCCTCCTTGTTTTACCCATGATTATTACACTTAGTTTAAAATTCAGACCACAATGAGAACAGCTAGAGCAGTTAGTCATGGTTCATATCTTTAACTGTTCTTTTAAGTCATCCTAGACTCTCCAGAGACAACTGAGAAAAGGTAGTCTCAACTCTGTCTCTGTGGCTGATAGAGGAAAATGGTTCCCAGTCTTTGGACCCCAGTGAAGTGCCAGAGTTAAGCACAGGGAATACCCCTATGGTACCCCTATCCATACCTTGATATGCAACTAAGTTTTTCTAGTATGAAAGGCATGGTTTTGGTCCTGAAATCCTAGGTAGAAGTGTCCTTAAAGAGGATTTAAGGTCATTTTGGTTCACAAGTTACATTTCTTTTCTTTTCAACTGTTTATAGGCATTGTGTATGTTCTATTCTCATAGAAATCAGGTATGCATATGCAGCATGGATATGAAGCTGCTAAAAATGTGAAATTGTATGTAATATTAGACCAGTCTTAAAGAACATGGGAGAAAAATGCTGAAGTGTTCAGAATTTAATAACATATGGCTATGTTTTATTTACCAGCTTTCCCTGAATTCTCAGTATGTCTGAGATGGTGGATTGGGATACATTGTTTGGTATTTTAGTAGGACATGCATTCTACAAGCTAGTGCTCACTCTATTATTCAACTTGATTATTCCTGGGATTTCACCCGAAGGATCACCCTTGTCATAGGAAAAAAAAAGTACCTTCCCTATTTGAAAGCTAGGAATTTTTATCCAAAAATATATGGACGTAAATAAATAGGGTGTTCTTCTTTTAAGTTGCAACTGGAATGCTATACAAAGTCTTTCAGGGAGGGGAGGTTACATGCACTGTATCTGTACAACAAACCACCACTTTCTGGCCAAAGAGTGTTCTGTCACATTGCCTGCCCCTTAGTGCACGTTCCTGACCTTTGATCAAGCTGTCATTTTCATATATTCCCCCAAAATGATCACCTTCCCTCTGCATATTCTGTGAGTTCATTACATTGTTCTTCATACAAAGACGCACAACTTTGTAATGTGCCTTGGCAAAAGGAACAAAAGCAGAAGTTCCCACTGTTTCAGTATTGCCAGAAACTTTGTAAGCTACTGTTGACATCAACTGGTTGACAGAAGCAAGAACAAGAGGAGAGGTGTCACCTAAAACTTCCAGGAATGTTGTCAGTAACTCCATGTACACAGTCTCTGTCATGCATCAAAGCTGTGTGAAAACTACCTTGTGCTAAAGCAGAGTTCTAAGGAAAGTGTTAGGACATGCAATGGCCCAAAAATATTCCTGTCTGCACTACAGATGTCTGCACTCAAAAGTACTTGTTATTGGAATGCAGCCATTGCCTTAACTGGACCTGTGGGTCCCCGACATTCCCAGTGCATGCCCCTAATTCAACTTTGGTAATACCCTTGTACCAAGCTCACCTCACCTGTGGACTTCTGAGAGTAGGATGTTCTCTGGACTGGGGTGAAGGCTGCGCTGTTAAAGTGATGGAAGTCGTGATTCATCATAGCTCACTATCTTCTGAGCTGCGGGAGAAAGGAAGAGGTCAGTTTTTACTTCAAATACTCTAAATAAAGTTGGAAAGGCAATGCTTTATATATATAATTATTTTTGTCTCTGAACATGTTTTTTCTCCTCTGTAATTTCTTGTTTATTTTTTATATCAATACAAATCAGGAATACTTTAAAATGCAAGCGTTAGCATTTTAACAAGTCAAACAATGGACAGCCGGCTACTTCTGTATAGGATTTCTATGTTAGCTATCCTCAAGGGATGATCTAATCATTAAAACAATATAATCATTAAAGAGGTTTGAAAATTTAAATTAATATTGCACTTCAGCTTGTAGAAAATAAAAGAAAAGTCTTTCTCGGTATCATATATTTCTCCTAGGTCAAATAGCCTCACTCACTTTCCTATGAGTGTAACCATTTGACTTTAACTTATTATTTGTATGGATGTCAGGTGGCAGGTGTACTGAATTAGTCATGCATTGATAATCAGTTGATGATTTTGCTTTTAGGTTTTGGAGTAATGGAGAGCTTCAGGTGAAGTATAAAAAAGGTCAGAAAATTCAAAGGAAAAAAAAAAGATACAGGAATAGTCATACTGGGAAATCTCTAAATATAATCTCTGATGCCAAGAGCTCTACCTACTGTAACTGAAAGATTAGTGGGTTTTGTAATTTCATTTACCTTGAATACCAGAGGTATTTGGGTGGGATGGTGAAAGACACCTAGGGGAATCAGATACTCAAATCCCATTAAAAAGTTAGGTGCTTTTGAAAATAAATTTTTCTACCTGGTTTTTCACCTGCTAGGTCCTGCAAAATGCATTCAGGAACTTGTAACTCAATCATACAAAGGAAAAAAAACCTGCACAGGGGGTAAAATATCTTCCAGAAAAGCCAAAAGGGGCCAATTTTCTATCTTCAGTTTGCAGCGAACTGCAGTAACCAAAATGCAGATCATTCAGTACAAGTTCTACCTTTTGTGTCCCAGAGTGTCCCAGACTGGATTTTTCAGCAGCATCTTCCAGCAATTCAGCCGGAAGATCGTAATAATAATCATAATTATTATTATCATAATAATAATTGAGTAAGAATGCTTCACTTGGAAAACAAGGGTATGCTTACTACTATTTCCATAAATATTGCCAGAGAGATAAATTAAAAAGTTTGAATTTTTCAAAATTGCTGCAACTGGGAAATTAGTTTAGACAATTAATTTTTGGGAAGCCAGCCTCAAAAATTTATTTGCTGAGGCAGGTTTTTCTCAGGCTACTCATGAGGACCCCTGGCTGCAAATGAATATTGCTCACTTTTCAGATCAAAATCCAAAGTGTTTGCTCATCTATGCAGAGGAGCTGTGAGAAAGTATGGGGGTCAAAGCGAGAAAATTGAGGGGTTTCACTTGTGGAAAGCTGGAGCCAAGCTCTCTCTAGTCAATAAAACTGTGAAGCATCCTGCTACAGGAGGGATGAGTTTGCCTTCCACATAAAATATGGGAGTCAATTAAAAACCAGCCAATTTATACATATTATGGTTAGTAACATTTTCCAGTCCCATCTTGACATATGTCAGTGATATGACAAAGGAAAAGGACAGCTCCTTAGATGGCATTTTCAGTAGCCTTCTGTAAACATTTCATGAACAGTTACCATTCTGGATCCAAAGAAACTGTATGGAGATATTTGCAGATAGTCAGACATTCAGCAGTAAATCTGACTGTTGCATTTGGAAAGAATTCAGGTGATGATTATGCAGGCAGAGCAGGTTAAGGTCTGAGTAGATGAGTCATGGCTTAAAAAAAAATTCACTGATATTTTTAAATTTTGAGCAAGAACAACCTTCAGCACACTCACGGGTCATTTACCAAGGAAGGAATATGAGACTTAACTGTACCATATTATGCATCATTCACCCAGCTGACTCTCACTAAGAAACTGATATCCATTGACTGTCCTGAAAAGGGCAGTTATATCTTAAAACTTCTAACTTATTATGACTGTTTACTAACAATGGCTTTGACAGTGGGGAAGATGGGGCTATTTCTTATCAAATCCTCCAAAGTTTATTGCCAGCTCTCACAACAGCTATGGATGCTAGAGGCTTGCTGCTTGATTGAAAAGAAGAAGATTTCACTCTCCTTGTCTTCCTTTATATATACCTATCATTTTGTCACTACATAACAAGATAAAAAAAACCCAATGATTTTTCATTACATACTGAAGTTTAGACCATCTCAGTCCAATTGCTTTTTTCTCTGCCTTCTAAGCTTATTATTTCCTGAAACTTTTCAATGTTTGTACTGCTCCCTTTTCTCCAGTTATTTTCATCATCCTTCTCTTGACTTTCTTCCTGCAATATGAGCCACATGTTGCATAATCATTTATTAAGTGCATTAGAGTAAGAAAGACAAAAAATTTTGCTTCAGAATTTTAGCTTTTATTTGGGGGGAACAAAACCCAATGCACACAAACCAAAACTAAGAACAAACCCTGCTACATGCTTTTCTATTTATAGTAATAAGCTTGAAAACACAGATCAAATATAGGTTGACTAAGGCTTGCCTGAATCCTGCAGAGATTTAAACTTAACAGCTCATAAGTGAGGCAGACTTTGCAGCCATGAAGCCTATTGTGTTTTCAGGCTGTCACAGAACTCCGCGTCTCACAGCATCACTTGAAGTTTTGTACTCTGTGCAGCAGAAGCCACCAATTGTTGTTCCACATATTCCTGTTCAGTTGCTGGTGTATCAGCTGAAGGCTCTCCTGTAGGCATAGCTCAACAGACACAACCAGCCAAAGGCATCCAATACAACAGTACGAGAGCTCCTTAGCTCATTGTAATTGAAAATAACTGGGTTGATAGACTGAGTTCTTACAAATAGGAGCAGTGACCTTTTTCAGTTGGCTGTCACTGGGTGAGGAGGTGAGAATAATATCTTGCGTGGGAAAATAGTGGTCTTCATACTATTTCTCTCACATATGAGGGATCAAAAGTGTTGATTCATTACCTGAGCAACTCAGTAACCAAAGCCTGGGGAATCATGGATATATTAGCCTCTAGAGCAGATTGCAAGCCTCCTGGGTCTCTGGCATGTATCAAAGAAAGGAGATTTTGTAGTAATTTTACACCATTATCCTCACTAATTTCATCCAGGTTTCTCTTCCAGGTCAATAAATCTTGAACGTGCTTGTTATGTAACTCTTTTTCTCTGCTTGCTAACCCAACGAGTCATTTGTATTTTCTCTGTAGATCACTGTTAAGGAACCTATATTTTTTTCTAGTCTACTTACGATGTGGGAGGTCATTGCTTATTACACCATACATACTTATTGTGCTTATTTGTTTCCTGGTGTATACTTTGTCTGTCTTTCCAAGAATGTTTTTGGGTTAGGAAAGCCCATTCTTCCCTTTCCTACAGCATCACAGAAGAACTTCTACTGATGCTCTGCATATCTTGGAATTCCAGACTCTGTACATCAGGCCAGGACTTAGGTAGCACACCCCTGAGATGTTGAGCCTCTCTGAAATATCTGCAGTACTACTGGAGTTACCACATCACAGCATCAACCTGGCAGCCTGCCTGTGTCATCTCCACAGGGGAAGCAGGATAAGCTCCTGGCTGCTCTTGTTCTCAATGGTTTGGTAGACATCTGCCCTTGGCAGCAGGCAGGCAGTAAGAACATGCTAACAACTGTCCTTGCTCATGTCTCTAGTGTGGCTGGTGCTGAGGCCTGAATGCCAAATGGTGTCTGGCTGCTTGCTAGTCCTCCCTCCTGCCATCTCCACTCTGTGCTGAAGCTAGCTTAGAATAAGCAACTGCAAGTTGCTTGCAGTGGCTGGTATAGAACTGGTGGGTACTGTATACTATATATAACTATATGTTAGATGCCAGCTTCTTGCCCTAGGCATCCCCTGAAATATTTAGAATGTTACAAGAACCTGAAACAATGTGCTGTTTTTCACAAAAAATCCTGACGTCTCATTTCATCTACTGATCCCCCAGAATAAAATTTAGCCTTCTTGTACTGGCATGATTAATGGGATGAAATCTAACATGTCAAAATTCTGCACCTAGGATGGAGTAATTCCAGACACAAGTATAAGTTGAGAGAGAAGTGGCTGGAGAGCAGCCCTGCAGAACGAGATCTGGTGGTGCTGGTGAAGAGCAGGTTCAATATGAGTCAGCAGTGCACCCTGGCTGATAAGAAGGCAAAACTCATACTGGGGTGCACCAAGCACAGTGTAACCAGCCAGTGAAAAGAAGTGATTATCCCACTGTATTTAACACTGTTGCAACCTCGCCCTGAGTACTGTGTGCAGTTCTGCGTCACACAATTTAAGAAGGATGTGTCCAGAGGACGGCAATAAAGCTGGGGAATTCACAAAGTCCAAAGTGCTCTTCAAGCAAGCTAGTAAAACCTGGGCATCTAGGTGCAGTTGAGGCAAATGATGGTTTTGTCAGTGTTAGGCTGATGGTTGGACTTGATAATCTGAAAGGTTCCTTCCTACCCAGTCAATGCTATGATTCTGTGATCCCACTGACAAACTCCAACTCTAGTACTTGGATGCAGTTATATTTGTTATCACATCATTACTGACTTTTGAATTAATCTGACTACAGTTTTGTGTCAAATAGATTTATTAACTTTTCCATGAATATTTTACCTCTAGGAACCTCCCATTTAATAGCAAAGAGAAAGCAAAGGTACGACACAACTATCATAAGATAATTTTAAAAGCTGCAAAATCCACTTAATGCTGCTGTCATGGTTATTTGAAGATTGTATATAACCTAGTGTGTGCAATAGAGGTTCCCTAAAACAAAGTCCCAGACTGAAGGGATTTAAGAAACACATCTGATATTTACATTCCTAAAAAACGTATGTATTTATTTATTTAAAGTCTTCCTTGTATAGGAAATGCATAGAAGTCATGCCAGAATACCAACAAACTAGACAGCCTGCCAGGGACTTTATTTCTATCAGTGACATCCCAGGGAACGGATGAAATGTGAAAGCAGAACTGTAAAATAGGGAACTGGGCAGAAGGGAAAAAGCAGAGAATTAAAGAGAGAAATATAAAGTGCTTCACCAATACTACTGTTTGTGTTCTGTCTTTATACACACTTATATGTACATATACATATTTTTAAGGAATTGTAACCAAAGGAGACTATTAAAAATGGTGCACAGCCACACTGTAATAGCAAAACCAAAACTCAAAAAGCTGGCTTGAAGGAATTCTCTGAAGAAGAATAATTCCCCAGTTTCCAGTTCATGTCTGCAAGCTAACACACCCTAGATTAAGAGTCTTTCTCAGGTAGAGCATCTCACTTCTGCCCTTATTGTTGGCCCAAAATAAAACAGAACAAACATATTTGTGACAACTCCAGTATGCTAAATTGCTACTGGACCCTTATGTTGGAACCTCGTTACATGCAGATCAGAATCCTCAATCCTTTCTATTAGAGGGTTGCTGAGTTAGGAAGCCTCATTAGTACTTGTTAGATCTCTTCCCTGAATTAGTAATCATTGTGTCTGTTCCCTAAAGTATAGGTCTTTAATTTAGTTGTGGGTGTTTGCGTGTTGCTACGGGTCTCGGTTAAGAAAGGGAAGGGTGTTCATCTGAACAACTTTTCTTCTCTGTAAAGAAGCAGGACTAAGGAAGAATCACAAAGACTCATATGGAAAAGACAGCCACAGATGAATGTGAACTATTTTTTCCATTGATAGGAAGGATTTTGTTGACAGCAATAAATAAATGTATTCACTTCACATCTTCTGAGAAGGCCTATGATACTGGGGGAAATGATTGTGGTAATTGTATCCAGAAACCGTTGCTTAAACTAGCACAGGGAATATTAGTCCCTGTGGATTATGAAAAATCATGCAAAATCTTCCATAATTCGCCAGGAGGAAAAAGGATGAGGCAGCTGATTTGTTCACAACATGACAACTAACAGGCAGGCAGTAACAATAAGGAACAGTGAATGAGACCAGAGGACCTGGCAGTAGAAAGAGCTCTGGATCATTCACTGTGTGGGTGGCTGTCCAGCTACAGAAAATGTGAAACAGGCTCAAAGTTGTCCTACTGATTTGTCTGGATGACTTAAAAGATGGAAAGTATTAACAGAAAGGAGGGAAGCACAGTTTTAAAGATTTTATATTTAGATACCTGTACATGGTATCAAGTCAAATAAATGGTAATGTAGTAAATAATATAAACTTAGTCTTATATAGAAAAAACATAGGTAGATCCTCACCTTCACTAGTGCCGCTCTGAGCAGTGCTCAAAGCACTGAGTTCCATAAGACAGCAACTCATAGCAAGAAACTTCTGGGAAATCTGTCCGCGCTGTCTGTACTGCCAGGCACGAGGTAGGGGGGAGAGGAGGAGTCCCTCACAGTATTTTCATGCTTCAGTTTCCAGGTTGGATGGAAAACTAACATTTTCCTCCAGAACTATTTTTCATTTGTTTGTTTGTTTGTTTTTTAATTTAAAAGGTATTTTTAAAGTAAAATTCAATTTGGTAAGGGAAATTGGCATGACCAAAAAGATGGTATTAGATCTTACTGAGATTTTTCATTGCAACAAATACCACTTTCTGACCAGCTCAGGAGTCATCATGTTTCTGTGACTGTGACTAAATCCCGAGGAGTCAGAGTAGAAAGTTTGTTACTTTCTTTTCATACATTGCTAACTCTATGAGAGGTATTGCCGCTGACTCTCCCCATGAAACAACACCCCACTCCACCCCCCCCAAAAAATTAATATCTGAGACTTTCTTTTCCCCTACACTGTCAGTGCAAATGTATCTTAACATGGCTGGAAATGCATGTCATACATTAAGGAGGTATATGCTGGAGAGGTATAAAATTGCTCAATATAAGTAAGGATCAAACCTTCCTCTGTTCTATTTTAATTATCACTTCTACTTTCCTTGTTAAAAAGGAACCCCATTAAAGATCCATTATAGAGTGCATTTTTTTAATCAAGCTTTAAATTATAGTACATGCTGCAATCAGAAGACTTATTGTGTCACAGCATGAACAGCAAAAGCTGTGTACAAAGCAGCAAAGCACCAAAATAAAAATACATTGTTATGCTAGGGATAGAGTTAGGAGATAAATTTGCCTGATATTTGGGTACCAATAGGAGCTATAGGCACATAAACAAACTTTATACTGCTGATTATTCATCAAGTTACATAATGTATTTGCTTAATTTTCTACAGTTTTGTCTGGCTGCTCTTCTCCTAATATAATACATCAGATTCCTTGTATGCATTATAGCAGGAGACATTAATTTTAAATTTGTAGGCATATACTCTCCTGATATATATTTGTATTTCCCATTGAAATTAATAGGTTTCACACACCTCGTTTGGAAATCTTGTCTTCAAGGAGGATCACCTCCTTTCCTCATGCAAAACCCCTGTCTACTTACAAGCAGTTGTTGCAGCATTGCTCACTTTTCACATTTTATCAAGAACTTCAAAAGTATTTTTAGTCCTATCGATTGCAGGAAAGAAAACTTCACAATAGAAATTCTGTAAGTCCGTAAGTTCAACATATCATGAAAGATGGAAGTACACCATAACCCCATTCTGTTTTCCAGTGTGATATATAATAGTCCTGCACTTATATATATATATAAACAATACATTTTTTTAAATGTCTAGCAATGTAAAAAACATTAACGAATGACACTAGCTATTTTCTTAATTAAAAATAAACTATAATTCTATATTTCAGTGTTTTGAATTTAAAGGAGATTTCTCTGCCTGTGGAATAACAGAATATGCGCACAGTTGTTTGTCGGTATAGTGGAGAAGAAAACAGAAGTGATGTGCAACTGGGGCAACTTGAGCAACTGGTTCAAAGGACTGGTTTTACAACCTGGCCCCAGCTTCTGTAACTTTGCAGTCACTAGTGCAAACAAACAAATAATATTCAATTCTATGAAGCTCTTCCAAGATCACAGGGCACATTTTATTCAAAGCTCTGTGCCTGGACTCCAATGTCTATAAGGGAAACATGTCTCTTTTTCTTCTTTTCTTCCTCTTTCCAATTCGTGACAGTGACATCCTGGAAAGTGTCACCATTAATAAATGTTCTAAATCTGGATAGGCCTGTGTCCTGGTTCCGTCGGGAATAGGGTTAATTCTCTCAGGCTCCAGCAGGGACTCAGGTATCACATCCCTTGGGAGCCATGCCCAGAAGTACCTGGGAGCTGCTGGGGAAAGTGGGGGCAGGATATGGCAGCTTGGAGCGGGATGGGACATCCTGGGTCCAGTCAGTGGGCAGTGGTATAGTAACGCTGTTTGTACAATCCTCTGTCAGTGTGACTGGTGCTGTTTACCTGTTCCCTTTGCTGCTCTGTTAAACTGCCTTTGTCTCAACCCTCAAATTTTGCTTTTTTTTTCCAATTCCCCCCCACCGCTGTGGTGGGTCAAGAGAGTGGCTGCGTGATTCATTTTTGCCCTCTGAGGCTAAACCACAGCAGCCTGAACTTGAAGAAATTAAAAGGCTGAGAAAACTAATAAATCACCCATAAATGACCACCCTGTCTTTTACTTTCCCATTAAGAGACTAAAATGAGCTTGGAGTAATTTGCACAGTTAGCCACATGGCAATTCAAGTCCTGTCTTTTCATCAAGCACGGACGAAAACCATTGGACCTTTTTACAGACGGTTCAACAAGTTGCTATCTAAGGAAATGGTAGTAGTTTATGTGAGTGTCAGTGACTGCAGACACTGGTATTTGGAACTTCATTGAACCTCCACGGAATAAATATGAAATGGGGATGGCACTTTATATTCACCCACTTCTGCCTATTTAATAAAATAGTACTGTGGTATATCTGCAGTCCTATAAACGTGCTGACTAGCCTTGACTGAGCCTTTCAGAAAGTTTGAAACCTTTTGTAGAACCTAGCTCACAACAGACTTTTCTCAGAAAACACCAATTTCATTGTGCTGGACATTGGTCATTGCTACCCACTATACATGAACATTGGTTCAGGTTGTTGAGGTTTTTTCCACTGACTGTCCAGCAATCATTTTTGAAATACCTGCTTTTATGGTACTTCATATACATTCTTCATTCTTCTGTGCCATGATTTGTTTTGGTGAAACTTAAGTAGAGAAGAAACTGGATCTTAAAAGTATCTGAAGTTTTCAACTAAACTACATAAAGACATATGTAGTGCTCCCAGGCTTATAGAAGAACCTGAAAACTTTCATCAGAAATTATCTTTATGTAGTTTAGTTGACAACATTAGATTCTTTAAAGGGAAGGGAAGAGATCAGTCAAGAAAATAAAAGTCAAGAGACACATTTGGAAGTGTGTTTTCAAGACACATTCACAGCCTCTCATGTGAATGAAACAAAATAAAGCAAAGGGTACTGCTGAGGGTTGAGGCATGAAAGATTATAGAGAATCTGTATAAGACAGAAGCTGATCTGTACACCAATGTATAAAAAGTGGTCCTATATTTGAAGAGTAGAGTCAGAAGAGGAGGGAATGAAAACATCTGTCCTGTATCAGTACTGAATTTTTTGTGTAAAGTAATGACATGCTGATGTTTTTCATGGATAAGAAATTTTAAGTCAAAGTGTCTTACTTTGAATCAATTTGGTTTTTTACTGGTAGTGCTGCACTCTAGTGCCTCACAGATGACATATTTTAGTCTGCCCTATTTTAACACATTCCCCATTGCATATTTGAAGCTGTGCCGCTTCCATAAAAAATGTCTGGAGAGGCAATGCTAATGTAAAGAAAGGAGTCTGTTCCGTCTAAGACTGGAAGGCTTTATGGAAAATTCAAGAAACAGAAGATCAAGATGTCTACCAACCACTTCAAATCTAATTTTAACGTGGCTGATATCAAGACAAGACAAGACAATTAAGCCAGCTCTTAATGATTCACATGCTTTACCATATTCTTTACCATGCATACCATATTTACCATATTATAAATTTGCAGAAGTTATAATTAGTAATGCTACTAATGATACCTCATCACAGCATTAACTATAGTGCTTTAACTCCACATAAATGATGACATTAACTTTGATAATAAGTAAGTTTTTCTTGTCATCTTGTAAACTTAATAGGGAATGCTTCTCACTAAGAAAAATAGATTGATTAAAAAGGTGTCCTGCTTAAACACAGAACTGGCAGTCAGAGTCAGTGGAAGAGCTGAATTAAATATACAGCTTCCTTAAAGGGCAGAAGCAGCAGACCACCTTGGCACGTTTCAGTCTTACTATATCCACTGTCAGAAGGTACAGAGGGAGTAGGCATGCAGGGCTTGAGGGCGATAGAACAGATGCTATGTCCCTATGCCCATCAACAGCAGTACCTAGATAATTCCCAATAGATCTCTTTAGAACTTCAACCAACCAACCCAATTTATTGAAAGCTTTTTCTTGGCTTTTTTTACATCACTTTTCAGCAACTAAGGACAGAATAATCCACTGACAGCTTCACTCCTTTAATTTCAGAGCTTATCTGAGGAATGCTACTAAGAAGTGGAAAGGGGAAAGAAACAGCCTGGCCACCTGTATGTGTGCATCAACCTACAGCCTTTAGCAGAAATGCTCTTGACTACAGCACTGCCAGAACAGCAAAAAATTCAGATCATAAAACATCAATCTACTTAAAATGACAGTACATACAGCACCATGGAACCCCCATCCTGAGCTGTGAGGGGGGTCCTTGAGCTGGGAACCCCTCTGTGCAACGCCATAGAACCCCCATCCTGAGCTGTGAGGGGGGTCCCTGAGCTGGGAACCCCTCTGTGCAGTGCCATGGAACCCCCACCGCCTCAGCGCTTGTTGCTGCTGCTGTCACCTCACTGACTGGGGAAATAATGTAGGCAGTAATTATGTGAGACTCAGGCAGGCAAATACTTCATCTTTTATTAATTGTACTGCATATTTAACAATTGAGCAAAGGACTCAAGTTTCCATGCCTTCAACACGTTGTGTGAAGGTTTCTATCTTTGCAAAAGGAGGATGCTTTAAATCTTACTCTTGGGAAAAAGAAAAACAAACAACAAAGCAAAGAACCTCAATATTGACCAATGAACTATTAAACAATTCAGACACAGTCTGAATGTTGAATAGTTAAGAGAATGGTCTGATGCATTTTTTTCTAATTTTGGAGAAAGTGCATAACTAGTAGAGCAGGAATTGCAAATTTCTGAGAAGTCTGATGCTTGTGTTTGGCTGCTTCTGTGATAGATTGTATCATTTTGCTCTGATCTTTTTCAATGTCCTCCCCTCTCCTTCAGAACTGTAACATATTAGAAAATTCAAAAGGCTACTTCAAAAGATTGCTTATTCTTTATGAAGACACATTTCTTTGAAGCGGGAAGGGAGAGTGAGCAAAACCCATCTCTAAATTTTAGTTCCATCTCTCATGCAAATTCCAGGACAAACTTATGCATGAGGTCATTACTGATGCTATGTACATATAGTAATGCCCAGTGTGATGCCATAATGTATGATACAACCTACCTGCAAAGTAACTGGCTCAGTACACACTGCCTGAGTTCCTAGTATGCCTCCAAAGCCTGTAATGAAGGCAGTCCTCCTGAACCAGAGAAGTGGAAGAAACCCCACAGCACTTAAGCTCTGATTTATGAATGTAAAAAGCAGGAGCTACTGAATAACTTCAAACAGGCACAAATAATAAAAGCTAAAATAAAATTTGGATTTCTCTACACTTTCACTGTAACCATGAAGAGTATACTCTCAGTCCACTTGTGTGCAATGCTGCCTTTTAGCTCTTTATTTGTAGGTACCTCAAGTTATACCACAGATCCAGAAACAGAGGTGCAGAGATGCCTTCAGAGACAATGCTGCACATATGTGAAAGAATAATTTCCATGTAGGATGTTGGATGACAATAGAATAGCAATGACCATGGAGGCTAGAGTAGCTTGTTCTAATTCCCTTCCCATCTCAAGATTAATTTGAGTAATTTTTAATTCCTGTCCATTAGTACTGAAGTCATTTATTATTTTAAAATTTAAGTTTAACAACACAGAGGTTTCTTCAGGAATGTCTGAGATTACATGTGTCACATTGTTTACATTTTTACTCTCTTTGAAATAAAGCATTTAGCCCTTCATTTAACCCTTCCTCCAGTCATTTTTCAGACCTAATTAAAAAATTAGTCCCATTCAAATCTGTCAGACCAAACCGCTAGAGCCCTTCTGAGTTTCCAAAGAGATAGGCTGCAAGATGAAAGGAGAGAACACAAAGAAATCCATATTGTCCATATCCATTTGGGAAGACACAGAAGGATCCAGTGTGGACTCCACCACATTGTCCCATCTTTCGGACTGTTGCTGCACATTTAGGTTCCACACAGAGCAGTCTGTACTGAAAAGATAGATTTTCAACATTAGCATGGAACCCATCCCAAGAATTTACACAAGATTTCCCTTCTGTGGTAGCTGACATTCTCACATTTGGGATGTGCTGGACACTGCAGGGCAGCTCGTTACAAGAGGTGAATTTAATCATTCTCACTGACCTTTACTTTACAGGTTGGATTTGATTAAGCATGAATACTGAAAAAGCCACTGATAGATGGCATTGACAGGATGTTAGTCAGATCATGCATGGCTGTTACTCTCCAGGTTTCAGAAGCAGACAACTGCAAGTGAAACAGGTTGAGATTGTCTTTGCTCTGGAACCTTTAGTGAAGTCATTTCACAGAAAAATGAAATGAGGGTGTAACAGAGAATCTGTGTTGCATTACATCTTACTAGTGGAGTGCAATTATACTGTGTGTAATTGAATGCGAACATAATTTCATACACTGTAACAAGACATGACAGAGATTATAATTTTCAGATTAAGAAAAAAAGGGATAGCATTGAATCGGCATACTGTTAGCAGAGATGAAGCCATAACGCTATGCACAGCTTTTTCCCTATCATGTGAAACAACGTGCAACCTTTCCAGTGGTGGTGGGACAATCCTGATGCCCTACTGTGAAAGTTATCCCAGATGATAGCAGACAAATCTGAGGCCAAAGGAAGGACCAAAATCTACCTCCAGGAGGTCAGTGACTTTGCATTTCCATGGAGAGTATGAGTAGTCAGACTATATGTTTCTGTTTCAGTGCTCTTTGAAGCTGCATGTCAGCAGCCATGTCTCTTATAAAACAACCTCTTTTCAAAAGCTTGTGTCATCCCAGTGGCACTTACTCAATCAGGGTTCCTTGAAGCACGAACCAGTACTTTTGAGTCCTCTCAGTGTCTCCAAGATATTCAGCTTCAATGTCAAAAAACAGTTTCTAGTGACTTGAAACCACCTGGAACCACAAGTATTTCTACTGTTCTATGCCTGTATGCTTCCTAAAGAAACTAAGCAAACAGGTGTTGGGTCTATGTTGAGTCCTTTGACAGCAGAACAGAGCTCCATCATTCTTCTCCCAATTGTTTAGTCCCCTAAAATCAACATTGTTATTAAAATCCTTCACATTTTAAGGACAGATGTTAATTTTTCCTTCTGCACAGTGGTCATAGTTGCATTACATCATCAGGAAAGCCAGCATGGCCATAGCTTCACTCACTGACCCTGACAGTGGGTTTGTGATTTAGGTCAACATTGTGTTTTGTAGTGTAGGTCCATGCCATCCTTCTGGCTAAAAATAAACCTGGCTATGGTTTTGTATTTGATGTGATAACTTTCACCCGGGAGAGGTCTGTACCTCCCTCTTTAGCATAATAATTGTGCCTGTGCCACTAATGCAGCCCTGAATGGGCCGTTCTGCCTGAATTTCTGCTAGAAAGGGCCGAAAAGGCTTCAGTTACTAAAGCTATTGACCTATGTAATTTCTAGGACCTACATTTATCAGGGGGCAAAGAAGGTCTTTTGAAGGGGCAAAGAAGAAAAGCAACTGCCACCAAAATCTAGGATCTGACTCTACTCTGTGCAGTATTTCAGGTACTTCTTTCCATGAAGTTAAGCCACCTGTACAATACCTCATAAAGCTCAACTCTACCCATCAGAGTGAATTTTTTTTCTATGCACTCTCTCTACCCCATGTGGTACAGAATGCTGTAAACTTTTTAACAATCGGGTTTAATACCCTGTTTGCTGATGTTAATTCTTTAATAAATGTAATTTAAAAGAAAGCCCCTCCCCAAAGCTATCAGTTCACTGGAAGAGTAACAGTCAAGGCAGGACAGGACTATCAATGGATCTAAGATGAGGAAAAGAGGAGACAAGGTTGCATGGTGTTTCACTCCTTGAAAAAATAAACCAACAAGATGTTGAGAGGAAGAAAAGGAAAAATGGGGGTTTGAAATAAGTTCTCTGCCATCTCCGGTCTTTTCCCACTTCACTAAGCTGTCAAAATGAGTGAGAAATTAGTTTATTTAGTAAAAAAAAAAAAGGTCGATATGCAACTGTAGAAGTCTACCACTTTGATAAATCTTTAGGTTGAAATGAATTCTTAACTCTAAGATGGAGCTTGAAGTATAAGTCAGAGGCAAATATCAACTGCAGGTTATGCAGAGGTTAGAGTAATGAGTTTTAAGACAGAAGGATTGGGCTCTTCGTTTCTCTGAGCAACTTTTGGTTTGAAATTAAGTCTCCTACAAGGCAAGCAACCAACTATGCTAAGCCCCGAGCTTCTGGCACTCCAGGGAGAGACCCTCCCCTGCGTTTTGGCAGTGGCTGGTTCCCTCCTTCAGGCACACGCTCTGGAGGGAAACCTGTTTCCCATCTCACTTCAACTCAGGGTTTAATCAAGTCCTCTTCCTCACATTTATTTTACAATAAAGACATTAAGTGAATACAGTATAACATGTACTTCAGCACCTTAAATAATATGTTGTAATATCACTGATTATGTTAAATTTACGTAGTCTAATAAGATCTTTGCATCATATTGCAGGCTATTTTTGCAAATAGCACAGCATAAATGTCTTGATTGCCTCAATGTATCTTTCCACCATTTGTAATATTGTGGCATTTAAATGATAAGTTTGACAGCATTTCTTTCCAGAAACAGTGATACTTTTATAGATGGGAATCAAATTTCATTTCCACTTTACCAGTACAGGAAAACAGGTTTTACACCACCACCATCTGTAATGAGTTATCTGAATTCAAAGTACTGTAGAATGAACAGTTAATACAATTAAAACATTAGCTGCTTAAATGCTTCAAAGGAGTCTGTTTATCATTCACTGCCACAGGGTGCCAGCCATTCCCAGAAAAACAATGGAGTAACTTTAAACACATGTAACATTTTCTGACAACCTCAACGAAGACCTCAGTACCTGTATCACCTAATCAACTTCAAGTAAAATGTATCAGCTGCCTCTGGCTCCAGTCCCACCAGTGTACCTCCCACCAAGCCATCTATTTTCTTTTAGCTGTTACCCTAATTTGTTGCTATCACAAGATGTGCCCAAAAATCTCCCCAGCCCTGCAAGGAGGCAACAATCAATACTAGTTCTTCCTTCACTGCATTAGGTACTCAGACTAGTAATTCATAAACTGTAGCCAGAGACACTGGTGAAATTTTTCCTTGAAAACTTCTCTATGGTTTGAAGCACAGTGGCACTTTGAAGAAGACTTTCACAGTCCAACAGAAGTTATGTTATGATGGAAGCATAGGCTACAGTCCAGCACGCTCTTAAGCATATGCTTTACTTCCTTAATTTCTTGCAGTTCCAATGATATCTGAGGTCAACTGCACTTACAGGTGATCCTCTCCAGGAAGAAGGATTTCCTTTATTAACCTTCCACAGATACTGAACATATAGAGACAGTTTATCTTATTACTGAGTTTGATATATGTTTTTTATACAGTAACAAAAATCTTCAACAGAAATCCAAATCAATTATACACAAGTTATGAAAATGTTCACATTTTTACTTCACTACATGGTTAATATTTGATCCTCTGGGTGCACTAAATGTCTTTTATTGTATGTGGTAATTAATTTCTATTCACAGATATTTGTGTGTGAAATGAAATATTTCATACATTCATTAAGTTTGTTATTTTGGAAGCTAGCCACTCTGGTATATACTAATCAACTTTTCAATTTTGTGTGAAGGTAATTCTTTAATGGGCAGTAATAATTTTTTCTGCATAAGTCACAAAACGTGATCTGAATCCTGATCTCTTTAAATATAGACTCATCTTTGTCAACTTCAGCAATATTATCTTGCTTATTCACTGAAATGGATTAGTTCCGCTCAGCATCCTGCCCTTACTTCAATCTTTACCTAGATCAATCAGACTTTTAAATGGTTTTGTCCTAATAAGTTTCTTGGTTTTATTATGCATTCATCCCAAAGTGCACCTGTTCATTGATATGGCAGAGACATGTTTTTGAGCAGTAGAAGTAAGCATCTTTCAAGAAGAGCATTGTATCCTGAAACATAAAACATCTAGTAAGGAGGTCATCAGTGAAAAGGTGCTTACTCCCTTATTCCTGTGTGACTTTCAGTGAACAACCTTTGGTGTGACTACTTCCTCTCAGTTTATTCACCTACAAACTTGTGTAGATAGCACAGACCGTCCATTTTGCTCTCCTAGATGTAAAACACTGAATGGAATAGCACATCTTTTCTCTAAAACTTTATTTTATTGGCCAAGATTTCTGGGATGCAATAGTTTTAAATTTTGATTTCTTTCTGTCCTCTAAGACAAAGGAGACTGTCATCCTACAGAAATACCTAGAAAAAAATATCTTTGCAGCATTCAAGTATTCAGAAATCGTGAGCTTTGAGAAAAACAAAGCAAGATGTTAGACACTCATCACTTACGTGGTTACTGAGATTGTTTTAAAACACAACACTATGAAAGCAAAAAGACATTTATTGGTTTGCATCTGGAAACTTTATTCCAATGTGACTGAATAAGTGAGGAAAGATGCAAAAGTATGAAAATGGGAGAGCTGAGTTTGTGCAAAGTTAAAAAAAAATGAGTGATCCTGTCTGTGCCGTGACTAATTACATTGTCTCCTCAATCGCACTGCATCATATTTTTCAAATAGATAATTGTCAGATAGGAGAGATTACTTACTCAAAGAAATTAAAAATGTCTGTCTTAGTAGGAACTGTATTCCAGATAACCCACAGCCTGCCTACCAGCATAATAAACAAATAAATAAATAATGACACATCTTTGTCTCTCACTCTCAACACCAAAATAAGAGCAAGAAAAGGCAACAGAGAGGGCACCTCAAGAAAGCCAGAAGATGTTTTTTTCATGACACTTGGAAGAGGAAACATAGTCCCACTGCAAAGTTTGACTTGATTTTTTTCCACTTGAGATGAATTATTATTTCATACCATTTAATAAGGAAAATATGGACCAGATCTTCTAGTCTAAAAGCGAAAAATATGTCACAATGAGCTAAAATATAGAAGGAAAGACATCTCTTCCTTCATCACACTGGCATCCACCTCCTACCTCCATTCAATTTTGTTCATTACCCTTTCAAATAAAAATTTGGTCAAAATAGCTGTCTTACTAATAAGAAACTGTTTTTCATAAAGCATCTCAAATTTCCATGAAAAACTAATTTTCGTATGGAAGAATTTATAAGCTTTTTGGCTGAGAATGCAAATATTTTTATCCAATGAAAGTGAATGTTTCTAATGGAAACTTAAATGGTAGCATATTTCTTTCTTTAAAGAAACACATTGCTATGAGAGCTGAATTGTGTCAGTCTAGTTCTTTTGGTCCTGCACCTCTTGGCTGAATTCTCTGCTAAGTAATACAGCCATTTAAGCTTCTATATTTAAAGCATTCATAACATGTCTGCCTTTCTTAAATCTGCTGGCATCTATAAAAAATGAACTCACTCTGCAATCTCTCCCTCACAGAACTAATAGGGTATCTCTTTTCTACCTGACCACTTATCCTCATAAAAGCAGATATAAGATATATTGAGATTTTCCACCTCATAATAAAATTTAAACAACAGGTTAAAAATTATAGCAGGTGGCAGGGGGAGAGGAGACCAGAAGAGAAAAAAACTGTACAATTCCTGGCTCCCAATGGAGCTAGAGCTCATGACTGCAGATGTTGGCCATCTTCCTGCCTGAAATACAATTCTGTGTGAGACCACCAGGATTAGAAAGTTCAGGCAACACACGGGAAACATACATTTTCATAGTGAGTGTTAGAACTCATGCTATTCCAGAAAGTGCTAACCCAGTCAGCTAAAGAGTGCCAATTGATTGCCCAATGGACAACTATAAATGGAAAAATAGAGAAAAGGAAACCTTACATTAAGGCATATGACTCCAGACAGCGCATTTTTTCCTTTTTCCATTTCTTTTTGTTATGGAAAAATTGGCTAATACACAATTATAATTTGAAAATCATTACATTTAGTAATACATTATAGTCTTGTTATGAACAATATAAGGTATCCTCCTTATTGATTTCAACCTTTTACTGAGTCTGACTAGGATGGTTAATTTTCTTCATAGCAGTCTGTATGGTGATATGTTTGGGATTTGTGACCAAAACAGTGGTGATAACACATCAATGTTTTGGCTGCTGCTGAAAAGCTCTTGCACATTGTCAAGGCTCTCTGTTTCTACATGTCCCCACAGTGAGAAGGCTGGGGACTGGGAAGAGGGTGGAATGAGATACAGTCAGGACAGCTGACCAGAACGAGCCAAAGGAATATTCCATACCCTATAATGTCATGCTCAGCAATAAAACTGAGGGAGGTCTTCTCAATCCTGCTGTGAGGGAATGGGTAGGCAACTAGGTCAGGGCCTAGCTGCTGACCAGGATCAACACACTGCAAGCCTCTTACTGATGGATAACCATTCTACATTCTTGTTGGGAAGTTACCAAGAAACACGGTACTTCAAAGACTCATGACAACAGCTGTGAATAGAATAAAGTGAAGGAGGGATAAAACCAAGCCAAACTAAAAGGTTAACTGTAGTGTGAGCCAAAAAATGTTGCTCTTTACTGAAGAGAGTAAACATGTACAGAGACTTTCTGTTCATCTTCTGAAACAGACGTGTGCACACATGGAAACCCAATTGCCTGGTGGCTGCCCTTCAAGAGGAGGTAGGCAGACTGAGGAGCATCTGGGAGTCTGAGAAAGAGAACAATGTGTGTTCTCTCTGGTACACACATGCCAGCTCAGCATGGCCACTCCTGAGGGACATCCAGTATCTGTTCTGTGTCAGGATGAAGGCAGTGATAGAATCACAGAATCATAGAATTGTCTAGGTTGGAAGGGACCTTTAATAACATCTAGCCCAACCATCAACCAATCTGATAAAAAAATATCACTAAACATGTCACTAAGCACTATGTCAACCCATCTTTTAAATACCTCCAGGGATGGTGCCTCAACCACTTCCCTGGGCAGCCCATTCCAATGCTTAATAACCCCTTCAGTATCAAAATTTTTCCTAATATCCAATCTGAACCTCCCCTGGCGCAACTTGAGGCCGTTGGCTGTTTCCTCTTGTTATATTGCCTGTGACTTGGGAGAAGAGACCAACCCCCACCTCTCTACACCCTCCTTTCTGGGAGTTGTAGAGAGTGAGAAGATCTCCCCTCAGTCTCCTCTTCTCTAGACTGAACAACCCCAGCTCCCTCAGCCTCTCCTCATAAGACTTGTGCTCCAGACCCCTCACCAGCTTTGTTGCCCTTCTCTGGTCCTGCTCCAACCCCTCAATGTCTTTTTTGTGGGAAGGGGCCGAAAACTGGACAGAGCACTCGAGGTGAGGCCTCACCAGTGCCCAGTACAGGAGAACGATCACCTCCCAAGTCCTACTCACCACGCTGGTCCTGATACAGGCCAGGATGCTGTTGGTCTTCTTGGCCACCTGGGCACACTGCTGGCTCATGTTCAGCCAACAGTTGACCAACACCCCCAGCTCCTTTTCTGCCAGGCAGCTCCAGCCACTCTGCTCCCAACCTGTAGCGCTGCAGGGGGTTGGTGGGACCCAAGAGCAGGAGCCAACACTTGGCCTTATTGAATCTCATCCCACTGGCCTTGGCCCATCTATCCAGCCTGTCGAGATCCCTCTGCAAACCTTTGTACTCTCAAGCAGGTCAATGTGCCCACCCAGCTTGGTGTCATCTGCATACTGACTGAGGGGTGCACTCAATCCCCTTGTCCAGATCATTGATAAAGTTATTAAAGAGAACCGGCTCCAATACCAAAAAGTGGCTCAAAAATCAAGCCCCTTGTTGGCTCCCCTGGCCATGATTCACTTGCCCAGTGCAGACTCACCTGCACTGGAACTGGTCTCTTCAGCAAGTTTCAAAATCTGATATGACAGACAGCTCTTTTATTTGGGTACTTAACAATCTTGCACACAAGAAGTCTAAGGCCAATCAAAAGAGATTTCGGTGCTCTGTTAAGAATGCTAAAAGATGTTAAACAACCACCTCTGGGAGGAAGAAGAGACGGGCTGTACTTGTGGGTGACTCCCTTCTGAGGGGAACAGAGGGTCCAATATGCTGGGCAGACCCTCTTCTTAGGGAAACGTGCTGCCTCCCTGAGGCCTCTGTCAGGGACGTCACTAGGAAACTTCCTAGCCTGGTTCAGCCCTTGGACTAATACCCACTGTTGCTCTTCCATGTGGGTGGTGATGAAGTGGCAGTACATAACCCAAGGGTGATTAGAAGATTTTTCAGGGCTTTAGGACAGTTAGTAAGGCAATTCAGGGTACAGGTCATCTTCTCTTCTTCCAGTTATAGGCAGTGACATTGGAATAAGCAGATGTGGTCAGTCTATTAATACATGGCTCTATGACTGGTGTCACTGCCACAATTCTGGGTTGGTTTTTTTTGACAATGGAATGGCCTACATGGCACCAGTCTTGCTGGCGTCAGATGGGGTTCATCTTTCTCAAAGCAGGAAAGGGGTTTTGCTCAGGAGCTAGTGAGGCTCACTGACCGAGATTTGATGACTTGATGTAGGAGGGGAGCATTAACAGGCTGGCTCGTGACAAGCCAAGGGACAACAGTCCACAGTTTGAGAAATGGGTTGCTAGCGAGGGCCCTCAACCTGTTGCTCTGAGGTGTGCTGGGTAGGTACACTGCAGCACACTTGAAGTCTTGTGGAGATGAGCTCAGGGCCTGCAGAGACAATAGGAGCCAATGGGGAAACACAGGTAGAACACCTCAAAGGAAGGTCACATGGAGAACAGCATGAAGGAATTGCAGCCACCCTAGCCGGTAAGTCAGCTTTAACAGAGACACAGCTTAACTGGCTCTATGCAAATTCACATAGCATGGGGAACAACCAAGAGAAATTAGAGACATGCACATGCCTCCAGGGCTATGATCTCTTTGGCATCACAGAGTGGTTGGATGGCTCCAGTGACTAGAGTGTTGGAATGGAGGGATACAGGCTCTTCAGGAAGGACAAGCAGGGGAGATGAGAAGGGCGTGTTGCGCTCTATGTCAAGGACCAGTTGGAGTCCATGGAGCTCCTCCTGGGAGTGGATAAGCCAACTAAGAGCTTATTTGTCAAGATTAAAGGGAGGGCAGGGACAGGTGATGTTACAGTGCTACAGACCACCTGACCAGGATGATGGAGCAGATGAGGACCTCTATAGACAGATAGGAGTGGCATCACGTTCACAGACCCTGATCATTACGGGGGACTTAAACCACCCCAATATTTGTTGGAGAGACAGCACAGCAAGGCAGAAGCCATCCAGGAAGTTCTTGGAATATGTCACGGACAACTTCCTTCTCCAAGTGGTAGAGGAGCTAACAAGGAGACAAGCTATGCTGGACCTTGTTCTCGCCAACAAAGAGGGGCTGTTGGGGAATATCACACTCAAGGGCAGCCTCGTGTGCAGTGATCATGAAATGGTGGAATTCAAGATCCTTAGGGCAGCGAGGAGGGTGCATAGCAAGCTCACTACGCTGAAATTCAGGAGAGTGGACTTTGGCCTCCTCGGGGGCCTTTTTATGGCAAAACCTGCTTTCAGAAGAGTTCTGTTTGATTTCTGACCTTTCTTCTGCTGTATTACCCCACACAATGATGTCATCAGTGTACTGCAGGTGTTCTGGAGCTCCACCCTTCTCCAGTGCAATCTGGATTAGTCCCTGGCAAATAATAGGGCTGTGTTTCCACCCCGGGGCAGTAGACTCTAGGTGTAATGGACACCCCTCCAGGTGAAAGCAAGCTGTGGCCTGCACTCTGCTGCTAAAGGAATAGAGAAAAAGGCATTAGCAATGTCAATTGTAGCATACCACTTGGCTGCCTTCGACTCCAGTTCATATTGCAGTTCTAGCATGTCCAGCACAGCAGCACTCAGTGGTGGTGGGACTTATTTCAGGTCATGATAGTCTACTGCTAATCTCCAGTCTCTGTCAGCCTTTTGCACTGGCTGTGAGTGAGTCTTGCTGATCACTCCTTGGGTCTCCAGCCAATGAATCAGGTTCTGGATGGGAATCAGGGAGTCTCTGTTAGTGCCATACTGTTGCCGATGCACTGTGGCAGCAGCAATTGGCACCTGCTGTTCCTGCTGACCCTTCAGCAGTCCCACCACAGAAGGGTCATCTGAAAGACCAGGTAAGGCAGACAGCAGTGTAATGTCCTTTTTCTCTACAGCTGCTATAGTAAAAGCCCACCAATACCTTTCTGGGCCTTTGAAACACCCTTTCTTGGGGAAGTCTATGCTCAGGATGCACAGAGCATCTGGGCCAGGCACAATGGAGTGCTTCTCCCATTTATTCCCATTCAGGCTCACTTCAGCCTCCAGTACAGTCAGTTCTTGAGACCCACCTGTCATGCTAGAAGTAGTGACAGGTTCTGCCCCTTTATGATTCAATGACAAAAGGGTAAAATGTGCACCAGTGTTTTCTAGGACTTTATATTTTTGTGGCTCTAACATGCCAGGCCACACAGTCCCATAAACTTGGTTGTCCTTCCCTTCCTCCTGGCTGGAGGCAGGCCCTCCTCTAATGTTGAGAATAACATCTACAGTTATCAGATGACTTCCTACCTGGACCAGAAAACCATCCCCTGTGGACCAGAGCAACCGTCCTCCTCGAAAATTCTCTCATTTTTACCTTGCAACTCACTTAACTATGCCTGTAGGGCCAAGGTAGGTCTTTTATCCCACTTACTCATGTCCTCCCTATTGTCACAGAGGCAAAACCACAGTATATTTCATAGTGCGTTCTGTCTCCTCGGAGTCGGTCTCATAGGAAGGCAACTTTTCCTAATGGCCCCTACATGGGTCCATGTAGGGGAAGAATGGGATCTTTCCTCCATCCTAGAGAGTTTATCAAACAGCTTCTCATTTTTCTGATTCGTTTCATCTGTCAATATTTCCACAGCTGCCACAGTGAGAGGATAAGAGAGACAAAATACTTTGACGTGTGGACCTACGGAAGACCTGAAGAAAATTCACAACAAAAATTCAGAAAAGCAATCTAGGTGGTATATATGAACAGAATATAAGAGAACAAAGATGAGAAAAGGGGGACTGGCAGTATTCATCTAATGATTAATTTAGTATCCCCTCACAGTGTTCTAGACACAGTGGGTCCCATCTAAAATTACACCTTACACATTCAATCAACCGTTATGGCTATTTAATTTAACATTGTGCCATTTATTTTGCTCCAGCACACTAAGAAGCATAGTATAATATCTTCCATCTTACCCACAAATTCTTTTCAGTACCATGTCAGGAAGTTTACCCTGAACATCCCACAAGATTGATACATCTGGGAACACCCAGATCAAACATCCGTTATAATCTCAATATCCCAAGTGAGACACTTTGAGGTAGCATCTCTCTTTAGATATCTATAAACCCAAACCTGACAGCATGATGAAGGGATCAGACTACTCCCCTGTATTCAAGTCCCAGGAGGTTTGGGCATAAATGAGGCATGTGAGGTTTCACAGAGCAGCAGATATTTTTACACTTGATGGCTTTTCTAAATAAATCCTATTATCACTCTACTAGCCTAAAAATATCCACTATATATGGTCTCAAAGAAAATTAGAAAAATCCTCACAACACAAAGACTTAGTATATCTGGCTTTGCCACTTTTGCTCTCTAGGAATCTGGGAAACAGCTGGCAATCCAGTAGAAACACCAATAAACTAGGGAATTGGGGAAGCATCTTCTAATGAAGGGGAAGAAAAAGAAAGTGTTAGGTCTTTTTTCACCCCATGCATGGATATTTACTTCAATTCTAGCCACAAAATACCAAGTTCATCTTTGTTCTCCAGTTGAGAAATGGCTAATAAAGTGATGTAAACCATGACACCACTTCCCTGTGCTCATGGGACTTTGAATGTGTACATATATGCTTCAATAACAAATCCATAATTAAATTGGGTCAAATATCAGAAAGTTTATGTACCAGGCAAAACTTAATAACCCTAGTCTGTTTCAGCACTGCTGATGTAAATCACTCTCCAGACTGCCAAGCAAGTCTGAGCCAAAAGAAGAGATATTTATCATAATCACATAGACACACGTAAAGCAATGCAACAGGCAAAAATGATCTGTTAGCCATGTCAGAATGTTTACAGCAATTGACACATCTAAATTAATTGTCCTGCATCCTGCCTGAACACTGTCATTTACTCATATAAAGAAAAGTAGTTTAAATTGCTAGTGTCAAAGCTAAGCATTAAAGGGCTTTGTTTCTGAGTTTACTGGAGTCTCACTCCAAAGAAGCAGATTCTCTGGACGGTATTTATAAATTAAATGTGCCTAAAGTGTCAGTGTTGAGAACTGCTTTATTCTTGAAGACTTGAAGAGAAAAACACAGCAACAAGTCAGAAACAGCACAAGAGAAAGTCTAGTGAGCTTCCTCCTTGAGATTATGGATAAAGCATATGCTAAAACTGGACCACCTGCTCCTATTAGAGATTTACTGCTGAAAGGATCTCTACCACTGACATGAACACCTTCCCTTGGGATATCCCACATCACGTTTTCAAGAGTTCTGAGCTATGGCTTAAACTTGCTCTCACCTGATGCTGCTCTGTGTTGTTATTATGTGACATGCACAAAAGCAGCAGTAACAGAGGTGCGACAGAAAGGAAAACCAGACAGATCTGCTACCCCACCAGCTCACACAGAACCAATTTGTTACCTGACATACCTCAGCTAGTTGAAGAAAAGTTTTAAGCTTGTATCTGTACAGCTCTGAAGAATTTTTCTTCTTTGCAACAGCACTGCTTCTGTTTTTTTTGCTCATTAAAACAAGCACTTTTAAGTATTACAGAAACTAGCAGCACGACACGGGGAAAATTGGTGCATAAGGCTGCCTTCTCACCCACTTGTCTAACGAGAAGGGGAGAGGAGTATCATTTGCATGTGCACATTTCAGCAGGGCATGTAAACATCTGACAATCCTAGCCAAACACTTCATCCCACTTGGAAATAAACCGGCATGAGATCTAGGGATGAGCCATTCAGGAATTTCCTTCCCAGTGGGCAAGCATACACAGCATAATGGCTTGGGAATGCTTTTCAGGAAAGGAATGACTATTCTGAAGTGAAGGGGGCTTTCTTTTTAACTCACTGGAAGGACACAGAGACATAAATGGGCTGTGTTGCTCCATTCTTTTTGTTTGAAATTACTTCTGAGTATGACACTTCAGCCAAAACAGCTTTGGCAATTGTTTGTCTTTGGCTGACAGGAAGAAATACCAGCATGCTGTACAGTCATGTATAGCATCTTAAGACCTCTCTCCTGTCATCTAAACGAAGGTGCATCACCTTACAACAAAAACAGCCTCCAGGAAAGAAATATGTCGTAGTTTAGGCTGAATTGGCCAATCAGAATGACAGATGGCCCGCCAATCCACACCCTCCCGCTGCCCCGCTGCCCCAAAAGAGAGGAGAAGAAAAAAGATTTAAAGTTTAGAATGAGCTGAACTACTTTAATGAAGTTTTAATATTAAAATCAGAGGAAATAATGAAATAGATACGATATATACAAAAATATATCAAGCTCCCAGGATAACATCACTGGCAGGCACTGGGGAAGTCCCAGACTGGACTCAGTGACTGATGGGAACTGGATTCCAGCTCTGGAGTCAGGAACACACCAATCAGGATCAAAGGCAGATGAACAGACCTGTCCACTCCTCTCCACAGGTGTGACCCCTCTACATTTTTTTCCATTTCTGACCTTCCAATGGGGCAAATAACAAAATTGGCTGCCCTTGGTTGTTATAGCAATAAGCAAGAGCCTCTCTGTGTACCGTTTCTTGGCACGAAGTACAAACATAGGGTTTATCACTCTGAGAACGAGTAATATTCTCCACAATATGCCATTAATTTTAGAGAGAAGAGGCTTAGTTAAGATGTAAAATTAGTGAACAGAAAGTTGGTTCAGTTTTACCTCAAACTGGGACAAAATACCATGTTGAGGCTGTATATCAACAAAGTGAATGAACAGCTCAGTTTGATTCATCTGAATCTAAAGCAAAAACATTTTGTGATGTTCTGCTAAACACTGTTAAAACACATTCTTCCTCCCTTGCTGTACATTTGGTTTTTGAGTATAGAGCACTGAGACACAATCAGGATGATATTTAAATGACTTTCATCTACTCTTAAAATTATTCAGTGCTTAAAATGGAAGTATTCTCTTTTACATCCAAATGAATAATACCTAAAGAATTCAACATGATTAATGTTTTTACAATCAGTATCAAGTAAAGTGTAAGTAATTTGCCACTTGTAAAGTTTTGCTAGATTATCCGTCAGTAATATTTTGTTCATATATACACCATTACTTTCTGCAAGATAAGTATAAATGGAGTGATAAAATCCAAGGGGCAAGTCTGATCAAAAGCTTGTCAGACTTGGTTCTAATTTTTAGAAATGAGAGATGACAATGAGGTTCTGATAATGAAAGTTGTATTTTCCAGAAGCAGGAAGCATCCAGCAGGAGCCAAGTCCCATCACCCTCCTTCTTGACACATCCTTCTACATAGGAATCTAAAGTTTATGGAAAGGTTTTGCTCTATATTCTGGTGTGCTAAACTATTGTTTTGGCAGTTTTTTTGCAAGGAGGACAAGTTCAAATATTACAGCCACTAAGAACAGTATTAAGAACAACAATAGTAGAGGAAAATATCCTTCCAGACAAAAATCTTCTTTACATTATTCAAGGACTTTGTTAAGATGACAAGCAGTCAAACAAAAGGAAGAAAAAAAGAAATGAGTGAAATAATATGGGAATAGTTGGGGAAAAACCCATCCTAATTTACAGTAAAAAGAGTAAGAGATAAGATAGCTGTATAAACCACCAACCTCTTCAGAAACCCACCAGTGAAAAGATGACTTTGGGAAATCACATACTAGAAGTAGGTGGATCACAAGGAACAAACTCTATATTCCTGGCTTCCAATGCACAATCTCCTAGAGACCCCTACGACCTGGAGCATGCCTGTGAGTCATCACTGACTCAATCCCAAATGGCAGTTTGAACAGGCTACATAAGGGGGAACCCAGGACACTTTCTCTCACCCTTCCATAGAGAATAGAGTGAGGAAAATGGAGGAAATGAGGGACACAAGGAGCTAAGTGTAGCCATACCAGCTCCAAAGGCAAGTCCAGCTAAGTCTTTATTCTGAGTTTACAACATAGGGTGTTTCCTGCTGTTTAGAGGAAGAGTGTAAGAAACAGGTCAGAACAAAATAGATTGGGAGATACACTAGCAACAGTACTAATTTCACACAAAAAGAGGCTTTCTGAGCAAAACTCGTATCTGAGAGCAGTGTGTAGTAACAGCCAGCATACAGTTCTCGTCGTTCTTCCTTCATGCACACTCTTCCTTCCATACTTTTTTCTCTCTTTCCTACTCCTAGCCCTTGTCTTCTGCCAATACTACCTTAGCTGACTATATCACATATGTATCTTTGCTGCACAGGTATGAATCCAGGTGGTTATCTAAAAGCACACCCTAAACAGCTGATGTTCACTTGAACTCAGACTACTGAGTATTCTGAGTCTACTACAGTTGACTGAGAAGATCTCATGTGAAGCTTTCTATGAGCAGTTACTCTGAAAAAAAAAAAAAAAAAAAAAAATTCAGTGAAATTCAGTGAAAATGCAATCCCAGAAACAGCAACATTCCTGGTGATTTTGCAATGTGTAGCTGTCCTCTTCCATGTCTTGTCTTATTTTGTCATCAAGGACTTAATCATAGGCACTGGAACAGTTCCAGGCTTTCTCAATCATTTCTTCCCTTCTTCCCCAAACTGCAGTTAGAAGGCTTTAAAAATGAGATTTTATTTCTGTAAAAAGTCTTTAAATCTAAAAGGAAAAAGAATAAAGAACAATATAAAACCCAGAAATCTTACTTAGGATTTCATATTCCTAGTGTTAAAATATTCTATTTTTTTTTTTTTTGTAGCTTTGATACAAGATTTAAAAAGGTTTTAATGGGGGCTGGTAGCTGCCAGCAAAAAGCACTGTTAGCTTGTCCTGCTTTGCGCCCTAGCTCACATTATAACATAGACTTGTAATGTTTTATACCTGCTTTTCAACTTGGCAGGGACCAGTTTTCAGAAAGGGCACAACTCCCATGAGGTAAGCCAAAAGGAAGGAGCCAAACAACATGCTTCCCTTATTCTTAATAGGGGATGCTGGATGCTGTCACCTTCTGAGGCCTTAGCAGGAAGAGTTTGAGTTTAGTAAGTTTTTGTAAGCCTTTGTGATAAAAGCAGCATGCCAGATGCGTTCTGACCCCTTGTTACAGGCTGTAGCCCGCAGTTTGACCACACTGTGAAACTCTGAACAGACTGAGTGATCAAGTAACTTGCAATGTAACTTATTTTAAAGCTTCACGCAGAGATACAAGGTCACAGGCTTGAGATATTTCCATGGTATTAATATGAGATTTTAACCATCTGAATGCACCTCAAAAACTTCAATGCCACAGATTCCATTGCATATACCAAAGACACCACCACATTGCTGTCAGAAAGACAATTTAACTGAGGAACTAGCTATGAACAATACTATTTAGACAGAAATAATATATTCAAAATACATTTTTATTATGTTTTTCATGGTTCTTATAAAAATGTGCATGCATGTGCATGTGGCTAATGACCCTGAGGCTTTAGGGAATGATTTTTCCTGAGTCCTTAACCAGTTTAGCAGAATAAGTCTCAGTGGCTTCAATTAAAACTACCCAATGTCACACAGTGCGTAACTGTGAGGTTTCGTGCACTCTACTCTGAATCTTTCACTACTGAACACTGCCAGGCAGAGGATCAGAGCAACACTTGCATTTTCTGTGCTCTCAGTAGTTACACAGATACATGAAATCAAGCTCTTTAAGATTAGTGGTGCAATCTTGTATGTCAGCTGGGGCTGTACACCAAGAAGCATCAATCAGGTTCCAGCTGGTCCATTAAAATGGGACTTTACAGGGGATCTAAAACTGACACAACAGAGTCCCAAAAACCAAACTGCCAGATTTCCCAATGTTGCATTAGTGCTTTTCCACTGCAGCTCAGGACCCTTTCTGATCTTGGAATGTTAAAGGCGGCATCTATGTTGCAAAACAAACCCTTTCAAGCATGCTGAGATTAACTTTCAATAGGCACACATCTACAAACAGGGCCACAAGCTGCAGACTCTGCTCCTAGATAAGTTTTGTGGAATCAGGGCAGGGTAAAAAAAAATAATTAAAAACATCAATATCCCCTGCCTGGTGTAATAATTGATAAAGGGAAACAGGAATCACAAGAATTCCAGCACCAACAACACCAACAAAATCAAGGCCAGGCTGGATGGGGCTTTGAGCAACCTGCTCTAGTGGGAGGTGTCCCTGCCCATGGCAGGGGGGTTGGAACTTGATGATTTTTAAGGTCCCTTCCAACCCAAATGATTCTATGATTCTATGAAATTCACTGGCAGTGAGCACATCTGTACACATCGCCTCCGAGTACACGACCTCCTGATATCCTCAGATATTTGACAAATACACTTACTCAGTTGAGCAGAAGAAAGCAGCATCCAGCTCTCTAGGACCAGATTTAGGCTTCAGAATTTCTTTTTAAAGTGTGACTGTGAGAAGCCTGCCAACACACTGAATAGCTTGTTCATTCATTTTAACTATAATGATTTGCTAACCCTTCAGCACAGATATGTTCTCCATGTTATACAGTTGCCAATAAAATGGTGATGATTTCAGAGGCATTATGAGCAATAAATTTCAAGCAGTTATATAAAATGTTAACTCCTTCTGTAAACAAAAACATTTTTTAAAAATCCTTACTGCTGGCAAAGCATAAAAAAAATGAAACCAATTGGTCTTTTCATCTACTTATTAAAATTAACTTTGACATTAATAAATAATTGACATAATATAGTATTCAGAATTTGCATACAGAATTAAGTAGGATGTAAAGTGAAGGTTATTTATTTAAAAAGAAGTAATATATATGAATAATTGCTGTCATTCTAGAATAGCAACAAAGTTGCAAATGTATTGAACTTTATATAGCCCTGTTCTTGGTGGGAAGCCAGCTTTCCTATTGTTTCATGTTCTGTTTGTTAAAGACTTGGCTAGGACAAGAAAATACTAGCTCCAACACCTTGTAAT
The DNA here is from genome assembly GCA_026546715.1 of Gallinago undulata. Lineage (NCBI taxonomy): Eukaryota > Metazoa > Chordata > Aves > Charadriiformes > Scolopacidae > Gallinago > Gallinago undulata. Next base: position 19,637,752 of record JAOTQQ010000032.1, on the reverse strand, counting down.
ACACTAGTTTAACCCCAGAAAATTACTCACTTGTCTAAATTCTTTCAAGAGTCACATGCCACACAGCTACTACTACTACTCTTGTTTTGTTTTGTTTTGTTTTTTTGTTTGTTTTGGGTTGGTTTTTTTTGTAGATCAGAGAAGAGAAGACTCACAAAAAGCATCAAGGAGGGAAAATCTGAAGTGACCTTCGGAGATCATCTAGTCCAACACCCCTGCCAAAGCAGGTCCACCCAGATAGGCTGGTTTTGAATATCTCCAGAGAAGGAAGATTCTGACAGTCCATTGGATGTTCAAGTGGACAGTCTTTCAAGTAATCCACAACCCATGAGCAGGAGCCATCAAAACACAATCCTCTTGAAAGGCTAACCAAATTTAATCCTAATGTTTCCTGACTTTCTTACTCTTCGTCTGTCATACTAGGAGGATGGCCCAGAACCTCTCATCTGACATTGTCTCCTTTTGATACTTGTTCTAGAGTTGGGCTCAATTTCTTGAGTTCACAATTTCTGTGTTACTACTAAAATATGATCCATCTGGCCCAGCCCTGTGTCCAGGTTTCCTGGCCTGGAGGACTACCCTCATCAAATGAGCCAGGTCACAAGCCAAACAATTAACACTGATAACACAGGAGTCTGGACTACCATCCAAGCTCAAGCCCTAAGTTACACAATTTGACAGACAAAGATTTAGTTTCCTGTATGTCAAGGTAGGCTCCCCATTCACAAAATCATCCTCAAGATTATCCTCTGTACTTGTGGAGTCATTAATCTCTATGGCAAGTGGCTGAAAGACAAGAAACTGCGGCTTAGACACAGGCCTATGAAAACCTTTCATATTCCCAAGGAACTTAATGTGACTGAAACTAATATGTTTGTCTATTTACCTCAGATTTGTCCCAGTAAAGACAAAACTAGATTTAGCCTCCTGAATCCACTCCAAAAACTTGTGTGGGCTGAGGGAACTTGGCATGTTTAGTTTGGAGAAGAGGAGGCTGAGGGAGGACCTCATTGCCCTCTACAACTCCCTGAAAGGAGGGTGTAGAGAGGTGGGGGTTGGCCTCTTCTCCCAAGGGAATCACGACAGGACCAGAGGGAATGGTCTAAAGTTGTGGCAGGGGAGGTTTAGATTAGATATTAGGAAGAATTACTTTACTGAGAGGGTGGTCAGGCACTGGA
>JAOTQQ010000032.1:19609364-19636474 GCA_026546715.1 Gallinago undulata | reverse complement strand
GTATTGGACCTGTGAGTGAAGTCCAAATAAATTAATTTGAACCTCGCAGTGAAGTCCTTTCTCCCCATTTCGTCACAACTGTTGAGTTACTTGGCTGTGAATCTGAGCATGATTGACTTGCTCAAGGTTCTAGAGAAACTTGTTGGCTGAGGATGGAAATGAACTGAACAGTCTTCTGATCATTTAAGATGTCCATCTGCCTTGTCGATTGTGTCCATCCTTCTACCTTTGTGCACTTTTTTTCCTTCTGTGTCTATTGCTATAATTCTTAATCAGAAAGAAACAGCTTTCCTGGCAGCTGAGTGCTTCTATTCCTGTGTCTTCTTAAGAAGTAGTGGAACATCAGGATTAGAGGTCAAGAGATCTCATCTCAACAGGCACCCAGGTGGTTGATTTTACTGGTAGTTTTCAACAGTGCTAATTTGTAACCCAAACCCCCAATGTTTAGTTACCAGCACAAACAGAAGTCCTAATTTTTTTGTTTAGCTGCTCTGGAATGAGGAAGGAGAAATTGTTTTTTTATTGCTTTCCACACTCACAGCATTTGAGACACAATCTTTCTTTCTTTCTAGAAATGCTGACATTCTGTTTGGCTGTACGGCAACAGAAACAATCATCCAGGACCAATTATCTATTTGGATAGTTCAGCCACTCTGGTACTGGTATTATTGGTTGAAATGAGACCTAAAGAACAGCTCAAATGTCACCAGAAAGACAGATTATTCTGAGGTAGAGCTGCTTAATATATGAATGGTGAAGGAAAAATTTGGGTATAACACAGGAGAGGAAAAATCAGTGTGTTCTGTAAGGAGTCGTTCAGCTTCATAAAAAATTATTCTGGATGCATCTCTGGCTGCCTTGTGTCCACTTTTGAGCTAAATGTCACTCATTTACAGAGGTATTTTTGTGGTTTAGCAGTCTTACTGAAAGCTTAAAAAGAATCTTAAGTGAAGGCAACCTCTATTGGAACTTTGGTTTAGAGAAGATATTGGTGGGAACCGTTAGCTGATGTTCAATGAAGTTTGGCAGTATTGTTCTCTTGTTCTGTAGGGGCCTAGAAACTCACGTTGGGAAGCTAAAGGAAGCAGGAGGGCTGGCAGCTCTTATGGAGAAGCCAAGACGCACTTCAGGAAATAAACAGGAAGAATAAACACTTCAGTGGAATAAACAGCAAGAGCTAAAGGTCTGTGTGAGGTCGCAGGGTCATGATCTCATTAAGAACAATTCTGTGATCTATGAAAATGCAGACCTGACAGGCAAATTGTTGGTGGGGAGCAGTAAAAGGAGGAACTGCTGTCTTTCAGCTACAGCTGCTGCTTACATTCCCAAGTTGCCGGTATCACATAAAAGACTGTTTGCAGCATTTAATTTGTGGGTACCTTGGGTTTCTTTTCAAAATGAGTTAGAGAATTGTAACTTTAAACTGTTTCTAAGACTTTAAACAAATTTGACACTTAGGTGGCTTGATAGTTGTCTGCCTTTGTGGCATTTCTTTCAGAAGAATTGAAAGAATGGGCAAAATAAATTACTGTTTCTAAGCAGGCTCTGCATTTTCTTCAAATTTCTAGAGAGAACAAAAGGTTTAGGAGGGTTCCCTCCAGGGGTTTCCATTCCTTGTGCTGTTACGCATAGAGTTTACTAGACCGTAGCACAGGAATGAAAAGCGGGAATCACTGCTATGTTAGACCAATCTGAAGAAGAAATAAGAAAAATGTAGAGAGAGACAGAGAGTAAACAGATAAGGAAAACACACTTTATTGTGCTCTTTTCTGATGCTCTTATTTGTTCAGCAGCAGAGTCAAATGGTGTGATGTACTGCAGGGTTTGAGAGTGCATCAGGCTGCAAGGGGAGTGCCATGTGAAGGCAAAACTGCATTCTTTGACTTGAGGGAATATTTCTTTTTATGTTCCTTGCAGTGCTAAAGGAAGGCCTAGGATGGCTTTAGAGAGACATGGGAGAGACAGTGTGTTGTGAGCTGTGGAAGCCTTCTTTGGAACTTGCTTCTACTCAACAGGATGCCAGTGCAAAACAAGAGTCTCCAACAACATAGGTTCGGAAAGAAAGAAGATGTGAAGTTGGTTCCTATTGGCAGTAGGGTGGATCTGTGTGGTATTTTCTCTCTCATGCTTTGTCTTTACAATTGATAGACTTGATTCTAGTATGCAACACTCTTTAACAGCTTTGAAGTTAGAGAGCTGTGGTAGGCTGACCCTGGCCGGATGCCAGGTGCCCACTCTCCCTTCTCAGCCAGACAGGTGGAGAAAAAAAATATGATGGAAGACTCATGGGTTGAGATAAAGACAGGGAAATAACTCAACAATTACTGTCACATGCAAAAGAGAGTCAACTTGGGGAAATTAATTTATTACCAATAAAATCACAGTAGGGTAATGAGAAATAAAACCAAACCTTAAACCACCTTTCCTCACCCCTACCTTCTTACCAGGCTCAGTTTCACTCCTGACTCTTCTACCTCCTTCTCCCAAGTGGTGCAGGGGCATAGGGAATGGGGGTTGCAGGCAGTTCATCATGTTGTCTCTACTACTCCTTCCTGTTCACACTCTTCCCCTGCTCCAGCACGGGGTCCTTCCTATAGAGTACATTCCTTCATTAATTTCTCCAGTGTGAGTCCTTCCAATGGCCTGCAGTTCTTCAAGAACTACTCCAAGTTGAGTTTCTTACATGAGGTTCAGTGCTTCAGGAGTGCTCCAGTGTGGGTCCCCCATGGGGCCACAGCTCCTGCTAGCAAATCTGCTCCAACATGGGCTTCCCTCTACCAGCTGCAGGTCTTGCCAGAAGCCTGCTCCAGCATGGGTTCTTCATGGAGTCACAGCTTCCTTCAGGGCACATCCACCTGATCCACCACGGAGTCCTCCATGGGCTGCAGGTGGATATCTGCTCCACTGTTAACCTCCAAGGGTGGCAGGGGAACAACCTGCCTTACCATAGTCTTCAACACAGGCTGCAGGAGACTCTCTGCTTTGATGCCTGGAGCACCACCTCCCTCTCCTTTGCTGACCTTGGTGTCTGCAGAGTTGTTTCTCATTCACATATTCTCACTACTTTCTCCAACTGAAGTTGCTGTTGCACAGCAACTTCTCCCCCTTCTATATGTTATCACAGAAGCTCCCACCAATGCTAATTGGCTCAGCCTCAATAAGCATTGGGTTTCTCTTGGAGCTGGCTGCCATTGGATCTATCAGACACGGGAGAAGTTTCTAGCAGCTTCTGACAGAAGGTACCCCAGTAGCAACCCTGCTACCAAAACCTTGCCATGCCAACCCAATAAAAGGGGGTTGCCTTGCCTTGCCTTTGCCTTGCCTTTCCTTGCCTTGCCTTTGCCTTCCTTTTCCTCTCTTTTCCTTCCCTTCCCTTTCCTCTCTTTTCCTTTCCTTCCCTTTCTTTTTTTTTTTTTTGGATGACTTTTTTGAATAATTTGTTTTGGATTAAAGAAAATACTTTGCATATCTCACTTCTCCTTCAGTTTCTAAGCTTCTGTCAAGAAAAATAAAATCAAGCAGACTTTATGTCTAATAGTCTATTAACTCCTCATGTCTTCACCATCCTCCATGCGAAAGTAATGGGATTTTTTAAAGAGACTTCTAGGAGAAATAGTAGTAGGTAAAACTAAGACCTGCTTCTGTTTTTCTGAGCCTGTGAATATTACCTGGCATGCCATCTCAGTTTGAGCAGACTGAGCAAGGAAATATGTATGGCACACTACTGATACTTGTGCACAGTCTAATTGTCACCTTTCAAAAAGATGTAGTGTTTTTCTCCAAAGAATTGCAAAACTCAGTTGGTGTTCAGAGAACATACTGTATATAAGAACTAAGTAAATTAGGTTGCTTGTCTATTCAGGAGAAAGATAAGAGGTAACTTGATTATTGGCCAAAGAACCAGTATGATGGAAATTTCTGATACTATAAAAGGTCTGTAATTTGACAGAAAGGGCATAATGAGATTGAGGGTCACCTTTGGCAGGTCCAGGGAGGTAATTATCCCTCTCTACTCTGCTCTGGTGAGATCCCCACCTGAAGTACGGCATCCAGTTCTGGAGGCCTCAGCACAGGAAGGACATGGACCTGTTGGACCATGTCCAGTGGAAGGTCATGAAAATGATCATAGAATCGTAGAATTGTCTAGGTTGGAAGGGACCTTTAAGATCATCTAGTCCTACCGTCAACCTAACTGATAAAAAAACATCAATAAACCACTATGCCTGTGGTGATGCCTACAGTGCAGAGCTTGTTTGAATAGTCTGTGTTGCTTTGCTTTTTCTAGCTACTGCATTCACCTTAACCTGTCCTTGGAAAGGTTTGTTGCTATCCTTGGATGTCATGATATCCTTGTTGGATGTCATGATATCCTTGTTGCATATCTTCCGGTTCTTTCTGTCCTTGTACCTGAAAATACTTCAGTGTTATGTGTAAAATATGATACCGGCTTGATTTTTCTCTGTAGGGAATAACAGACTAGTATCCCCTTCTCTGTAGGGAATAACAGAATAATCTTGCAGTACCTTTGGCTTTTTAAATGGTATGTAATGCTTTCTTTGGAAATAAGAGGGGGTGAGACCCAGTGGTGAAGTGGCAAGCTGAAAATAGTCTTTCTATTAGATGTTGTTCCTTATACAGCTGAGATAACAGCTGCTGATGTTTGGGAGCACAGACTAGGGAGATATCACAGTAGAGGTCCTCCTTTTACTCCTTCTTGAAGACATTTAATGTCACCTCAGAGACAGACTACTGGAGTAACCTGTACATTGAGGAATTAGTCTGCTTGACAGTTGGCACCTGTGGAGGACATATATGGAGCAGGCTGGAGTAAATTCTGTTATTTGCGCTGCTTTGATTAAACAAGTGCCCCAGAAAAAAGCAAAAAGAACACATTTTGCCCAGAGCTTGCATTGGAAATGACTTTAAAATGCATACATTTCTAGAAGAAAGAAGCAATTAGTTATTATATTCATTGCAATTTATTGTTAACCTCTGGCACCCTAAGAACATTCTGCTGCTTAGTGATGTGTGCAATGAAATTTTAATTTAATTTGTTTAATTTCATTCTATACATAGACAGTGTCTAGTAAGTTTGTTAGGATTCTTTTACACTTTGCCCTCTTTATACTGAAAAAGTGATAGATTACTTAGTCATTCTGAATAAGCAATTTGTCAAGCCTGTAAGCCATAAAAAACTAAGTGCATAAATAATTCATTGCCTACTCTGGTAGTAGAAATAATGTACATTTGGTAAATTCTAATTAAAATAATCAAGAGATTAATCATTTGATAGAAAGTTATTTATTAAAGAGAATCAATTCTCTTAAAGGTGTGCTTTAAACTTGGAGTACTAATGTGTTCTTATATGGGACTCAGTAAATTAATTTTTTTTTCTTTTTTAATCAGCAACTTCATAAAACGTGGCATCTTAGTAAATGGGCATAAAAATGTATTTTTGCAATACTTCATGATGTTTCCTCATGTTTTTCATGAGGAAAAATGATTTAAGGGGATATTCCTTAACTGAAGTTATCAAATCAATTTCTTATACTGTAGTTAGGATCTAATTTAAAGTACATTTAATGAAACAAGTTTTTCTTGAGAAGTATATTTATATGAAAAATATCTGCAGAATAACTCTCGGTGCAAGCTTTTCATAAGATAGTATTCATCTTATTTGCTATAGTCTAAGTTACATGTATGTACAAATGCAGAAAGAAAATAATTTTACTTGGAAGCTTACAGAAACAAAATATTGAGAACTTTACATTGAGCCAGATTCAGACCCAGCATAAGTCTTTGCGATGCAATGCTCCTCATTGCAGTGATCCAGTGGCAGATGATGAACTTCAGCTCTAATCTTGCAGTTCTGCACTTACATGAAGTGTAAGTTGACTACTTTGGATGGCCTGTGTAGCAACTTATACACACCAAATATATTACACAAATACTCTCTATTCTGTGCACCTTGTATAGATGGGCAACTTTACCTCATTGATGGGAAGAGAATGGCTTTTGTATGAACCACTCTCTTGAAGTTAAGAAAACTGGAGGATGAAAATGAAGTTCGTTCTGTAGAAAGCTTTGGTACTTCAGAAACATACTTTCAACCGATGAAGCAGAATCAGTGCCTAACATCTCATTTTGGCTTTTAGGTAACAATCTCCTTCTTACTAATATTGTGGCAATACCTTAAACGATTAGAACATGCTACTGGAGAGAAACTGTTTTCTGCTCATAAACCAATGCTCCATTCTGATCACCATAGTGCAATTTTTGCTACACAGAGAAGACAAATTGGTGCTTAAATCATGGCAATAAATTAATCTGTTATTTGGGTGTTTACTTTTTGGTTGGTTGGTTGGTTTTTTTTCTGCAGTAAATCCAGCAGACACTTTCCTGTGTAGCCTGGATCCACAGATGTTTATCTTCAGTGTTCTCTTTTCCTGAATGAAGCACGGTTCATTATGAGGCTTTCAGTTGATATCTAGTTCATTACTGATAGCCCAGAAGTTCTATTCTAGTACTAGTTAAATCTTGTTGAATGTGGTTATGAGTCTCCAAAGCTATAGAAGAACAGAGGAGGTGGGAGGAAGTCCATGACACAAAAATGGTAATTTCTACATCAGATGAATTAGATTCTTAATAATACTACCAGGTATTTATGCACATAACAAATAAAAAATTGATGAAAACTTTGCAAATTGATGAAAACCTATGCAACCTATAGGCCTTCATGTGTGTCGTCCATATTTGAATGATGTTAGCTTAGGCTTTTTGTATGTGTGAACAGATCTGCTTTCAAGACTGTTCAGATGGATTTTAAAAAATATTGGTATGGAATTCAGTGAAATTCAGTGAAAGGAAGATCTTTATATTGAGCTGCCTTCAAAAACTATGCAACTTTAATTTAAACTTCTGCAAGTGTCTAACCCAAGTGAAGACAAGTAAGAGATGGAAAACCCAAAGATTACTGTGTTAATATCTATAGAAGCTGAACATACTGTAGTGGAATGAGGGTAGGAAAGGGAAACAGAGAATATACATAGCATGGAAAGGAGGTTGAGAGCTACCAGAAGTTGGATAAGAATTTAAAACTGAATATATTGTAAGACTTGTGTAATAATGAGGCTGTGAGGGGCTCCAAGAAATGCTGAGTGGGTGAATCTACCAAGAAATGTGATACAAGAAAGATGTTCAAATAATGTGTGTGGAGGCCTTGGGCCTTGAGCTTGAGTTATGAATCAAGGTCAATAGAGCACGTGCTTCTTATGAAAACTGTCAGGAACACAGGTAAGTTGGAGAACTTCAGGTAGCACGTAGGACAGTAGCTTTCCAGGGCAGAAACCATTTTTCACTGATCTGTAGAAGGGAGAAAATACAGTACTCTTGGTGAAGTTCAGAGTGCGGGCCTGGTAAGGCAAGTGCGCAGTTCTATGTAGGCAGTGCAGCTCACAGTAGCAAAAATATGGTGGAATGTTTTTTTATCCACCCCACACTTTACTAAAACATCAGCTGTGTTAAAATGAGGGATTAGAGATGATGAAAATCCTTATGTTATATATCTGCAATGATCAACTGTGGAGCAGCATTTCTGTGAGAACAACTGAGGAATTTAATTGTGCTTCTATTAGAAAATGCCAACACTTTTGAGCTACATGGTTGAAAAGGCTTTACTTGTTTTAATTAAACTTTCAGGGGCAAAGACTTTTCCCGTCTGAGATGGAAATTCAGGTTAAGAGAAGAAATTGACTTATTTAATGTCCAGTAACTTGATTGTTAGAAGAATTGTCTATGGCATTGAAGTTTTCATTCTAAGTCTGTGCTTTTCATTGATCCAAACAGACACTCCTGACTTTTTAAATATCACAAGTCTACTGTGAAACTAGGAAGAATTTCTATGGGATAAGAAATATTTTCCACCCTGTAATAGTACTTATCATTAAAAAGGCACAGCTTGAGAAATAAGTTTTAACTTATTTTAACTTTAAAATGTGTTCCCCCTAATTATCACGGGCACAAGGAAACTGATTCTGTAAGTTGCATTTAGAGCAGTTACTGAAGTATTTTGTTTGTGCATTGGGGGAATAAATCATTATTTCAAGTTCCTCATGAAAACCTTCCTTTTAGGAAGCTGCTAGATGACATGGATCTGAATATGCTGCAGGGTTTTGGTTTCCAGTTGTATTTTAAACCAGAAGCCCGTCTTTGGAGTAAAACTAGAGCAAAGAAAGAAAACTTGAGTAAAACTAGAAAGTTTTTGATCTCATGAGGACCTTATAATCTAAAAAACTGAACTCTTGTTAGAATGGCTTAACTGATTCTTGGTTACACGCTTCTTATACTTTTGGAGTAAATGCACAGGAGGGCCTTAAATGCTTTAAGTCAGAAACATTTTGGGACAATACATATCTGCTACACAAACAGTGTGTACTAGAGAGTCAAGCTGCTTTTTACTCTTGCTTTGTTTTCATTTTCTTAATCTGTAAATACACAATGGAATTGATCTAGGAAAACTTAGTAACATTGGGGTTTTTCTTTACCCAGATCTGGGAACGGCAAAGAACAATTAATTCCATTAAAGCACTTGTTACTAAAGAAGTTACAAGAATCTCAGCTATGGTACTTGAAGAAATGCTGCTGCAAGAAATTACAGAATAGAATTTCAACAGAGGTTACACAGGTATTTGTAGATGGTGCTATGGAAATAAACAGCTTTTATGTTTACCAGGTTTCCATTTAAAGACAGACGAAACACTAATAGATATTTGCAAAGTAAATTAAACTGTATCTAGAGTATTGTAATAAATAAAGGGTCAAAGAGGAAATCGCTGAGAGGCCTGAAACTGCTTGCTAAGTCTGAAACTTGGGGAAAAAAAAAAAACCTGAACACTGAAATCTTTTTTAAAAAATAAAGATGTACACACCACTTCCCAAACTTCTTACAAGGGATCTAAGTCCCACATGAAATGTAAATGAAAACATCAACTGCAGGAATTCAATGTGAGGTTAATTTTCAACATCCTTAGCCAAGGCAACATTTTCAAGTAAGATTTCTGTTATACTATGTTCTTTACAAGTGAGTAAGTCTTAAACTTTGCATTCTGATTAGTGTTGGGAGATGTACTAGTCGTTCTCAGGGTAAGGTCAGCTAGATGTCTGTGTATTTGGATAGATAGGTATCTAAATCTCCTTGAAATGCAAAACCAGGCAAGAAATCTTCTCTTATTTGCTCTTTCCTCTGCAGCCAAAAGTACCCTGAGAGAAGACATGTCAGTGCTTCTGCTTGTAATCATCCACAGAGCATAGAGTTGAAGAAGCAATCCTGTATAACTTAACTAAAGTGGTGATTAATTCAAAACAGATAGGAAGCATGTGTGGTAGTTGGAAATAACACTATTCGTGCTTCAAGCGCTTGAAAGAGGTGCTCTTTATTAGGTGACTGCTTCCAAAGACCTGTGCTGAAGATGACGTACGTTTCTGTTGTAGCCTTCCCCCGGACTGCCCCTCTGGGAAATTAAGTTGCTGGCAGGCACAGTTACAGTGCCACCACATGGTTTTGACATTATGAGACTAGAGTGACCCCTTCAACCTGTTTTCAGTTTCTGTGGCTGCCACAGATTTCAGTGACTTTTGAAAGTTTCCTAAGCCCTATGTGGCGGTTCTTGTTTTTTCTTCGGTTTTGTCCACAGAGGTTTTGTTCAAAAGAGGCAGTCTTACTAGACATGCTTTCTTCTTCCAATGCAGAAGTAAGCTGATTGCATTTCTGGAATACAGCTGTGCTATGGGAGAGCCCAGTGCTTCTGGCAGCTTCAGGGAAAAGCTTGTTTTGATTTTTAGCTGAATGATGCAAGGAGGCCCAGTTCTCCTTTCCCGACTTGTTTGAACTTGTCTGCTGTGACTGACACTGAAATCCAGTGAATTTTTTATTGTGGATCTGTGTTTAGGCACACCACTTAAAAATTTAATGTGTATCAACCTCTCTTGTATATAGGTATCTAACATTAGATATAAATGAAACATTACTGTATACTAGATGAATACCTATTTAGATAAATGCTCTTCTTATGGTTAATAAACAGATTTTTTAAGTTTTTACCTGCTGTTATATACTTATGCTGATTCTTACTAGATTTTCGGTTCTTCTAGCAACAAAACTCTACCTATGTAATGGATTACTAAGAGATTATTTTATACCTCATACATTGTGATCTGTCCTGAAGTATTTGGACTATAGTAATCTTTCACATAATATTTATGCTACATGCTTATATTAACATTGGAAAATGAGTCAATTAAGTGTGATTATTCACCTAGAGACCTGATTTGACTTCTCTATTTGTCTCTGAAGCAATTTCATAAGAAATATGAAATACATTTATGATGCTTCTACTGTTTTCATGAGGGTTTCTTCTCTTGTATATGCATCATACGATTGGGAAGAAACTTGGCTATTATTAGGACAATTGCTCTTTACTGTTTCAGAAGCTTTTTTTTCTTAAGGTTTTATACTAAATGTAGGTGTGTAAGTAAAAAATATTGTGATTAATAGAAATAATGAGTCTCGTACCTGTCTCATGTCAGAGCATCTAGAAGCTGTGGCTGATGAAATAAAGCCACTTGGATTTAGATGCCAAAATACAGATTTATGCCAGTCACGATTTAAAGGCATACAAGTTGGAGCACTTTGGCCTAGGTTTCAAAACTCTTTTTTTCCAAAGATAGCTTTGACAAAGTAGAAAAATTCATAGGTTTGAAATATTGCCAGCAGATTTTCATGAAGAGGATAGGTTGTTCATGTTTCTCCCTACTGGTGTGTTGAAATTTCTAATAAGTAGACGGCTACTCTTTGCTGTACTCTGTTGTACTTGTTCCATACTATGGTGCTGCTAACTGCCTGGTCTTTGATCAGAGCAGGTCACTACTGCCTTTCTATATTATGCTTTGTGTGTCATGTATTTACATCTGTATGTATGGACATCTCCAAAATGCAAGCAAGATTTCTCATATATCTCTATAATGCACACTCTTAGGGAGCTGTATATTTTTGTAACTTTTTTTTTTTCACTTGACCCTGAGCTCACTGAATCAAAATATTGGGGTTTTGATACTAAAATGGCGTGCATGGCAGTTACAGCAACTGAGTATTTGGGATTTTCTTCCTGATCCATCACTGAACTCTTCAGTGGAAGAAGGTAGTAAGGCTTAAAAGGGTACAGTGTTTTGATTTCCATAGCCTTGGAAATGTAGATTGAGATGTCTGGATGTCAGGTCTCTGTGATTCTGGCTTCTGAAAATTGAAGTCCAAGCTGTTTTCATTGGAGTCAGTGTGATCCATGGTACTGAGAATGGGAGGAATCAAAAAACCAGAGTTGTACTTTCAGATTTGTTTATAAACTGGGCACCTACTGACATCTCGTAAAACTCAGCATTTTCAGATATTTTGCAAATTCTGGATACTTATGAATAGTCCCTTTATCATGCTGTGTAGTGCTTTGTCTTCCATCGGAACAAGGGTAACAACACTTCTCTGAAACATTACATTAATTTGCCTTCTTTTTCAGTTTTTTTTTATTTAAAAAAACACCAAACCAACCAACACCCAAAGAAACCACACACAACCACTTTCTGCTGTACTCTTTATCTTTCACATTGACCTTTGAAGCAGAACTGCCCATGTGTTGTTTTTATATTATTTTTATGTTCATTGCATTTGACTTGTCGGTTTCAGCAGTAATAATGCAATGGAAGAAGTGAAATCTGACCTTTTACTCTTCAAACGATGTTGTCAGTTGCTCATTCAACAGTCTATTTATTTGAAGTTCTGACCCAAGATATTTAATCTTCTTCCAGTATTCTTCTAAATAAAAAAGAGTTGGTACAAAAACTTATTGTTTAGGACAGCTATTCAGATATTTGGTATGTATGGATTAGTCAGGTTTGGGTTTTTGTTTTGTTCCATTTTTTTACAGATTTGCCAATTGAACGGGCATGTTTGGCTCAGAATTGTTTGGGATAAAAATACCTCAGAGTCAGGCTAATATGGGAATTAGTTGACTAGATTTTGTTTCTGCTCATTCCATATATTTTAATCTCTTCTTTCTTATCCTTGCTCTGTAACAAATGTTTCTGTTCAGAGTGGTGTGAGGTTCGTGTTCTTACAACTCCTTACCGCTAAAAGAGCAGCGAAACACTTCAGAAACATCCAACATATGCATTCCACGGGACATGAGCCACATGTGTTGCAGCTCATGACCAGATGAGAGTTTGCTAATGTTTACTATGGAAACTGGAACTTATTGCTGAACCATGATGACAAAGTAAACACATGCTCAACAAATGGAGTGTTTTATCTCAATTCAATAGGGTTGAATTAAAATTTGCCAGAGAAAGGAAGTCAGTGAAGCAAGAAAGAGTACTAAAAGATGGTATTTCCAAAAAGAATAAGTGGTCAGCCATGAAAAGCAATTTAAAAGATGAGGAGCTAATAGAATAATCTGAACTGGTTTGGAAGAATTTATACAAGAATTTGTTGAACCTGTCTGCACCTGTCACAGACCATGTCTGGCAGCTGTGAACTCTACTGCTGATTTCAGTAAGACCAGATTTTGTGTGTGAGGGTCTGCTTCAGGTTGCATTGTCCTTCTAGGAACTAGAGAAGCAGGAAAGATTAGGCTGCTTTTAAAGAGCAAATAACGCCGCAGTGCATTGTAAAACCTTACCTTATATGATCAGGGAGATTGATAAGGTCATGTCTTGTAAAGAAAAGATACATACTTTAAATTACACTCTATTCTTGTCTGGGGTGTCTTACTGCTGCCTTGTGCAGTTGTGAAATCCTCCCTTGATAATAAGTAGCCACGTTCTTTTCCATAACAATAAGAGCTGTGGTTGCCAGAAAACATGCCTCTATGGGGAAGTGGTGCCAATCCCAACACCTCCACAATATGTGGAATTTCTTGAGTGCTTTTGTCTTTCCTTTGCTTTTGCTGTCTCCATGTCCCCACCTCTCACCCCCCAGGGTTAATGCTTTGGAAAGTAAGTGTGAAATGAAAGCTGAAAAGCCTTCCATCCCTTGGGAAATAGCTGCTGCCACAGCTGAAGGTAGTTAGCAGAGCTGGCTGCTGGTGACACTGCCAGCTTGCAATGTCCACTCTGTCGTCATTCCTCTACCCCATCAGAATGAGTTGTTGCTGCCACTTAATGCGTAGTGGTCCCTGGAGGGGTTTACAGTCAGTGTGGGAAGTGCTGTCTTAATGATTCATGTGTATCAGGACATCAGGGGTTTGGATGCAACTCTCTCCTCTCCTCATCCCCAGGGAAGCTGTTCTTGAAGTGTAGAAAAAACCTGACCTGCATAGAGGCTGGAGGATCCATTTGAGGCTTGAAATCAATAGAGGAGCTGACATTGAATACCCCAGGGGTTAGAGAACTTGTGAGGAAGGAGTGGAGAACTGGGCACTAGTCTCTTTTACCAGAAACCAAGAGGTGAGTTCAGACACATTTCCAACCAGGTGTAGTCACATGGCTAATTTGGAGCTCGTAAACTCTATAAAGTTCGAAATTAACTGATTATTGCCATCTTAGGGGCATCGGGCCTGTGCTTTGCTGCAGGTCATGGGAACAAGTTCTGCACAGATATTAAGTTGATTGCCTTTTCAAACTTTGCCTGAAGTGACGGGTGCCTAATGGTGCACAGAGGAGAACAAATCCCAGATTTCCAGTCACCTTCTAAGTTGGCTAACCTTCCTTATTTTGTAGGTTAAGAGCTAACAAGGTCTAAAGAAAAAAGGCAGGTTGCACGAATCTCATTGTAGGTTTCAGGCTGCAGTGTCTGCCTTCAGTTACTCCCAGAGATGGAAGGCAGTAGCAAGCACATCTATGGGAGGTACGTCCAAGTAGATGAACTACTCTGCCTGGTGGCTGAGCTTCAGAAGGAGGTGTGCAGACTGAGGAGCATCTGGGAGTCCGAGAAAGAGAAAGACCAATGGAGCTGTATCATCTCTGGTACACACATGCCAGCTCAGCAAGGACACTACTGAGGGAAGTCCAGTATCTGTTCTGTGTCAGGATGAAGGCAGTGATATTACAGTTAGATATGAGTGGCAGCAAGATCCTGCATGGAGCTGTAAGAAGAGCCTCTCCTTACCCTCTGAGATACCTTTATGCATCAGATATAAAGCTCTCACCATGGTGGAGAAAATACATGATGAGATGGAGGAAGAGTAATCTGTGCAAGCTCTCTTACCAAGGTCAGATCAACCAACCCCTTGTATAAAGACCTGCAGTATGACCAGTATTGAGAAGAAAGAGCAGTAAGTTATGGTTGTAGGTTACTCCATGCTGAGCAGAAGGGAGGCACATATCTGCTGACCAGACTCACTTTTCAGGAAAGTTTGTTGTCTCCCTGGGATCTGTATCAGGGAACTCACCAGTAAACTGACGAGCTTAGCATAGACTTTGCATTATTACCCCCTCTTGTTCTTTCACATAGGTAGTAATGATGTTGCAACAAGAAGTCCAAGGTCAATCAAAAGAGATGTCAGTGCCCTGGTGAGAATGCTAAAGGATTCATGAGCACAAATAGTGTTTTCCTCAGTCTTCCCAGTAATGGTGAGAGACACTGGAAGAAGCAGGCAAGCCCAAGACATCAATGCCTGGCTCCAGGACGGGTGCCTCCACCAAAGCTTTGGTTTTTATAACCATAGAAGAGTCTTTGAGACACAAAGTATGCTGGGGTGTGATGAGATCCACCTGTCATGAAATGCTTTGGGGAAACGCTTCTTTTCTGGAAAATTTCCAGGAGTGATTGAGTAAGCATTAAACCAACATTGCTGGGAGAAGGGATACTCTTTTACAAGTAAGCCTAGGGATGGAATGGCACCATCTGAGCTTGGCAATGTGAGCATTTACCTTTCTCTGGGTCCTTATGGAAGATTTCAACTTCCCAGACATCAACTGGGAACACATAGTACATATTGCTATGACAGTCAAGTCTGGGAGATTCCTGAAGTTTGTGGAAGATGATTGGGGAGAAAGACCTGGCAGTCCTGGTGGACAACAAGTTGACAACAAGCAATGTGGCCTTGTGGCCAAGAAGGCCAATAGTCTCCTCGGGTCTATTAAAAAGAGAGTGGCCAGCAGATCAAGGGAGGTCATCGTCCCCCTCTACTCTGCACTAGTGAGGCCCCATCTGGAGCACTGTGTCCAGTTCTGGGGTCCCCAGTTCAAGAAGGCCAGGGAACTTCTTGAGAGGGTACAGCAGACGGTTACGAAGATCATCAGGAGACTACACCAGCTCTCGTATGAGGGAAGGCTGAGAGGCCTAGGTCTCTTTAGCCTGGAGAAGAAAAAACTGTGAGGGGATCTTATCAGTGCTTATAAATACTTAAAGGGAGAGCGTCAAGAGGATAGGGCCAGTCTTTTTTCAGTGGTGCCCAGTGACAGGACCAGGAGCAACGGGCACAAACTGGAGCACAGGAAGTTCTGTCTGAACATGCGGAAAAACCTTTTTACTTTGAGGGTGACAGAGCACTGGAACAGGCTACCCAGAGAGGTTGTGGAGGTTGAATATTTCCTTCTCCTTCTCTGGAGATATTCAAAATCTGCCTGTCCAACCTGCTCTAGGTGCTTTGGCAGGGAATTTGGGCTAAGTGGTCTCCAGAGGTCCAACCCTTACTACTCTGTGATTCTGTAAATTTGTCACAAGTGCTCAATGATCCAGCTTGGAAAGGTGCCCTCCTAGACTAGTTGTTTGTGGATAGAGAAGAACTTGTAGGAGGTATGATGGTAGGTGGCTTGGCCACAGCAATCACAAAATGGCTGAGTTTAAAATTTTTGGTGTAATGAGGGAAAAAAATAGTCAGCAGAGTTGCTACTCTGGATTTCAAGGTTGCAAACTTTAAGCTAATTAGCAGTATCCCCTGGGAATCTGCTTTTGAGGGCTTACTGGTCCATGAGTGATGGTCAGACTTTAAGAACCAGACAATCCCATTGCATCACAAGTCAAGCAAGTGGGACAGAAGAGCAGCTTGACTGAACATGGAACTCCTCTTGGAATTTAGGAGGAAAAAGAAATTATATGATTTCTGGAAGCGATATCAGGCTTCACGGGAAGGTTACAGAACTGTGGCAGAAGACATGAAAGGCCAAAGCTCAACTAGAACTGAAACTGACCACTGTTGTGTCAGGCAACAAAAAAGACTTTTGAAAATATGTCAATAGCAAGAAGAGGACCAAGGAAAACATTGAAACAATACTTGTTGAATATGGATACCTGACGAAGAGAGATGAAGAAAAAGCAGAGGCATTCAATAGTTTATTTGCCACAGTCTTTAATAATACTGATTAACCCTGGGCTTCCTGGACCTCAGTCAGAGGACCACAAGTACGGGAGCAGTGAATTTCTATTTGTGGACAATGAAATTTTAAGGGGACAGCTATAACAGCTGAATGCCCACAAGTCCCTGGGGCCTGATGGGATTCATCCCAGAGTACTGAAGGAGCTAGTAGATATTATATCAGGACCCTCTCAATCATCTGCCAAAGGTCTTGAGAGTCTGGGGAGGTCCCTGCTGACTGGAAGCTAATCATTGTTATTCTGATTTACAAGAAGGATGTGAGGGAAGACTCAGGAAACTAGACCTGTCAGTCTAACTACAGCACCTAGAATAAGGACAATGCAATCATCAGGCACAGTCAATGTGGGTTCACAAAGGGCAAGTCCTGTGTTGTGGTTTGGCCTCAGCAGCAAAGAGCAAAGAACCACGCGGCAACCACTGTCTCAGACCGTGTCCGTCCATGTTCCCCCCGCCCCCCCGGGCCGGCCTGGGCCGTGGGAGGAGAATTAGAAGAAAAAGGCAGAACTCGTGGTTTGAGACAAAGGCCGTTTCACAGAACAGCAAAGGGAACAAGAAAACAACAACACTAACACTGAGAGAGGAGTATGAAACCATGATTAGGATACCGCCTCTGGACACAAGTCCTGGGACCCCCCAGGTGACTTCCTGCTCCCTCCCAAGGCCAGCTCCCAGCTCCCCCCTGGGCATGGCTTATGTGGGATGGAATAGCTGTGTCCCTGCTGGAACCTGGGAGAATTTACCCTATCCCCGCCAGCATGAAGACATTATCCACCCCTTATTCCATACCATCTCTGCCATGCCCAGATCCTACAGTTTCCAATTAAATGCCATCACCTTCCTCTGTCAGATAGATATAGATAGATATAGATATAGATATAGATAGATATAGATATAGATATAGATATGACTGAAGCAAAGAAGGCATTCAGCAACTCCACCTTCTCTGTGTCCTCGGTCACCAGGGCACCTGTCTCATTCCACAGAGGGCCCACATTTTCTCTAGTTTTCCTTGTGCCTCCAATATACTTGTATTCTTCACAAGTGGTCAGTCCCTTCTTCCACGCACTCTAAACTTCCTTCTTCCACTTGAGTTTTTTCAGAAGCTACCTGCTCAGCCATGCAGGTCTCCTGCTTACCTTGCCTGATTTCTTGTTGTTAGGGGTGCACCGATCCTGAGCTCGGAGAAAGCTATGTCTGACTATGGACCAGCTCTCTTGAATATGAAGAGGTTGAATTTAGCCCTCCTGAAATCCAGGGTTTCAACTCTGCTTGTTGTTTTGCCTGTACTACGTACGATCCTGAACTCTATCTTTTCATGGTCACTGCAGTGCAAGGCTGCCCCCAACCTTAACATCCTCAACCAGTCCCTCTTTGCATGTCAGCACCAGGTCCAGTAGTGCTTCTCTCTTCATTGGCTCCTCCACCAGCTGAGTCAAAAAGTTATCATCAATACACTTGAGGAACCTCCTGGACTGTACATGCCTGGCTGACAGCAGATATCAGGGTGATTGAAGTTCCCCACAAGGGAACCAAGGCTTGAGACTGTGAGGCCATTTTGAGCTGATTTTAAAAGGCTTCATCAGTTTCCCCATCCTTATCAGGTGGCCTGTAACAAACTCCCACAACAATGTCCCTCATACTGGTCTGCCCCTTAATCCTCACCTACTAGCCCTCAACTCTCTCTTCATCTGACCCTGAGGAGGACTTTAGGGACATCTCCTCACTCTCTAGCCATTTCTTAACACAGCAGGCAACACCTCCACCCCTCCTTCCTCACCTGTCCCTTCTGAACAGCTTGTAGCCTTCAACAACCACACCCCAGTCGTAGGATTCATCCCACCAGGTTTCAGTGATGGCCACTATATCATATATTTCCAGCAGTATAGTAGCTTCCAGCACCTCCTGTTTGTTGCCCATCCTGCATGCATTTGTGTAGAGGCACTTCAGCTGGGATGTTGCCTGTGCTGCCTTCTTAAGGTAACAACCTCAGGAGCTTCTGGCTCATCTCCATAAGACTTCGACTGCAATGCAGTGTCAACAGCATGGCTCAGGGAGCCTGGCTGAAGGCCCTTACTAACACCCTCTCCCTCTATCCCTGACGTGATACCCCACAGCTTGTCACAGACAAGCTTGATATTATTAACTCCCTCTCCCTTCACATCTAGTTTAAAGCCCTGTCAACCAGCCCCACAACCTCTTGTGCAAAAACCCCCAGCCATTTGATGTTAACAGTCTCAGTGTTGTATAGGCAAATTCATTGTCAAAGAACCCAAAGTTATGGCAGTGACACCAGCCTTGGAGCCACATGTTATTTGACTGGATCCATCTGTTCCTCCCAGCATCATTGCCCACAACTGGAGGGAGTAACAAAAAAATAACCTATGTCCCAGACTCCCTTACCAGCCCTCCCAACGCCCTGAAGTCTCTTTTTATGGATCTTGAGCTGTGTCACAGGTTCCTCTGCATCTACATGGAAAATCAATAATGAATAATAGTCTGAAGGACATACTAAGCCAGAAAGTTTCATGGTAATGTCCTTAACCTGGGCTCCAGGAAGACAGCAGACTTCCCTCTGAGGAGGGTCCACACAGCATACTGGGCCCTTTGACCCCGTTAGGAAGGAGTCACCAACAACTAGAACCCTTCTTTTTCTCCTTGTGGTTGTAATGGTGGTGATGGTATCCAATGATAGGATGGGAATGGTTCAAAGTTGCACCAGGGAAGGTTCAGACTGGACATTAGAAAGCATGTCTTTACCGAGAGGGTGGTCAAACACTGAAGAGGCTTCCTAGAGAGATGGTTGATGCCCCAAGCATGTCAGTGTTTAAGGGGCATTTGCACAATAGCCTTAATAACATGTTGTAACTTTTGTTAAGCCCTGAATTGGTCAGGCAGTCAGACTAGGTGGTCATTGTATGTCCCTTCCAACTGAAACTACTCATTGTTGCATGAGGACAGGATTTGCTAGATTCAAACAGATCATATGAGCCTACTCACTCAAAGAGGAGGAAAGACAGGACAGACTCCTTGTTAGATACTCAAGAGGTGATCTAGGAAGGCGTAAAAGTAATAGGAAGATGGTGAGCAGGTGACATACAAACACAAACCAAGTTTTATTTCTCTTAAGAGCTTTGGCAGAATTGTGCCTGGGAAGAGTTGCTAGGGAAGGGTACTATTTACGTGTAGTGTGACAGAGATGGGGTTTCCCTCAACTTAGGTGGGAGCTTCCATCTGCCTCCAGCAGATCCTTAGCAAAGGAGCTGGTGTAAAAGCAGGATTCCTTCACAGTATTACATTTTTCAGATGCTCAATCTTTTTGAATATCATCTGCCTGAGAGCATGCCTGCTTCTGTAAGACAGACTTGTGCAACATGAAAAAAAAATAAAAAATGGGAGGGGTTCTGAGCTGAGCCTTGGAAATTTTTTGGGTTTTCTTTGGACATTGATCATTAACTCTAGGTATTTTCAGAGGATGATCCAGGGATACTCAGTTTAGGAAACTTGCATTAGATTGAATTCTGAAACCTTTTTCAAATTGTGTGGTATGCCTTTGTCTCATGGTTTGTTTGTTTGTTTGTTTGTTTTTTTAATACTGAAAAGCCCTCCAACACCTGCCTTTAAAAATTCATCAAGGAAAAATGAATTGGTTGATGTGCTAACTGCTGTGAAAAGTACTTAGCTCTTTAATTGGAAGAAAGTGTCTAGATATACATATATATTATTAGTGTTTTCCTGATAATTTGTTTCATTAATTCACTTGAAATTTGGAAGGATCTGTTCATGGTTGTGGTTTGTTTCATTGTGGGGTTTTTTTTTGGTGGTTTGTTGTTTGTTTTTTTTTTTTAACAGAGATGATCATAAATCACATTTCTTTTTTTAATAATATTTTTTTCATGCAAGATTTTCATTATTTTACAGTTTTCTATAATCACATATATTTTAAGCAAGGCCCCATTCTGAAGACAAATTTATAATTGCTTTTGTCATTAAAGAAAAGGAAATCTATGTGCAAAAAACTCACAAGGAAAACCTCTCGATCATTTTGTCTTAATTTTCTCTGAAGGCATAGACATTTGTTCTGCAAAATTACTTCAGGGACATGATATTGCCAGATTAGCACAAGTGGGAACCACTCTCATACATCAGCAATGCAGATGTAGTGAATGATGGTTCCAGAAAGAAGATATTTCCTTTGTCTCTTACAGTGCAGCAAGAAGATGTTTTAAAGACCTCTGGGACATGCAAGTCTGTTTATATGTTAGACCCGTGTTCTTGTGCTGCTGATTCCAGGTCTCACTGCAGGCTTCTGCTTCTTGAGTTGACCAAGGAAATCTCTACCATCTTTGCAGAAATAAAGTTATTAGGTGGTATGTCTGATCCAAGTGATCTTAGAGCAGTCACTAGCAAGCAGAGGCTTGCAGTAATTGCAAGGGAATTCTCTAAAGGAGAGGAATGGTGTGTACACTGTGAGAAGTGAATCTATCAGTGCTGGCCATCCCTATTCTGTCTTGAGATAGGAAGAGAAGCGGCCTGAAAGTTGACATTGTGCACTCACAGGCCCTGATTTAATGTCTCTGTGATATAGGCACCTCTAAATATGGAAGCGCCTTTATTTGGCTTTTGTGAATATCTTGCACATGTTTGTTCTGAATGTTTATTCATGATGTCTCAGTGTGATATGCTGTCTCACTGTGCACCAGAATGGAAAGGCAGAAGGCAGGCACATGTCTATGGTACAGGGATCAGGCTTGTCTTTGGTTTTTTGTCATGCTACCAGGATTCGTGACCTGGTGAAGATGGTGCTCCCCATGCCTCCCTAGTGTATACTAACACCTGCCTGAAGGACTTAGGGCATCTGGTATGCTTTGAAATAAAAATGGTGTTCAAATCTTGCGGGTGGCCTAGTTCATAAGAGCCAGCCTTTCGTCTCTGGTAAAAACTGCTGCAGCTACTCTGAACTCAGGGGTATTGCAACTACTGCAGTACAGAGGAATAGAAATAGCACTGGTCATGGCAGGAAATTCATTCCAGTGTTGCATTTATTTTCTGAATATTTTTGTTAAGCAAACATCAGTCAAAGAAGACTTTCTCCTATCATCTCAAATCTCTAAGATATGAAGCCAGTCATTTAAGAAGGGTTTCTTAATCAACTTCTGAGTCAGCAATCAAGTCCTCAGCACAACAAACATCCACATCAATTAAAGATGTTTTCTATTTCAATTACAACTTTCTATTAACAGACATTAAATCACCAATAATTGTTACCATTAAGCTAGTTTTCACCAGTCATCATGCAAATACAATCTTAAAATGAATGACAGAGCCATTATACACAGTGGTTTTTCAAAGCACTTCTGTCTGTGCAAGTTTAGCAAGAAACAGCATTCTAGATCTGTAGCTGATATACATTGAGTTACTTCCACCAAAGCGAAGTTTATGATTTACAGCAGCTGAGGATATGACCCAATATTCTTTATTATAGTACAGCTATGTGAGACTTGGCTCATTAACAAGATACCATCTTTAATGAGGTATGCCTACAGAATAGTTAACGTTTAAAATATGGAAATGTTTGCTTGTTGTCTTGCATATAGAAATTTGGCTACAGGGGAAATCATTATCCTCTTTATAAAATGGTCATTACAGTTAAAAACTTTAAATCATATTTTAATGTTTTAATTTAGCATATCCCAGCTTCCACTGAGAGTTGCAGCTTCAGAAAGCAGCTCAGGATATTTTGATTTAGTAGGGACAGTTGTTTGCATTGCATTTTCTCCGTAATAAAATTTGGGATTCTTTGCTGAGTTGCATCAACGGGTGCTTTGTCTTAAGAATGAAATTGTCTATGCTAGACCATTATGCTAGAGCAGGTCAACCAGCAGATACTTCCCTTCTCCTTTCTCAGGTGCTGATTAAACCTTATGTGCCATTTGCAGATAGGAATTTTAGGCTGTCTCAAGGGGGTGTCTGTGTTCTCAAATGATGTACTACTTTTACCAAATACGCTATAGCTGGAGATCAAAGATCTATCTGTGTCAGCAGATGAATATACAGATCTTGTATTTCAATGTTTGTCTCCAGCCTTTAAATTGTTGCAAAATATATGCCAGTAAGGCAAGGGCAATGCTATCAGAGGTATATTGCTGCCAAATGCTGCACCATGTTCACTTAAAGGAACAGCTCAGGATTTGCATGAGAACAGGACTACAGAAGTTCTTGCCAGTTCTTGAGTGTTCTACTGTTCCATCCAGGACATAGTGCCCTGTAATTATTGGTGGAAAAACTGCTTATGAAAAAGAAGTAGGACTGCAGCTTTATTTCCTTTCTGTTGATTCCTAAAGGCTATTTGATTAACTTTTTTTTTTTTTCAATCTTAATTAACATGCTTAATCCACATGGTGAATAAGGAAAAAGCAACCGATGTCATCTACCTTGACGTCTGTAAGGCTTTTGGCATGTCCCACACAACTTCCTTGTCTCTAAATTGGAGCGAGATTAGTTTGATGGATGAATAAGGAATTGGATGGATGGCTGCATCCAAAGAGCTGCAGTCAATGGCTCAATGCAATGTCCAAATGTAGATCAGTAACAAGTGGTCTCCATCAGAGGTCCATATTCAGACTGGTACTATTCACTATCTTCATTAATGACACAGACAGTAGGATTGAGTCCTCTCTCACCAAGTTTCTGGATGACACCAAGCTCACAGGTGCAGTTGATACATGTGAGGAAGCAATGTCATCCAGAGGGACCATCACAGGCTTCAGGAGTGGGCCCATGCAAACCTCATGAAGTTCAGCAAGGCTAGGTGCTGCACTTAGGTTGGGGTATCCCCGATATCAGTACAGACTGGGAAATGAATGGATGAATGGATGAACTAGCCCTGCAGAGAAGGATTTTGCGATACTGGTGGATGAAAAGTTGGACATAAGCCAGCAATGTGCGCTTGCAGCCCAGAAAGCCAATTCTATCCTGACTGCATCAAAAGAAGCATGGTCATCAAGTGAAGGGATGGGATTTTCCGCTCTCATGAGACCCCACCTGGAGCTCTGTATCCAGCACTGGAGCTCCCAGTGCAAGAAAGACATAGATGTGTTGAAGCAGTCTAGAGAATGAAAATGATCAGAGGGCTGGAACACCTCTCCTATGAAGAAAGGCTGAGACAGTTGGGGTTGTTCAGTCTGGAGAACAAGATCTCCAGGAAGACCTTGTTATGGCCATTCAAAATTTAAAGGCACTCATAGGAAAGATGGAGAAAAGCTTTTTACCAGGACTTGTAGTGGCAGTACAAGGAACAACTCTTTTTAAATTTAAAGTATATTTAGACTGGATACAAGAACAATACTCTTTACTCTGACAGTGGTGAGACACTAGGATGGTTGCCCAGAGAATCTGTGGATGTCCCATCATTGGAAGTGTTAAAAGTGAGGTTGAAGGGGCCTTTGAGCAACCTGACCTAAGGAAAGATGTCCCTGCCCTGGGCAGGAGTGTTGGAACAAGATGATGTTTGAAGATCCTTCTAATCCAAACCATTATATGATTCCAGGAAATGCAGTGATGATAAGAGGCAAGGCAGGTTGATGAAATTGTTGATTAAATGATTGCAGCACATCAACCAGTTGTCTTGCTTAATTAAAGACCTATTTTTTTCTTCCATTGCACCCTAGAGAGCTGAGTCTGCTCAGGGTTGTTTTGATTTAAGAACTTTCTCGGGAAGTAAAACCTGAGATTTTTCTTCCTTTGCATGGTTATGGGCTTGCCATGGTCTAATATGTCTCTGTCTGACTGTTAGTTGTATATAAAATGTATAATTTTACCTCATGCTTTAAGTAAATATTTCTGCAGTTCTCCCTCCTCTGCTGAATACCTGTCTTAAAAAGTGTAAACAAATCCATATTTCTTAATCTGCTTGTTCCTGCTACTTTAAAAAAAAATAAGTAACACCGTTAACCTAATTTTTAATGCATCCCTGTTTTTTGAGAAATGAACATTATGAGTCTTCAGAGATAATTGATTGCTTTCTGAGTTAAAAAATAATCACTTGTTTCCCTGGTTGATCTTGATCCAGCATTTGCATAGAGTATTTATGAGGAAGGGTTAATAAATACAGTATTCTGTAACCAACAGTACACACGATAGTGGCTGAAAGGGAGCAGAGTTGGAAGGCCAAATTCATGGATCTTAAAGTTTTAATTGCCACTCGTTCTCCTGATCCAAAAATTCCCGATTATACAAATTCAGGATGATGTAGCAGTTTACTCAGGGAAGATTTTCAGTCTTGTTTTTGTACAAGACCCTAACATTTCTTGAAGCTGTAGAATGTGTCTTTAGTTGGACATCCCAAATGTGGAAGTACCAGAAACTACAAACTATTTGTGAAGATTTTGGACAGATTTGGAGAGATTTCTCTCATAATAGCCCTGGCTAATGCTAATCTGTATTGCCCTTGATTCTAGCTCTTCACAGAGTTGGAGCAGTCTGTTCTTTAACAGTTTTGTTCTTCATATTTTTGTGTAACTGTTCTGGTGCAGACTGTGCCTGAAGCTTTCAGGACTAGAGGCTGTCTCTGCATTTAATTAAAATATTACATCTACTTGCAAATGGAACAGACTGGAAAAAATGCATCTCACCAGATTCTGTGTGACATCAGACCTTTGCTGGTTCTGGCTTTTTCCGTGTTCTCTGCCAAAGATGATTGCATCAGCTAGAGTAAGTACGTGAAATTGCTGTTGGAGAAGCTTCATATAAAAAATAAGGGAAGTGTGCAGGAATTGGAATACCTGTAGATGCAAATAGAATGAATTGAAGATTTTCATTGACATTGGAGGTTAATTTTTTAGTTGTTGGAAATTTAAGTTTAAAAAATAATGCTGTGACAGTCCCAACTTTTTTTCTCTTTTCACAGCCTGAAGCATCAATACTACTGCTAGTAAAGAGAAATTACTACCCTAAGCTCATGGTTTGTGCATTAACTTTTTCAATAAAAATGACAATGGCAAACATTACTGATTTTTTTAATTATTATTTCAATTTTTTGCTCAAAAATTATTTAATATCCAATAGATTTGAAAGCCTATTCCTTTACAAACTTTGAGCTTTTAGACTTCCTTCCTGCAAACATCTGTTGTGGGGCTTTATGGTGCCTGGGTTTTTTTGTGGTGTTTTTTTGTTGTTGTTTGGGGGTTTTCTGTTGTGGTTTGTTTGGGTTTTTTTTTTTGTCCTTAGCTCTTATTGGTAGTACACAGTACTTGGCAAATTTTTGTAAGCTCTGTGAATGCATGCTTGTGGAAGTAGTAGCTGTTTTTTTTACTCATCCCAAAGTCTTCTTACTACACAGACACTGCAGTTCCTTCTCTCCAAAAGTTTTTCTTATTTTAATATGGTTTTGGCATGAAGATTTCCTTACGAAACAGTTTCTTCTGTCATTATGAGTTATTTTGCAAATTAACAACCATTATTTATTACAGCAAATAAGAAATTCAGTATGCTATGTCATTGGATACTTAATCTTTTAAGTTTATTATAAAATAATCTGCAAAGGTGCAGCTCTGAAAGTACTGATTAGTTCTGGGAAGCTTCTAGAAGTAGCTTTTTTTCCTATCTTATGATGTAGAGGATTACTTGTTTACTTTCTTCACTGTTATATGCATATACCTTTTCAGACATCAAAAAGCATGAAAAGCAGAAAAAAGTAAAAAAAAATTCTTTATTAAAAATGAAACATTCAGAAAGTTACAATCAATGTCTTATTCTGCTCTATGTACCAGGGACTATTTCTGCATTTTATAGTAAATGATTAATCAGTGAAAACAGTCCCCAGTCAAGGACTTTGAAGGTGACTCTCCATCTTCCTCAGCTGTATACCAAATTTGGGGATACTGTCGCAGTGTGGTATCCAAGAAGCTAACGTCTTCAATCCTTCTTTATTGTCCTTCCATGGCAAAATTGTTTTGATGCCCTTGCCATTGAAGTGGGTGAAGGAGAAGATCAGACACTGAACAGAATGGAAAAGAAAATGATCACCTGCCTAACCTCAAAACAAAGGGAAAAAAACCCAACAAGCCAACCCACCCCCTTTTGATTAGCTTGAACTCTGCAAAAAGGTTTCACTCATCTCTTGCTTATTATGACAAAGGGATTTTAATGCTCGTTGTATGACAACATACAGCTAGAGAGAGTCAGAGAAATAATAATTTGCAAGGGTTGATGATCTTGCTAGCAATTCCTCCCCTGCTGCTGGCAGAGTTATTTGCACAGTCACGCCGTGTGAGCACAGCTCATGGGAAAGGTGAGGTGGTACTGTTCAAATTAAGCCCCGCTACACTGTTTGTTATTCCTATACAGCAAACCTCACCACTCAGCATCCTGATCTCCCCATCTGTAACATAGAGTATTGGTATTTGTACAGTAATTTGAGAACTCCTGTTGAAAAAAATGCAGATGCACTTAAGTAGCAAATAGCGTAAGAATATCTGTCTGCAATTTCATGCTTCATTTACTTCAATTTTATGCCAACATCCAACTAGATATTAATTTCAAAATGCAAAACTAAATCTAATGGTACTGATGATGAAAATACGTGGTACCATAAAACAATATCATAGGATCATACAATGGTTTGGGTTGGAAGGGACCTTAAAGCTCATCCAGTTCCAACCCCCCTGCCCTGGGTAGGGACACCTCCCACCAGACCAGCTTGCTCAAAGCCCCATCCAGCCTGGCCTTGAACCCCTCCAGGGATGGGGCAGC
>JAOTQQ010000032.1:19578822-19609264 GCA_026546715.1 Gallinago undulata | reverse complement strand
AGCTTCTCTGGGCAACCTGTTCCAGTGCCTCACCACCCTCACAGCAAAGAATTTCTTCCTAATATCTAATCTAAATCCCCTCTCTTCAAATTTAAAATCATTGGCCCTTGTCCTGTCACTAGACTTCCTCGTAAAGAGTCCCTCTCTGGCTCTCCTGTACCTCCCTTCAGATATTGGAAGGCCATTATAAGGTCTCCCCAGAGCCTTGTCTTCTCCAGGCTGAACAACCCCAGATCTCTCAGCCTGTCCTCATAGGAGAGGTGCTACAGCCCTCTGATCATCCTCGTGACCCTCCGCTGGACCCGTTCCAACAGGTCCATGTCCTTTCTGTGCTGAGGACTCCAAAACTGGACACAGTACTCCAGGTGGGATCTTACGAGCTCAGAGTAGAGGGGTAGAATCACCTCCCAAGACCTGCTGGCCACACTTCTCTTGATGCATCCTAGGATGCAGTTAGCTTTCTGGGCTGCCAGTGCACACTACTGGGTCATGTTGAGCTTCTCATCCACCAACACCCCCACATCCTTCTCCTTAGGGCTGCTTTCTAGCCATTCTCCACCCAATTGTTCTATTTGCTTCCAGAAATGTTTCCATCAGTATGTTTGGAGATTGTATTTTTCTTTTGTTCTGTTCCCAGTGAATGATCAATGCATCCAAAGACTTCACTACATTATTTTGAATATATTTTTTTTCTTCTTACCTGTAGTTCTCCTTGAAATGTTTGTGCTCATAGATTTGCACAATGCAAACCTTACTTAGTATAATAAAAATATAATTTATTTGTTGTTATACAAGTTACTACAGAACAGTGGTGTTAGTATTTTTGGTTGTTTTTTTTTCTTTTTTTTTTTTTCTGGAGAGTAATGAAAGAAGCAGTTATTTTACAAAGTTAGTCACTGAACGTATATGGTGGCAGCTCCCCACTGAGAACTGCTGCTTTTACATTTGCCAGGTGAGTTCTTGCAAATTTAAACTGAAGCACTGGAATGAAGCACTTTTCTGAGGCTATTTTACAACATGAAGGCTTAGAGTTACTTATTTACTGTGATGCTACTTTGATACCTATATAAACACGTGCTGAACATATCTACTACACATGTCATTGCTGTGTCTTCTGCTAGGGATGAGAAAGGAACAGCCCCCAAAGGCAGCAACATGGTGGGGCTAAAGGGCTAACTTCAGAGGATTAATTGTTCTTCTGCAAGGTTCCTCAAAGGAACCAAGATGCCAGTATTCTCTGCAAGCAGGATAACTCACCCTTAGGATGTTAAGGTAACTGAAGTTGTTTCAGCTGAATGTTCAGAAAGTTATTTACAATCAATGAGCAGCCCTGAATGTAGGATTTGTTCCAGAACAGATTCCTTTACAGGTCACCTGGTGGCTGTGAATATTATTTTTTTCTTAAATAAAGATTGCATTTATCTTGGACAAACTGCATATTACAGTCCTACTGGGATTGCAAATGATGTCTCACATATGATTTAGTTTTGTCTAAGCAGAATTTTTTTAGAGGAAAAACAAACAAAAAGGCATAAATTTTACATCCGTTGTGCTGACACAAACCCTTGGCAAATTGGGCGTCAGGAGTGTAATAATATTAATGTCCTTATAGTTATATTTTATTCTGGTTTATTGCATAGACTTTATTGTAATGGTATGTTGTTGGCATTATAGTATGTTTCCCATTTATTTCTTCCATGTGATTTGAATATACTAAAGAAGTGAAAACTTTTTTGTGTGCTCTGTTATGTTTATTCCCAAACATATATAACTTGGGAAGGAGTGAACAAGCCCAAAACTGATTAATTTTTTTTTGTAATATGCTGAAAATTTCAGAAAATGATGCTAACTTCTTCCCTTATAAACATTTACATCCAAATTCCTCTGATTAAATAGACAGGATATTACCCCATCACTATTCTATGTTTAGGCAGAGAAAAAATCATTGCTACTGTTGCTTGTTTTTTAGGAAAGAGATAAGCAGGCTGAAAAGTGCAAATATATGGGTGATGAGGCATAGAGGATGAAAAATAAAGGGTAAGCAAGCAAAGAGAAAACTATGTTGAATATCATCACTTGGAATCATTTTCCATTGTGTCTAAGATATGTGATCTGTAATTTCCTCAGATGGTCCTGTCTTTTAAGCAACTCTTCATAAACTGATAACTCAGTGGGCTGCAAATTCCAGCTGCACTGCTTTGATTGTGTTTGCTGAAGTACTAGGGGACAGTACTACCAATCTAGTAAGCACAAGCAGTTTTATTTCACATTAGATATACACTAGTTTATATTGGTTTCCCAGTTTTGTTTCTCCCAATTTATAATCAAGGTTTTGCCACCATAAAGGAAACGTTTCATGCATTCTTTTTTTTCAGTAAGGATCTGGTCTGTGCATAAGTTTTTATATTTTTTTATATATTGTTTGGTAGCTAGTCAGCTGAAAACCACAATTTGGTGTTACCCTATAGCTTTAATGCAATAATATTGGGTCAGTAATGAAGTGAGTTTTGCATAATGGCTGTACTCGAGACCTCCCTTCATTTTCATCTTCTGTGAGCTACTGCTCCTACTTCAGAATCCCCTTGCTTCTTGTTTTTCTGAACATTTGCCTTGTATTTTCTGTCTAAATGCTGTTATCTGAAAGGCAGGTTGCTTGTGAAAATATGATACTCCGAGTTATGGTTGTGATTTTTCTGTTAAGGCAGCAAAGTCTTGCTGGACTGGATATACGTTTATAGACTGGATACACGTTTATAGACTGGATACTGCATTTACGTTGTTGTAACATTCCCTTATCCTTGTGTGGCTTTATGTCAGTTTGTATGAGCATCTTTGTGCTCCTCTAACACATTTATAATGTGGTCTGGGATACAGAGTTCCAACAAAAGTAATTGCTGACCTATCTTGGGGTTTTTATCCTTTTCATATCCCTTTAATGACAGAACACAGGGGGAACAACCCATCTGACTTCTGCATGCACCCTGGCTCACTCTTAAACAGTTCATGATTTTTGGGTGGCAGATGTTATGCAAGTACTTTAGAGGATGCCATTCATGGTAAGCAGAGCCCCTGTGGAATTTTTAATGAGGAGGTCTCAAGAGCTGTAATTCAGCATGAATCATTTCTGCTTTGGATCCTGCACTGCGCTTTTGTGTGCCTGCCACCCACCACAGAGCCGCAGCAGGACCCAGAGGGCCCAGCTGAATTCAGAGCTCTCTGCAGGGAGGCTTGGAAATGCACATAAGTCACTGCACTCAGGGAATTAAAATCTGAGTTGACAAGACAGAAGAAGGAAGGATGTTTGTTCCAATTTAAGTACCAGAGACTGATGTGTGAAGAGAATAATATGTCAAAAAATGCCTATGATACTTAGGACAACATGTCTTCTTCAATACAAGTATAGGTTGACTTCCAAACTGGAGCTGTTCAGAAAAGTTCTGTTGGAAAAAATTGACCCAACATGATTAAAAAGCTGACTGTTGTCTGACTTAAACTGAAAGTTTGTCTGGCTGAATGTGGCTAGCAGAAAACAGGAGGGCAAGCTGGGGCAGGAAGCTAGTCTGGTGCCAGGGAGTTTTGCCCTGGGTAACCCACGTAGCAGAGAATGTTACACTGTGAAATGTTAATTTAATTTCTATATTACCTTTATTTGTATGCCCAGATGGATGTGTATGCATGTGTATTAAGGATACTAAAAGTAGTTGCTTTTCAGAAGGCAAAATAATGCATTTTTTTCAATACAACATGTATCTGTTTTGTTTCATCTCTTTTGATGTGGTTTTGGCTTTTTAAACTTTTTAAATTTTTTATGAAAATATTAAAAAGCTGAAAAATTAATTTCGTTTCCAAAACGAGTTAAAGTTGACAAATTAAGATTGTTTTGCACACAAAACTGACTTTTTATTCAGTAAAAAGTATTCGGTTTTTGTTTTGAATTGACATAATTTTTTCTATGGAGAATTCATATCAAGAAGGGGAATTCATTCTCTCTTTCTTTCTCTGATGCCTTATGTGAAGATCCTTAAACATTTCTTCTGTATTTTTAAGTTGGACTTAGCTGCGGAGTTTTGAAGATATCTAATGTGAACCTTGATAATAGTAAACAATGTGATCTTCACAGGTATATTTTGCACTGCGTGCACATAATTTTCAAAGTATTTTTCATTAGCATGTGTGTTTTATCAAGTCTTCATAAATGATGTTTCAAGTGGTAACTTGTTGTTCTAGTAGACATGATTATAATTCCGCTTGTAATTGCTGCCATAGTTTAAGACTTTATGAAGTAAATTTTCTAGCTGTAACTTATGTTAAAACTTCTAAAATTTACAATGAAGTAGAGAGACAAAAAGTGGTGAGAAGATGCTGACAGTATCATCTCAGGAATGCAGTTTCTCTTGATCCCTAATTTATGTAATGGTTGTAGGGCTATGTGAGCTGTATATACTCATTACATCCTACTGTGTTCTGCTGGGTAACGTTTCCAGCACTAACATGCTGGAATATAAAATATAAAATTCCTAACTAATACCTTGAAAAATGCAATCAAACCTCAGTAGCATCACATAAAGAACATCTAACACTTAAAGTTTTATTACTTAATCTGCAAGTATCTCAGACCAGGTTATAAATGCAATGCAAGCTCCATTGTTCTTATTAAGGGGAATAAGGTGATCTTGCTTAATGTAAGGAAAGCTCTATGTAATTTTAACTCAATGTCTAGCCCTCTTTATGGCTGCTGTGAAAACCAACAGTGTTTAGTGGGGCTTTGCAAAGGTACAATGATTTCTCTATGTAACTATCCATTGCTCTATGAAGTGTAACCCTAAAATACTTTATAACTATTAGGACTTTTGTGTACTTTTTGATAGCAGTCTTGCATGATCTCAGTATAGCAAACTGTTTTGGAAAGGTGGTCTGAAGTTCACGGCCAGGTTCCTTGGAAAACTTGCTTAAGCACCAAATCTGTCATAATGGCTCAGCCTGGAGCATGTTTGATGTTCTAGGGCTCTAATGCCAGCAGTTGGCATGCCAGGAGAGCAAAAAAAAAAGTTTTTTGAAGTGGAGTGATACTGTTCATGCACACTGTCATTTGCAGTTATATTACTTTGTATTTGTTAAACATTTTTTTGAAAGACTCTAATTTGTCAAGTAATCTGGATGGTTCAAAAAAAAATCGAGTTCAGGATAATAAGACTGTTGCAGTTGTGGATCTGGGAATACAAGCAAGATGAGGCTCTGTTGGTAGAGCAGTATCTGATATAATTGGAGGGAAAACAGACGATCTTTTGAGCACACAAACCCTTTTAGATCTGAAACAGAAATATGAAACTTCAATCAAATTATGTTGGGAAATATTGCTCTGATTTTTACAGTTCAGTTTTTCCTGGCATTTATTCGTTAAACCATAATTATAGAGAGATATAGCTGTGAAGTAACACCACCTCATTGATACAGTTTGGGATTTTTTTTTAAGCTAGGGGGAGGTTCAAAGGTTGGGGCATCACTCTTCTGAAGCAAAAAGAAACTTGTTTCCTTTCACTCTTCTTTGTATTCTTGCTGCAAGTCTATAGCACTATTTTTCTTTCTCTGGTAAATTGAATGTTTTTCCCCACTCCCCAAAGTAAAAAAATGTATCTGCAACAGTCACCCCTTGGAGCATGTGGTTTTGTGACCTGTTAAATCAGGTTCTCTCTGAACTGAGATGAGGGCCTTATTTGTAAGTCTGAACTTTTGCTCCAATTTCATGCAATCTTTGCTGCTACAAGGAAAATTTGGTTTCGTTCTGTTTGTGGTCTTGTTTCCAAGGTGTTTTTTATGTGATGTTTAGGAGTTTGTGGCATCTGCACTTAGCTGTATGCTTTCACACTAAATAATATGCCCCGGGGTAGATTCTTGTGCTAAGAAGCAGTTTTCAACAAACTTTGTCTTCTAATGACACATACTCTCTCAAGAAGTGCAGGTGCAGAGTTGAGTTCTGCTTTCAGTATCAGCTCTGGCCTGCCCTCCCTGCAGGCAGATGTGTTCAGGTGTAATGTAAGCATATATGACTATTTTGACCTGTATTTAAGCCATTTAAAAACAGGAAGATTAAGGTCTTCTGAAACTAGCCTTGTATCTCTCAAACGGATATTCTTTGATTCATTTGTCTCACATTGAGAAGAAGGTAAAGCCAAATTATTCTACTTTTCTCAGGCCTGATTTTTGGTGCTTTTACCTTTCCATTTCCAAATTATTGGCTAATTCTGACTAAAATGTCTAAAAGACATTTTCTTTCCAACATTGGTTCAAAATTTTAAAATTACCATGTAGGTTAAGAAAGCTCCTTTTGAAGTTTCAACAATTCTACTCCAGAAATCAAGGCATAATGAGTTGTGTGATTGGAATACCAATGCACATGAGATTTTTTGTGTTTCCCAATCCAGATAGTTCTTCCTAGTAACAGGGGGTTTGAAAAAGCCATATGGTTTTGAACACCTAAAAGAGGTGCATGAAAATAAAGACATTTGTGGCTGAATGTCTGGTAGCAATTTCAGCAGATTTTGTAGATGTTGGTTTAGTGGGTTCCCCATTTCTGCCCCATCCCCCACCACTGTTTTTTTTAATCTGTTGAAGATGTACCAAAGTACCAAGGAAGTCAGATTTCAGCTGCCACATTTAATGCATTTCTTTTGATTCATTGTTGTGTTAAGATTTCAGAAGCCTTAGATGGTGAGAAATTGTGGACTGACCTAACATTTCAGATCAATAGCCAAGCTAGCTTTTGTTCTTTAACAATAAAGCGACCAGATCTGAATTTATGGATGTTTCTAGTGACAATGAAAATCAAACTGATCAGAAAACATGAATTGTACTATTAAGAATAATTTAAACAATAATTTATTTTTCTTGGCTTTTGATATTGGGGAAATTTGAATTGCTGTCAGTGTAAAACTAAAAGCCTCCCTCTGTTTTTAAATGGTGGTTGGTGTTGCTCACAGTCCCATAACTGAAGCAGCATGAACTCTTTTAAAATATTGGGTATCACAAAGCTTATGTTAAAAATATCCAAACATGATCTGGCAGTGCCATCAGAAAAGGTCACATGTGCTGTCTGACCTAGTCCTGTGATGCCAGACCTCTCAGCTGCCTCATTCCCACTGTTTTGCCCCACGAACTTGTATAGCTGCTTTCACAGCTGAAGTAGTTTCTTCTACTTATGGTTGAGGTTTTGTTATCAATATAACCCCAAGGCAAAAACGTCTGATTATCCTTCAACTCTGGAAGAGAATGCTTCAGAATTGTTGCTGAAAAATATATGTCATGTTTTAGCCCTAACTGGCAACTAAGACTACGCAGCCGCTTAGTCCCTCACCCCTGATAGGGTCAGGGAGAGAATCAGAAAAGTAAAAGTAAGAAAACTCATGGATTGAAATAAAGACAGCTTAGTGTGTAAAGCAAAACCTGTGCATTCAAGCAACGCAAAACAAGGAATTCATTCGTTACTTCCCATGGTCAGCCAGGTGGTTAACCTTCTCCAGGAAAGCAGGAGTCCATAGCACATAATCATTACTTGAGAAAACAAAAGCCATAACTCCTAATGTCACCCTTCTTCCTACAGCTTTTTATTGCTGACCGTGATGTCACATAGTATGGAATATTCCTTTGATCAGCTGGGATCAGCAGTCCCAGCTGTGTTTCCTCCCAGATCTTGTGCACTCCCACCGTACTGGATGAGGGGGTGGTATGAAGAGCAGAAAAGGCTTTGACTGCTTAGCAACAACTAAAAACATTAATGTCAACCTTTTTCTCATCCTAAATCCAGGCTGGTAGTACAAAAATTAACTCTCTTCTAGCTGAAACCATGACAGTATAGCACCTAAAGTCATTTTTTTTAGATACCTTGATGTTTGACAGGGTGTCAGTTTCAATTTTTTTCCGAGTTAAAATGTATTCATTCTGAACTCATGTTAATGCATTTGGGCTTTTATTTCCTTTTTTGTTTTGTTTTGCTTCAGTTTTCTGGTATTGTGCTTGTATCTTTTAGAGTTTGTACTATAGTATGCAAAAAATTATTTAGACAATTTAGAAAGAAAATCTTTGTTAAGCTGATCTCAATGCTTTGTGAAGATAAGGTGTTTCAAAATTTCTGTTATACTGAAACGCTTCTGTTTTCCGCCCAAACCTCTCTTGTTTTAGTTGAGGAGAATAGAAACTCTGCAGTTAACCAGGATTTAAAAGCCACTTTTCCTCAGCCTCTGAATTTATTTATTCTCAAAAGTCTGATTATATGATGACTGATAGAGGACAATTAATCCTCAGACATAACTTTTTGTTTTATGGAATTGATTTTTTATTCAAATAGGTCAAAGATGTAGTTTAGAGATATAAAAAGTATTTAGTTTAGATTCAGTGCTATGACAAGGTGATGTTTGCCCAAATTGTGCTATTTGTATGAGTGCAAATATCTTGCATTAAATCAGAAGAATAAATAAGATGATGCATTGCACAGGTTTCTACTTTTATGGATTTTTTTTTTTATCAGAGAGAACATTTCTGATGCTGTGCTAGCAACACTTGTTGAGATAGCGGCATGATTACACCAAGTTACAAGGCTGCTTTCTTTCACTAGCAAGGTGTTATTAATTATCCTGGTCACAAGCTCTTAAGTAATTTCTCTAGAAATTGCTGAGATGAATGGAGATGAATGGAATGATCAAGGAGGTGAACGGATTCTGTAGGAAAATCTTATGTATGCAAGTATGTACTCTACAATACATTTGTACCAGGAAAAGTTTGAACATAATTGGAAGGCACTAAGCTTCAGGGTGCTGGTAAGGAAGATTGTGGAAGATCTTCTTCATAGGATGAACGTGGTGCTAACTAAACTTCCAGGTAACTTTTCAAAATAAGCACTTGCAAATGTAATTTTAGAGATTGCTGCCACATTTATCGAAAATAAAATAACAATTGAAATGAAGTTCTTAGAACATGTATCCTAATAAATAGTACTGATTCTCTTGTCTGGGATTTTTATACTGGTTAGTCAATAGTGAAAAGTAATTAACATTGTTTTTTACCAACACTGAATTAGAAAGCTTGTCAAAAGCAGGAAAACAGTTTACTGTCTGTCTGCCATCCATCTCTGAATTTCTTCGTACTGCTCTCCCTGTCATTGCTCATGTAGCGCAATACCTATAAAAGTGTAGTGCTGTGTCCCTATAGTACTGTTAAAGGTTTTAATTGGCTGCAGTGTCTTTTGCAGCTGAAGGTTTAAGTGGAAGTAAATATTGTTGAACTTGCTTTACTGTTACAGAATTACATAGCATTTAATGCTTACATAGCATGCTTCAGTGGTATGCTCTTGGACTGAAGTTTTCAAATGTTCATGACTGCATTTAGAAATTAGTCTATATGTCTGATCTTAAATGAGTGCTGGTTTTACCATTACTCCTGTTTGCTTTCATTACCATCTACACATGGCACATGTGGCACAGACTACTGTTTTGCTAGTGCCTGCATCACAGAAGTAAGCAATCCCAGAGGTGTGGATATGGCAGAACTGCCAAGAGTGCTGTCAGAAAAAAGCTACCATTTCTAGGAGTGAGGGAGGGGACCATACTTGTTGGGACTAATTGTCCGTTTCTTTCTCCTTCTCATCATGCCCAGTCAAGTATGGTGGCCTGGCAGGCTCAGGAAAAGGACATGTCTCCATCTTGACATCAATTCAATGGGCTATTCCCTCTCATACCAAAAGGGCAAGGTGGGTGAGGGAGGAGGGAATAGCTTGCTGTGAGTCTCCACTGGTACAGAGGCTTTTGGGAGAAGGAGCAACATATGTCAAGGAGCATGGCACGCCAGAAATAGCTGAAACTGCTTTGAACTGGTAATAACAAAATTGAAGATAAGGACAAGGTCTTGCATCTGGGTCACAGCAATCCCAGGCACAAATACAGGTTCATTGGGGAATGGACTGTGAGGAGGCCTGAGGAGAAGGACTTGAGGGTATTGGTGGATGAAAATTTCTACATAAGCTGTCAATGTGTGCTCACAACCCAGAAAGCCAACCGCATCCTGGGCTGCATCAAAAGAAGTGTGGCCAGCAGCAAGAGGGGGGGAATTCTGCCCCTCTACTCTGCTCTGGTGAGACCCCACCTGGAGTACTGTGTCCAGCTCTGGAGTCCTCCACACAGGAAGGACATGGACCTGTCAGAATGGATCCAGCAGAGGCCACAAAGATGGTCAGAGGGTTGGAGCATGTCTCCTATGAGGACAGGTTGAGACAGTTGGGGTTGTTCAGCCTGAGAAGAGACTCAGCTCTGGGGAGACCTTATAATAACGACTTTTCAGTACCTAAAAGGAGCCTACAGGAGAGATGGAGAGGTACTCTTTATGAGGGAATGTAGCGACAGGATGAGAGGTAATGGTTTTAAATTGGAATAGGGGAGATTTAGATTAGATATCAGGAAGAAATGCTTTGCTGTGAGGGTGGTGAGACACTGGAACAGGTTGCCCAGAGAAGTTGTGGATGCCCCATCCCTGGAAGTGTTCAAGGTGTTGGGCTGAAAGAGCAAAATAGTTTTGGCAGAAAATAAACTCCCTTGCGTTCTAACACTCCTCACCGAGGTGGGAGGCTAGGGGCTGCTAGGTTTAACTTCTGAGTGATGCCCAATTCACCACTATCAGTCCGGTCGCGTTTAATATATTAAACTATCTTGATTCTGGATACACTAACAGTAGACTGTACCCTCAGTCTCATCATGCTCATGAACTAGCACGGCTGCACTCTAATGTTTGGTCATGTTCAATAAGAAACCGAAACAACTAGCTACTTAAGCAATGCAGTTTATTTCAGCAACAGATATGAAGGTTTTTATGGTTTGCTGATGACATAAACACTGTCTGCAAAGCATGTGTAAGTAAAAATATTCTTAATAGTAAAAAGTGTGCGATAAAGTTACAAACTATACAGCCATATATGGCTATAAATGCAACAGGTAACCCTCTAGAGATTTCTAAGTTTCCCGAGGAAGCACTCGATATAGTCTAAGTCTTACCCAAAGGCGTCCCTATGGGAGGAAGAAAGGCTCAGACCATCGACTAGTCCCAGAAGTCTGTGATGGGATGTTGTTCATGATGGTATCTTCCCTAGCATCCCCCCTTTCTTGGGCTATTTTTATACTATTTTTTACCTGCAATGTGGAGTTTGAGTGACTTTAGTCATAAATACTTTTATTATGATTGGTGTAAAATTGTCTTGCCTTGCATTTAAAGGTAGAGTTTACGAAAAGTTCAGGGTACAGACTCAATGAGGAGTGGTCACACCTTGGAGGTGGGTAGCCTTTGGGCTGGAGGTGTGTTTTGGTATGATAATGACTTTATAATGAGCAAAGTTTACACAAAGGACAGCATTTCATCAAAATCTGACAGACTGTTGGCTTAGGGTAGCAAGCATGCCACTTATCAGTTCCATAGGATCACCTTGTTCCCAGATCTGCTGTGTAATTACAGAGTTTG
This sequence comes from Gallinago undulata, assembly GCA_026546715.1. NCBI lineage: Eukaryota > Metazoa > Chordata > Aves > Charadriiformes > Scolopacidae > Gallinago > Gallinago undulata. The sequence continues at coordinate 19,597,771 of JAOTQQ010000032.1, read as the reverse complement.
GCTGTGGAATCACTCCATTCCATCCTCCGTGTTGCTTTTGCAAGCAATATTGTTCAGGGAGTCAGTGGTGTAGCGGATTCCTCGCATACCAGCCACCGCTGTGTTCTACCCTGGAAATGTTTAGATTTTACACTTTTCCTTAGTGTGTGAACAATGCTATATATTTTTAATAAAAATTTTATTTTAGGACTTATTCCACACAAGGCCAGGCTGGATGGGACTTTGAGCCACCTGGTCCAGTGGGAGGTGTCCCTGCCCATGGCAGGGTGGTTGGAACTCGATGATATTTAAGGTCCCTTCCAACCCAAACCATTCTATGATTCTGTGACAACTTTGGAGGGCAAAAAAAGCTCTTGCAATTCTTAGACAACATCCTGTCTCCTTCTCTGTTGCTTTGACCCATTACTATAAAAACTTCAGTCTCACTTATAAAACAACCCCTCTTCTCCTCTCAAACTTGACAACTTACTGTTTTCTGTGCTGAACTTGTACATGCTCATATGAAAGACATATTTCTCTGAACAACTGTTGGTACTTCTGTTGTTATTTGTGAACACTGTCATTGTTTATCTAGAACATTTTTTAATAGTATGGCTAGAACAACAAGAAAAAAAAAAAGGATAGAACAAAAGCCGTGCTTTCCCTAGCTTTTTGAGTTCTGAAGTTCCTGCTGTGGGAAATTTATAGATCACCCCCTTGAATCTCACAGAACCTTTCAGACAGAGAAAGCTGTTAAGATGAGAGCATGCTGGATAAATAACTTAAAGGGAATCTTGATAAATTTTAACTACTTTGGAAGAAGCAGAATGTTTTCTTTGAGTTTTATAGAAAAAATCCTCAAGAAAAGAAAAAGAAAGGGAATTACATGAAAAATATAATACTACCTTGCAGAACACTTGTTTTTTTTTGAAGTATTTTCATTTTAGGCAGTAATGCCCAAATGGTGTTTTAATATAAACCACATTGTAGCAAAAAAGAAATCAGTAAGCCTACTCTGTGGGGAGTTTTTAATGTTGCTTGTCTCTTCATCCTCATCTTCAAACAAAGCTAAGTATTCCACAGCAAAATAAAACCTTAGCTCAAGGGGGATCAAAAAGAAGACAGAAAGGGCTAGATTAAATTATTAATGCAATGGAATAACTAATTTATTCACTTATAGCATTTGACAATCATAGTGAGCAAGAGATGTGATGAATTTTTAACAGTCTTTATCATCACTGAAATGTTGGGAAGCCCTGGACATGTATTTTTCATTTCATTGCACCGGGGTAAAAAGGTTGTGCCTAAATTATGACCACGGCTAGACATGCATAATGGGTTCTTTCAGAAAACAGAAAAAACCCTAAGTCAATTATTTTTGTCTGACTTAAGCAATAACACCTGATTGAGCGCAAAAAGGTGTTTGCACTGCATGCAGAAGATAAGATTATACTGCCTCCTCTGCACCCTACATACCCACCCACCCCCTATCACCTCTTCCTCATGTGCCTCTCTTCTAAAAAACAGTCCTTAACTTCTCATGTGTGCCACAACACATTCCGTTTCCTTATTTTCATGCATGCAGTTTGCAGCTAACATGGATCCACAGATATGAGTATGTTGGATTGCCACAATTTGAGTGCCATTTTGGCTCTGAGTTATCTTCTCTCTGAGTTGCTGAAACTAAGTCCCATTTGTACTGGAGTTCTGTTCACTCTTACACTCCCTATTCTCTGTGTGGTGAAGTCTTAAATTTTTTAAAGTGTCTGCTACATACGTTTCATTATTGCTTGACTACAAAGGAGTGCCAGTGTGAACCAAGTTGCTATCTACTTATTTCCACTGAAGTTATATCTATGCTGCTGTTCCAGAAATTTCCTCAGATAACCCAAGTTACATGAATTGCTTTTCCTCTTCTGGCAAGTAATTTGTAACTTACACTGAAAGTAATGGCACTGATCTACTTATTTTTAAATTCATCTCAAGTTTTTCCAAACTTTGTCAGGAGTCAATTTAGGCACCCTCTCTCTCTTTCTGGACTTATCGCCTAGATGTAAAAAGTTAGGAAGGAGGCCTGAGAGGACCCAGGGACCAGGAATTATAGGACCACTGTGGGTGGACTTTTTTTTCAGTTTATTTGATTCTTTCAGAAAGGTAGAGACAAAGGAGTAAGCAGGGCTGGGTCAGCCTCACACTGAACTACAGAGTCCCTCGCAACTGCAATTAGGAAGTTTAGGATCATACCTGCCAATGGTTGACAGGTCTGGGTCAGCCATTGACTGAAGAGGACTGAAAAGACTAATCAGTCATTGTTGTAGGGTGCAGAAGACCGCAACCACCTTTATAAAATACTTCCTTTATAAAAAGCTTCTATAAGGTAGGAGTATGGCTAACAATGCAGATAATTTTCAACGGCAAGCTGTTGTGGTTGATGTGTCCTTGGCCTTAAGGTACACTCTATGAAGTATGAAGTCACACAGCGTCCATATTTTGAGCTGCAATTAGAGCTAATGGATTTTTTTTTAATTGATCAGCCTTTAAAATCTCATCAGGTTAATGTGATTTATGTACTTGGTGTCTGCATTTCATCTACATTTTTGTCATCTGCCAAAATGTAAAATACATAATGAACTGGAATGTTATGTTATAACTTCCTAGATAAATCATCATCATCTTAGTTATCATTATGGTAATATCGCTAATAAGTCTGGGGCAAATTGTTTCGACTTTGGAGCGGGGGAGATTTGGGCTTTGGGAATTAGCGATTGAGTCCTACTTGTTGCAGAGTCAAGATAAAAGGGAAAATGGAATGTTTTTACCTTCTACTTTTTGAAAAATGTTGCTGGTATTGGTCTGAAACTGAGCAAATGGAGGAGATAGTTCTAGTTAATGGAGTAAAGTTGCTCTGTTACCTCGAGTTTCTTATTGTAAGATCTCTTTGAAAGCAGCAGCAGGAGCTTTGCTAGATTTCCCATAAAACAAAAAGGACTACACAAGTAGCTGCACTTGGAGAAGGAGTTGGCTGTTCATCAATCAAAATCTGACTGTTTTATTACCCATGAGGTAGGTGGGTGGATGCTGGTAATAAGCAGGACATAAAGCACTTGTAACCCATGAGATGTCTTCAGCTACCTGAACTGAGTTCAGATGATGCTTTTATAAGCATTGTAACAGTCAATTTGTTATGGAGACCTTATTGTATGCAGTGATACCCTTTAGAAATGATGGCACTGATCACCGTAAAACACCACAATGTAGCTATGTAATTCAGGAGAACTCACTGTTGTAACAGCTGTTGTTAGGTCATACATCCTTTAAATCCCTCTTAACTAAGAAAATAACGCTCTAAAAAAAATAAAAGAATGCTTTAAGAGCGTTGACACTCCCATTCAGATGTGATTTTTGAGGATTGGGAAGTTGAAAGAAAATGCAGACTGAATATGAATTTTTCAGTAAGAAGAAAAACATTATTCTTTGAGTGGCGTAATAACAGACTGGAACAATTAAAATCAGAAAAAAAGCCGGCAACGTATTTGATATACAGGGCACACTGCAGAGGGGCCATCTATTTACCTTAAGTAGCTGAATTGTTATACACCCTAGGTTTGGGGATTTTTTTTGTTGTTGTTTTTTGTTTGTTTATTTTTAAATTAGTAGCTGAAGAAAGGCAGGATCGGTGGTTCAGCCCAGGGTCACTACTTACAACACAGGCTCTGGAACTGCTCTGCTGGAACAATGTTTGGCAATTTCACTGAACTTCACTGAATTATTAGAGTTGGAAGGGGCTGTAGAGATCATCAAGTCCAATTCCCAATATTAATGCTGCTTCTGTTTCTAAATGCAATAGTAGTTTATCCACCTTCGTTTAATGCTGAGCTGCTGTTTGGTGCCTCCCATCTTTAGATGGATACTTTTTTAATGCTGTCAGCCACAGCAGTAGATGTAAATTCTTTTAATTATTTTTTTCCTTTTGTGCCTTCTGTGAGTAATCCATTAAAAAAATAACTATTTTCATAAACTGACATAGCCACTGTATTGGTTTAGTTGTTATTTGTCACTTAATGTAGTGTTTATGGTAGTTTTGGCATTGCTCCTTCCTAATCAGGAGGATGTACTGTGAATAAACACATTTTTTTTAGCTTTCTGTACTGCTTTAATACACGTTTATTCAGATTCTCAATTTTTACATTTCTCCATTATGTTAAGAAATAGACAATAATTTATTTTGTATTTATGAGATAATTACCTTTTTATTCATGGTCTGAGTCAAACTGAATTTGCAGAAAAACTGGAATTCAATTAACGCAAAAGCAAAGTTTAAAACTGTTTCTCTTACTTGATTAGAATTAAGAGACTTTTTTCTTTAAAAATGCTGAAACCTTAACTTTAAAGGTGTTAGATAGCTCTAATGAAGAAAAACCTAAAAGCATTTTTAATTTTTAACTTAACAGAGTTAAGGTAAAACCTTTCCTGTGTCACAGAAATGGAAAGACTGATTTTTTGCAAAGCATATTAAGTAAATATAATTTTGATTAAGCTTTAGGTCTCAGGTCCTCATACATGGGTTTTTTGTAGACTGTCACTTCTGCTGGTGGGAACTTGTGTCTGTGCTAGGCCATGCACCACTCGTGTACTCCATAGTGCTGGTTTGGGCATCTGTAATCCAGATAATGTAGTCCTGTTCAGCAAGTTTCATTTCTTATGTGAAGTTTTGCTGCCTGTATATTTGGTTTGGTTTTTTCTAGTTAAGCGGTGTTTTCCTTAGTATATATAAGGAGATTTAATTGGTTGAGTTTCTCTTAAATGTTGACAGATTTAATCTAGGCATACATCCACCTCTAACTTTGAATGTTGTTTGGGGTTATTTCTAATCAGTTTTAATAAAAAATAATTAGGCTTTCTTTATTTTGGTTTTATTTGCTCTCTCTATTTGCATCTTCCTAAGCAGAATCAAAATAGATCAAGCACTAACTCTTAAGAATTCAACAGAATCTTGGAACTGAAGTATGGAATTGAAGTATGGAATTGAAATGAAGTATAGAATTGAAGTATGAGAAGGACATTTAAGTGATGTATCCATTGGTATATTTACTGGGATTAAAATGTATTTTTCACTCTGAAATGTCTATCTTGAAAGTTTATCTTTTGTAATATCAAATTGATTCTCTGCATAGTCCCTTTTCCAAAATAAATGACTTGGTATGGTTGTTTTGCAAATTTTTAAAAACAATGCATTTTGTTTTAAATTCATTCTGTGTTTATAAATGACTGCAACATAGCTGAGGGCCTACTAGACAAACCTGGCATATCTTATAGATCTGAGATGTGGAGAAAATGAATTGCATGAAGGCATGAACTATGTCAGTCTTGTACATTATGGTTTGCAGTCATGTTTCCTTGTTCAATTTACAGCTTAAAAGCTAATAGTTTATATATTCATTTATAGTATTGTATTTTAATTCAAAATTTCTGGGCTTCAGCATTTGCTTGTGACTTTGCTCATTTATCTGTTCCTTCTACAGCACCTTGGACTGTAACAGAAACTGAGATTTAAATTGGCATCAAGCATAATCATTACAAATACAATTCTAGATTTACAGTGCATAAATATTTAAGAGAAAATTAGTATCTGTTGACACAAAATAGCAGTAGGGGTTCATGTGCTTAAGAACAGATGCACCAAAGGTCAGAATTTAGTTTCAGATTAGGTGGTTCTGTGATATTGGAAGTTAAAAAAGTGGGGGGAAACTCTCCTCTTGCATACATGTATGCACTCACTCACATATTTCCCCTTTCTCTCACTGATACAAAACAGAAAAGCCTTGGGCAAGGTCCTAACTAATCACATACATACCTTTTATGAAGCAAACAAGTGTGTTTTTCACGCTGGGAGACAAGTACATGCATTATACTGTTCCTCACTGTGACTGGAATAGAAAGAGCAACAGAGCTGTCACTATCTCACATAAAGAAGTGAAGGATCCCTCCTTGCAGAAAAGCAGGTTTTTAGCTGAATGGGGGAATGAGGGGAAGGCCGTTGCTATGGCTATTGAAATGGCAATTGTAGCTGTATTAATGGCCACCAAGAAAAATTGCTGTATGGAAGTTCTCAGCAGGACAAGGACAGAGATGCCAATCTTTAGTTATAGAATGAGAGGATTATTTGGAGACTTGTATTTACTGCCTTTCAATTCGTTTTACCACATTTGATCACTGACCTGAAAAAAGAATATTAGTGTGTGTCTGAAATCTAATTGTGCTTGGGTACAGCTAACTAGAACACGTGCTGCTAGCTCGATTCCAAGAAACTCATACAGCAAATATTGATCCATGCAGTTCTCAAAGGAAAAAGAATCAGCTTTTTGTCAGGTGCAAGGATTTGACGCTAGCAAAAAGAAACAGATTATTTTCACAAGAAAACTCTTTTCTGAGTAGTTTTTAGAGTGGATATGGAGGTGTCGCCGCCACCTAAGACCTTGAACCAGGAAAGCAGTTGAGTACTTCATAGATCTATTTTATTGGGGAAAGCTCTTAAGCACAAACTTAATTTGTAAACCTGATTACAAAACTGTCCCTTCTGGAAAAGATAGAAAATATTTTATGAATTTCAAGGGAATCTCCCCCCAGCAAGACCACACATAATTCATGTCTGTAACAGCCTATATAGTTTACTATTTCGAGACAAAGTTGTTGTCAAGAAAGAGGGGAAGTGATAAGAGTGAACAATGGGAGTAAGAGGAATGAGAATAATGTTGTGGGCTGCAGATGTTATCACTCATAAAAAGAATTCCAGTCCTTTACACTGGATTAGCACACATCTTCTGGAAGAATAAAAACCTGCCATTCTTCTTTTTTTTTTTTTTTTCTGTTGAGGGAGTGCTAGTAACAAACCCATTTACCAGCATTTGTCACATGATAATACCATGGTCTAATTCACCATAATAGATCTTCAGTGACTGAGACCAGTATACTCAGCAATTTGTGAAAAGATTTATGATTTAAAATGTCCGGGATGTGAAAGCAAAATTTAATCTTTGTGATATAAACAGTGTCACAACCCATATTATAATAATGCACTGAAGCAGATTGAGATGAAGGTTTTACTAACACATCTGAACTAATCTTTCTTTGCTGATTTAGACCAGCAGCAAAAATCATTCACAGATTCCTGCCTTTGTACTAAGAAATAAAAAAAGAAAGGCAGCAATAACAAATAGTGAGATTACTTCTTAGGTTTACATAATCTTTTATCTATCCATGGTACAGATAAATTAATAAGGATATGGCCTGCTCCAGGATGAGTTACTGTTTAGCCACTATCTTATGAAAAATCCTAGTAGGGAAAGTTTTATTTTTAAAGGTAGGGCAGACAATAAACTTCTGTACACCAGTCATTGATGTAGAGAGTCAGCAAGTATGCATGACCCTCTTTGAAGGTGAGAAAATCAAATGCTTACATTCCTGAAATTTGTGTCACTGGGTCTTTTATTCACATTCAGAGAATGGTATTAGCTCCAAAAGCTATCTCACCTGCCTTAACATCCCTCTCGTGGTCCTCAGGTGGGGTGGGATTTTCCAGAATTCTGAATTTAGCTTCGTATTGGTCACAGAAACCTGAAAGTTCCTATCTGTATCCTCTGAAAATTTCATAATCTTCTATACAGGTTCATACATATAGATATACTTACATATATTTAAATGTTATTAATTTAACTGTTGCAGTGATTTGCCACAGTGGCTGTGATCTAAACTTGCATACTCTATGGTTTATGAATGCTACAGCACTATCACTAAATGCTAGCAAGAGGCTCACAATACTTGATTTCTTGTTCCTAGAGTCAGGTAATTGTCGGAGTTAATAACTAGAGAATCATTGTTTTGCTTTAAAACAAAATCTAAGGGGTTAAAACAGCCTTTCTGAGGGAGGGCAAAGGCATAAATCTATTTCTTGGAAAATGTAACTTTGTAATTTTAAGAAAGGGATGATAGAGCAATTGTAGGGGTTTAGCTTAAGTGATCCTCAGAGGCTTCTTATGGTCTATTATTCCTGGCTCTCATACATGTAGGGAGAAACTTGGAAATATCACCTGAATGAATCTGAATGGCTCAACAAGCCAAAAAGCAAATGAAGGTGATGTATTGATCCAGATCCTATATAATTTATGCAATATTTGTTTGCAACATTCTTGACACTGTTTGGCATCCACCACATGAATTTTAAACTCAAGACCAACGGTATTGTATCAATAACAGGAATTTCATTATTAGTCATTCTAGTGATGTAAATGTGATCCTAGATACTGTTACTTTGTTTCAATAATTGTAGTAAGATAATGACAGCTGTTCCTTCATGAAAATACAAGATGCTGATAGGTCCTCTCAGGTTTCAGATGTAGGGTCATGGCTGATACAGTAAGAGATAGAAATCATTCTTGAGGTAATTTGTTTCTTTTTTTTCCCCTTAACAGAAATGGCTACTTGCTTGAGAATCTAAAATCAGACAAGGAAATGACGACTGCATTGGCTTTGTGCCAATAATAGCCTTGTCTTATTGTACGCATTAGTAATAAGTCAAGTCTTCTAAATGAAATTTGTTAGACATAACTAGGTTCAACTGTGTTTTCATTCAAATTTTTTTCAATTTATTTATTCAAGTGGAACAACTGTTAAAAAAAACCCTAAATGTAAAAGAAAAAAAACAAACCACAAAGTACAATCCTTTTGTGACAAGCTCATTGTAATTACAATGGCAATAATATTAACTGTAAAATTTGTTTTCCTCCAGACATATTTTCAGACCCTCAAATTAGACGGTGTTGACTATTATTATTTTATCTGAATAAAAGGTGACATATTTCAACAAATACTTGGTGAAAATTTCCTCCTGTCCATGTACATTGTCATGGTAGTCTAATGAGCTGCACTATAGATACAATAGATACACAAAAGATAATAAAGATATGTTTCCTACTGATATATTTCACAAATTCCCTGCATGTAATGTCGTGGACCAGAATTTGTCCAGCATCAAATTCCACAACTGGAGAATAACAAACACCTTTCTAACCTATTTTCTCTTTGGAGTTGAATGTGGTTTTTTCCTATTTTTCCTGTATGTCAACATGCGTGTAGCTAATATATATCCCACAGCTACTGTCTTATGAAGTTACCCTGGACAGGAAGCCCTTTTTTTTTAACTCTGTACTTTGTGATCCACTTTCACTAACTACAGCACTTTCTATATTTATAGGGCAATTTCTGTTGTCTTATATGTTATAAAACTGATTTAATGTCTCAAATTTATTTTGCCTATTAATTTCCGAAGGCGTTTGTTCTACACAGTACAAAGTAATAGCAATTATACCTATTGCATAATAAAAACCAAAGGGAAAAGACAAAATTACCTTTCCTATAAAGATTTTCAGTAATTAAGCTGTTGAGATTTCACTGTCTGTAGGAGAAATAAAGTACCGTAGGGAGAGATCAATGCATAAGAGGAAAAACATGCCTAAAAGCATTGGACAACATTAGCCTGGTTCTAGAACCATTCCAAGCCTGGCAAAGTTTTACCATATATTTTAGATATGTTGTTTTATAGAGAGTGTAAAATTAACTTTGAAACAAGGAAAAGAGCAGCTTCTTTATTGCTTGGAGAGTCAAGATTAGTACCTTTTTTGACAGAAGTGTTACAGATGTTATGTTCATGCAGGCTCTAGTAGTAGGTCACATTAGTGAGTATAATAATGCCTTTTTTTGGGACATCCCAGTTTTTACTGTGTGTGGTTAATGAATTGGTGGTGTCTGAAATCTCATGTGTGTGTTTTGTGGTCTTGTATTTGAGGTGTTAGATGGTACTGCGGTACCTTTTGAGGGTTTCTTCAAATCTGTTTTAGGACACTTTTTCTTAGAAAAAGAAAACTTAGGAGTTTTCATAACGTTATTTTAAGGGGATTGATTCCATGAACTTTTTTAAGAGTTGGCAGGCTTTTACAGATCTGTTGGCTCTTTTTCTACATGCAATGCAAGAAACAGCAAATGAGAACTAGGCAATAGCACACTTCTAAAAACCACGATTGAGATTTCCCTGACTTTACTGAGACCATTTCTATGATTACAATTACAAGAAAAAAACTGATCATTCCCCCTCCCACTCTGCCAAATACCACCTCTGAGTCTGTGATAGTTTTGGTAAGATAGTGAAGATGGAAGAAAATATTTAATCTGAAGAATAATGTTGTTACTAGGAAAAAGTGGAAATGGAAAAATGTATTTAGCCAGGATATTAGAAGAAAATTTCAGTCAATCCTAGACCAGCCTTTCAAAGAGAGCAACAGGCAGTAAAACCTACTTGATCCAGAGATGAAATAGATGAGTTTGCAAAAAATCTGAGGTAAGTGTTTTCTGGAGGATTCTAGGTTGCTGGTCTATGAGGTTCTTACTGGTGGCCTTATATAAAGTTTGCATCAAAATGTCAGTAGTAAGCAGAAGAAATTCCAAAACTGTCAAAGTGGCTTAGCACTAAACTCTCCAGAAAAGCAAACTCTACCGAAGGCCCATACTAAATGCTTTAGATGTGGATGTGTTGGCCTAGCTGGGGGACACAGTATGGGTTCCTTGAAATCTTTATTTCCAGGAAAAAATGTCAGAAAATGACTAGGTGTTGAGATATTGTAATGATATAGAAACATTTATGGTTCAGGTTTTCTTGTTATGCAACAGACAGTTTTAAAAGTTCTAGGGCAAGGATGTTTCCACAATTGCAGTCACTTTTTAGGGAAGCTCAAAAAAGGTAATATAGCTTCTGTGAACAGGTTTCAGGTAACTGGAAGAATACATTTCAGGACACAGGAAGAAGCATTTCCATTAATTTCAAGGAATGTTACTGCAGAGTGTAAGTGGAAAAAGGGTGTGGCCAACTTTGCACAGAAAGTAGTAAGTGACTTTATGACACTATTTGCAACTGCTGGTGTTTTCTCACCTCTAAACCTTGGCTGTATTGGCAGGTTAAGCATTGCTTAGTGACAATTTTATTTCCCCCTGCTCTATTAAAACAGCCTGGTACTTTGCTGTCCAACCTGAGGGTAGCCAGTGGTTTCCTTTAACTTCCGTCATGGTTAATACAGCATGTGGCACAAAATCCATCAGGGGCTGTCATAGTGTTAACTCTGTTGCTTCCTGGACTAGTAATGCCGTTGCTGCCATTGCTCATAGGCATGCTGGCCATCCTTTACTGATTTCATACAGCTCTTTGGAAAATAAGGCCACTAGTCTTTTCCAGCTTCTTAATATCTGAGTCATTACCCCTGCAGCCACACCCCCTCACTCATGCATGAAAAGTTGGAAGGATTTTTCCATATTTGGCAGTATTAGAGCCAGGGCTTACATTAGCACCTTTTTAATGTCATCAAATCCTTTATGACACTTAGCAATACATTCCAATATGTTTTCTGGCCCTTTTGTTGCTTCATTAGCCAAATTTTGGAATCCAGATCCACAGAACCTGCCATTCCTGGGAAACCTTGCAGTTGTTTCTTCATTCCATGGACAGCTATTTGGCACGTGGCCTCTTTCTGCTCAGGACTCAGCACTCTCTGGCCTTGAGAAATATTAAATCCCATGTACTTCCTGTTGGGTTATTTCAGCCTTTCCTAGGAACCTGGTATCCAGCTGTTTCCAAATAACTTAATAGATCAACAGTTAATAGGTACACATTTCTTTCATTTGGGGCCCCCATGAATAAATCATATTGTAGCAAGGTTCCTTTAAAGACTGCATACCTCCTCAGCTGGCATTATGAGTGATCATGATAGTTTCAAGAAGCTGATGCATTCCCAATGGATTGTCTCTATAAGATCCAACAGTCTGTTTCCAGTTTAATGTATCATCTGTAGTAAATGGCATGTGGATGAAAACAGGTTCCCCTCCTGTCCCTAAAGCCTGCTGCAACAGGCTGGACACTTGGTCTCATCTGCCATCTGGTATGATGAGCAATTGGACTAGAATTTATATCACCCAAAATGGAATCAGCATGCTTCCCTAATCTGGTGACATCTGGCTTACACACAAACTTTCTGACGGTGAATTTTATTGGGGAGGAGCCGAAGGTACTAGTAATTGAACAGCCTCTGATTCTGAACTGGGATACACTTTTTGAGGCTCATCAGAACCTCCTTTATCTTTGAGATCTATGCACGGCATCATGTGATCATTTTTCAACCAGCAGTCAGCATGATTCTTCTGATCCCGAGACAACATAAACCCTTCAACATACAACAATTCTTTCCATTTTCCTAGGTGCCTACAAAATAACATCAGTTGCAAAATGGGACTGAAATTTAAAGATCTGATTTCTGTCCATCATTCTCCATCACCTAATTTATATCAGGGCCACAATTGGTTACATCATTTCATTTTATGTTTTGTCATGGGGTCACCCTCATACTTAGGCCAATTCTTAAGGATGCATCCCAAGAGGGATCAAGGGTGAATCTATGACTGGTGGCTTCCTGTTCTTCTCCAGTGGCTACTCACACTTGGCCTTGACCAGCCAGTCAGCTGAGGAAGGTTCACAGATTATCAGCCCAGTCTTGCCAAACTATGGCATCTATGTGTGAGTCTGACTGACAGGTCAAACAATGCACATAAACCATAATAAAATGAATACTTGCCAGTCTGATTGGTCCCTCCCACTCCACAGGTTATCAGTCGATCTCTTGGGGTGTTGTGCTATTGTACCGCTTACCTGTCATTGTTGAGACGGATGCAACACACACACACACACACAATTTCGTGAGCCAAAGCCCAAAAGATCCAACTTTATTGTCTTAACAAGCTCTTTTATATCTTTCTTAGAAACATGTGTCCATACATAATTGGTTCAGTCAAAGTCCAGCAGTTCATGATTTTTTCTTCTTTGTTCTCTGCTGCAACTTCAGTAACTTTCCTCTGCTGACAGTCTGACAGCTCCTTAATCTTATTGACTCCCCTCTTCTCAGGACTCTCAGGCCTCTTCAGGGATACACTGGTATCTGCTCAAGGTCAATGTTAAGCTCACATTCTAACCCCTCGGACCAGCCGAGGTTTCCCACACTCACCGACCTTGCTCTGCTGGAGGCTTACGACTGGACATCCAAAATCACCAGTGTGTGCTTGGTCCCAGGCATCCTGTCCCTCTGGCCAATGCCAGGGACTAGGTAAGGTTTTTTGTGGGTCCTATTTGGGTCATCAGAAATTCTTTTCCCTCAATAGGGTTTTTAGGTTCATTCCCAGTATGCAGGAGCCAATGAGCGTACAGAGTTGAGATAAACCTTCTAACCTTTAATGCGGTTCTGTACAGAAAGGGATGACAGTTGGCAAAGCTAGCACACCCCTCAGAGGGGTTGTGGGTTTTTATACAGTTTGCAAAAAAGAAATGTTACACAAAAATTGTTCATTGGTCACCTTTCAATTATATGCCCTTTTATGCCCATATTCTGCATATGTTCCAATTAGTAGCTACTTCATTATACAAAGGTGATCTGGCATTAGCATGTGAGGTGTCCTCCCAGGAGTGTGATTTTTACCATGCTAATTACTCTTGCTTTACCTTAGGTTGCCTTTGGGCAACCCCTCTCTCCTGTCCCCCTGGTGAGGAAGTGATTCATCCTTGTTTGGCATTAGCTCATTCCTGTGTTATCTCATGACTCTTTAGTTTGGGGATCACATTTTCAAAAGACCAGTGCCTGCAGCCCCTGTGGAGACTGAAAGAAAATAATCACTTATTTCAGCTGGACATTTTGAAAATCTATCATCTTTGTTATGTTGGCTCAGTAAGAGTTGAGCTAGATTGGCAATGTGTCCAATGTGAGTATTGCACATTTTGGAAAATTTGGCTCTGTTCAAAGCTCTATTTAATTTGTGGGAAACTGGACCAATTTTTTGTCTCCCACAGCATCCTCCTCAGAAAATTAAGGAAGTCGGGGCTAGATGAGGGGGCAGTGAGGTGGTTCGAGTCCTGTCTGTGTGACAGAACTCAGAGGGTTGCCATTAATGGAGCAGGGTCAAGTTGGAGGCTTGTAACCAACAGCATCACCCAGGGGTCAATACTCAGCCCAGTCCTGTTCAACATACTCATGAATGACCTGGATAAGGGGACACAGTGTATCCTGAGCAAGTTCACTGATGGTACCAAACTGGGAGGGGTGGCTGACACCCCAGAGGACTGTGCTGCCATCCAGCGTGACCTGGACAGGCTGGAGAGCTGAGCAGAGAAGAACCTAATGAGGTTCAACAAGGGCAAATGTAAGGTCCTGCACCTGGGGAGGAAGAACCCCAGGTACCAATATAGGTTAGGGGTGGATCTTCTGGGAAGTACTACTGAGGAAAAGGATCTGGGAGTCCTAGTGGATGGCAGGCTCTCCATGAGCCAGGAATGTGCCCTTGTCGCCAACAGGGACAATGGAATCCTGGGCTGCATAGGGAGAAGTGTGGCCATCAGGTTGAGGGAGGTCATTTTCCCTCTCTACTCTGCACTGGTGAGACAACTGGAATACTACATCCAGTTCTGGGCTCCCCAGTTCAATAGGGATGGGGAAGTACTGGACAGAATCCAACGTAGGGCAACAAAGATGATTAAGGCATTGGAGCATCTCCCTGATGAGGAAAGGCTGAGAGAGCTGGGACTCTTTAGTCTGGAGAAGAGAAGACTGAGGGGAGACCTCATCTATGTTTACAAGTTCCTAAAGGGTGAGTTGAAGGATGACGGAGCTGGACTCTTTTCAGTGGTTTCCAGCAATAGGACGAGGGACAATGGGCACAAGCTGGAACATAGGAAGTTCCACTCAAATATGAGGAAAAACTTCTTTACGGTGAGGGTGACAGATCCCTGGAAGGGGCTGCCCAGAGAGGTCATGGAGTCCCCTTCTCTGGAGATTTTCAAGACCCACCTTGATGCAGTCCTGAGTAATGTGCTCTGAGCAATCCTGCTTAGCAGGGGAGTTGAACTAGATGATCTCTAGAGGTTCTTTCCAACTCTGACAATTCTGTGAATCCGTGAATATTGTACTGGGGGACTGGAACATGGGATAAGCCTGTTTGCTTTATGAATTTGCAGCTTCACGGTGAATTGAATGCTCTTCTACAAGGCAGACTTTAATCTAGAAATAAGATGAGCTATAGTTTTATCAGAAAGAGATCGGCTTTTCCACTCTTCTATAAAATAAAAAGATCAAAATCTGGACTATTATTTAGACTATCATCTGGATTGTTGTTGGTTTTTTTTATACTTTAGTATAAGCTCAAGTGTATCAATTAAGACAATGTGTTACTCAAATTATTACAGAATATAGAGGCTTCATGTTGAAATCATAGGATCTGGTTTTTGGTATATTGGTGAGAATTTGGCTTTCTATTGAGGTGACTATCCCAGTGACTGCATCCTTTTACAGCCAGTCAGGCAGGCATACGATTTTTTCCACCCGTACTTTGAGCCTGAATCTAGAAGCTGTGTAACCTGCTTTCAGAAAAATTATTTGGCTGGTTTGCTAGTTGGAACACTGTGCTTGCACTAGCTGTCTGTATGGCTTCTGGCTGAAATCAGCAAGTTTTTGACCAGCTTGAAGTTCAGTTAGAAAAAGTTCTCATTTGGCTACGAAGTGTTGTGAAGACACATACAGCCCTTGCCAAAGTCATATACAGAAAAGCTGCCTAGTATTTTCTCCAAAGAAAAGATAGTCCTCAGGAAGCACAATATTTAGGCAAAAGTATAGCTCTGATAAATATTCTGAGTTATAATCCCCTCCTTGATTCTTGACTCCAGGGTAGGATTCCTGGCTGGAGGTCACCGAGGGGAGCTACTCCAGAGCTTCCAGACCCACAGCAGAGCAGCAGATTTCAGTTGACACTGGGTTTTCCTGAGGTAAGGAAATTCCAGGACAGAGAAGACCTCTGCAAGTAGCCAGCAGCTCTCACAGGAGATGCTGATGGGGCCAGGGTGTTGCCAGAACCACAACTCTCTCCACCCATAAAAAGTAGTGAGGGCAGTGCAAGTAACCAGAAATGCTGCAACAGTGAAGGCAAATAGGATGTGCGGCATCAGCCCAATCAAGGGGAACTTATTGATGAAGCCTTCTTACTCCAGCTACAGGAGGCAGTACGCTTGTAGGCTCTCATCTTGCTGGGGAACTTCAACCACCCCAACATCTGCTGGAAAAGTACACAGTGAGCTGTAGGCAATCCAGGAGACTCCTGGAGCGCATCGAAGATAACTTCTTAAGCCAGATAATAGATAGCCCTACAAGAGGAGATGCAATACTGGACTTGATCATCACCGAATCAAGTGATATAATTGGTGAAATCAAGATGGAGGTGGCTTGGGCCACAGAGGTCATACACTGGTGGAGTTCGCAGTCCTGAGGGATATGGGTCAGGGGAAGAGTAAAGTCAGGACCCTGCATTTTAGAAAAGCAAACTTCCAGCTCTTCAAGGAATCAGTCAATAAGACCTGGGAAACTGCCCTCAGAGACAAAGGAGCAGAACAGAGCTGGCAGATCTTTAAGGGCTCTTTCCTTAGAGTGCAAGAGCTCTCAATCCCCAGGTGTAAGAAATTGGGAAAGGAAGGCAAGAGACCAACATGGCTGAGTTGAGACTGGCTGGTCAAACTAGAAGGCAAGAAAGAGATGCACAGATAGTGGAAGCAGAGACAGGTATCCTGGGTCGAGTATAGGGATGTTGGCCGGTTGTGTAGGGATGGGGTCAGGCAGACCAAGGCACAACTGGAACTGAACTTAGTGACAGATCCAAAGAATTAGGAAATCCCTTCTACAGGCATGCCAACCAGAAAAGGAAGGTCAAACAAACTGTACCCAACCTGATGAGCAAGGCTAGACTGGCAAATTTGTAACAAGGACGAAACTGAGGTGCTCAACAACATTTTTGCCTCAGTCTTCACTGGCAACCTCTCTCCCCACACCACTCAAGTGGTTGGACTTCAGGGCAGGGATTGGGGGAGCGACATCCCCCAATAACAGAAGGCCAGGTTCGTGACCACCTGAGGAACCTTGACATACAAAAATCCATGGAACATGACGAGGTGCATCCCAGAGTCCTGAGCGAACTGGCTGATGTTGCACATTGCACCTATTTTTAACAAGGGTAGAAAGGTAGCTATGGATGACATCTATTTGTAAGACCTTTGACACTTTCTGTACAAAGAAAATTTCCCCTGGCAATTCAAGAGACTTGTGAAATCCTCTTTGTTTCCCATAACCAGCGCTTGCTTATATCCAGCTCCACCTATTTGCATTTGTTCTGTGGAAGGAAAGTTAATGGGGACGTGTGGAATGAAGTGTTGTTCTCACCTCCTTCTTCACACCCCAGTCATCTTCACCAACACGTTCTTGGGTCTGTTGTATGTCTTACCAGGATGCTAGGGATTTGCTTGAATGTTCAAAACAAGACTAACAAATATTTTTGTAGTATTTGGGTCTCTCACTGATTATAGTTAGGATACAGACAGAACCCGTAGAAAGATTATGCTCAAAGATTTACTGAGGCCAAACCAAAGACCTGTGTTCCATTTTTGAATCCACATCCACTATTTCCTCCTCAGGAACAGTTGGTGTATGTGGTGAAGGTGGCAGGTAAATATACAAGGTGTGTTCTGGAAAAGTTGAAAGGCTTATGAATCAATGAACACCTTCTCTCTTTCAGCCCTCCAGGAACAGATGGACTGGGAGATACAAGGGTCAATAATTTATGAATGGCTGGGACAGTGTTTCACTTAAATAAAACAAAACACAGCACAAAATACATGGTTTGAGTCTTGTACCCAGACCTCCCTATTTCCATGAAGAGTATAAAGAAGTCACTACTGATTCTGTTTGTAGATCCCATTATGTTTAAATGCTTTATGGTTTTTTGATCTCAGGGAACTTTATACGGCACCAGGTGTGCTAGTAATAGACAGAGCACACCTGTCTCAGAGGGGTAGAAAGATACTGGCAAGTGAGTTGGCAGGGCTTGTTGAAAGGGCTTTAAACTAGGCTCAAAGGGGGAGGGGCTTAATCACAGGTCCAGCAGAAATAAGTCTAAGGAGAGTCATCAGCCTGCTATCTCACTTGAAATGGGAGATGATAACAGTGTCAGAAGGGTCCATGGCAAGTGGCAGGATAACACATCAGGGTTGGCAGGATGTAGTGATAACAGTGCTGCACTGACACATGCTGTGACCACTGTAACAAAGGCAAGGTCTTGCAGAGATGGACCAAGAGCCCCTGAGACAATAGGAGACCGAAGGGTAATTGTCACAAAGCACATTGGGGGACCAGTGAAGTGCCCCTCTAAGAAGGAGACACAGCCGGCAGAGCAGCTAAAGGGTCTCTACACCAATGCACGCAGCATGGGAAACAAACAGGAGGAGCTGGAAGCTATCCTGCTACAGGAAAGCTACGACATAGTAGCTATTACAGAAACTTGATGGGATGAGTGGAGTGTGGCCATCAATGACTACAAACTGTTCAGAAGGGACAGGAGAGGAAGAAGAGGTGGAGGTGCCCTCTATGTAAAGAAGTGGCTAGAGTGTGAAGAACTGTTGCTAAAGAATAGCCATGAGCAGGTCGAAAGCTTATGGGTAAGAATTAGATTGGGACAATAAAGGGAACCTTGTGGTAGGAGTCTACTACAGGCCACCTAACCAGGTGGAGGCTGTTGATGCCTTCTTACTCCAGCTGGAAGAGGCATCAAGATCACAGGCTCTCATCATGCTGAGCAACTTTAAACACCCCGACATCTGTTGGAAAAGCAACACGGCTGGCTGCAGGCAATCCTGGAAGCTTCTAGAGTACCTAGACAACAACTTCTTGAGACAAGAAATCACCAGCCCTACTTGAGGAGATGCATTGTTAGACACAATTGGATTGGTCACAAATGCAAGTGAAATCATCAGGGATGTCAAAGTTGAAGGCAGCCTGGGCTGCAGTGATCATGCCCTAGT
>JAOTQQ010000032.1:19540914-19570423 GCA_026546715.1 Gallinago undulata | reverse complement strand
CTCTGCTCCAAGGACAGGCTGAGGGAGCTGGGGTTGTTCAGCCTGGAGAAGAGGAGGCTCCAGGGAGACCTAAGAGCATCCTTCCAGTACCTGAAGGGGACTACAGGAAGGCTGGGGAGAGCCTGTTCACAAAGGCCTGCAGTGACAGGACAAGGGGCAATGGGTTTAAACTGAAGAAAAGGAGATTTAGATGGGATATTAGGAACAAATTCTTTCCAATGAGGGTGATGGAGCACTGGAAGAGGTTGCCCAGGGAGGTGGTTGAGGCCCCTTCCCTGGAAATATTCAAGGTCAGGCTCGAGGAGGCCCTAGGCAACCTGGTCTAGTTGGGGGTGTCCCTGCTGACTGCGGGAGGGTCGGACTAGATGGCTTTTGGAAGTCCTTTCTGGCCCAGATGATTCTATGATTCTATGATTCTATGTGTCATTAATATGAACAGATGCTGGATAAGACTAAAGAAATTAGTCTCTTACATGTGATCTCCAAACTAATTTCAGTATCTTGGAAGAGTGTAGCATGTAGTGCTGTTTTGAATGCTATAGTTCGTTAATGTCAAGGAATTATTTGGATTTTTATTATGAATTTTGAAAAAAACGTAGTTTGGTATATGCTCTTACTTCTGATTGTTTTCACCTGGATACAACAAAATACATACTTTTATGCTTTATTCAGACATTTAAGTGTCTAATCTGTTGCAATATGTCCATTTAAGTGCTGCAATTGAATAGATTTCTATGTAGCTTCCTGACCTGAAATTTTCAGCACTGTTGTTATCTTGTTTCATATTCTTACCCTTATTATTTTTTTAATTATAGTTGTATGGTGTAAAAGTGAAATTGAGGCTAAGAAACAATTTTGTGTTATGTGTGATTTGCACTTAATTATTTTTTAAAAGATTGTATTCTTACTTTCTAGATTTCTTTTTCTGAATTATTTTCTCCTGTATGCAGCTTGCTCAAGAATGTCATTGACGTATCAATGCATAAGTTACTAATATTGAGAGATAATTGTTGAAATTTTGTTGATAGACTGATGGAACAAAGTAAACCAGCCTGAGTAAGCCTGTATTCTAATGATTGCCACTGAACTGCATTGCACATTTGGGAAGGTGACTTAGTGATTTAAGTAGTATTGTCTCACTGGTGGCTAGTGTTCCAAAGCATCTTCTATCTGTCTTGTCTGTTACTTTTCCCAGGAAAAATTCTTCCAGAAATAGTACAGAAGTCTCAAACATCACTGAGATGCTTGGGGGACTGGTGCTAACTAGGATTGGAGTAGATTGCAGGTTTGAGACCTGGAATAAGAAAGTGTTTGGATCTTACATGGCTGTTTGGAAAGCTTTGCTCTTCTCATCCATGTGCACAGGATGAATCATATATACAATGACTTTTATAGTAATTGCTGCATTTGACCTGGAGTTTTAGGTTTTCAGATGCAGGTCAGTTGCTGCTGCTTTGAAACTTTTGTTATCTGTGTGATTTTTGGCCGCATTGGGTGCTGGCTCTATCATTATACTTCTTGTCCCTCTGCTGCAGTTTATTGCATCCTATTCTGATACTAGTTGCGAGTTTAACAAATATTGTGTCCCCATTTCCTTAGATTCATGTGAAATTAAATGCCAGGAACCACCCATTGTTCTCATTTCCATTACCCAGCAGAATTAGAATATTGTTTCTAATAAGCAATATAAAAATCACTTCATTATTTACAGTTGCTGAAGAGGCAGTAGTTATAGTCGTACAACGGTTAAAGAAGTGAGCAGTGTTTTCCTAAGACCTGTTATCTTTTTCATGCTGTTATTGCATAGAGCCAATCACATTCTGGATCACTTCTGGGCAAAATGAACAGAGTGAATTCTGGGCAGAATGAAGCTCTCTCAAAGCTCAGTGTTGCAAAGAGGGGGTTATGTAAAAACCTGAGGCTGTAGTTTGAGGTTCAACTTAATCTACAGAAGTACAAGGTTTTACTGAACAAGGTGGTCCCTCACTGATTGGCCTTTTGTTTCCTCTCTCACCTTCCTTATCAGGTTTGTGCATATATGTCACAGGCTCAAGTACAGATATGATTGGAAACTCATTTCTCACAGTTTATGTTGTGGACAAATGAATGCAAATATGAATGAGGTCAGAATGTCCTTTTCCCTTGAATATGTCTGTTTTCCTGAGCTGAGTGGATGCAGTGTTCTGGGCAGCCAGGAGCTGTGTACTGCTCTGTGTCGTACCATGGTAGGTACCAGTTAACAGTAAGATGTTTGCTTATGTATGTATCATTACTCTGGGTAGAACAGATCCACTTGTGTAAGAACCAAAACAAAGAGAAATTTGGTTGATTCATCCAACATGAATTCTTGGAACCTGTAAATTCTTGGTGCCCTTAGGTGCATCAAATATAAATCTAAAATAAATATATTTTTAATTGTTAACATTTACATTTACCTGTCATCAGATGGCATGTTCAGCTCCTCAATGTTCTTCCTTATTTTGTCTACTTTTAGCCAGATCCCATAGTTTTGTATTACTTTTATGTTACTCCAGCTCATTGCTTATGCCATTTCCAGGTCTTAAACAACTATATTAAGTAACATCACTCTTAATGCAATATATGGATAGGTTTTCATCTTTTGATAAGATAAAGAGAAAAATTCCATTGCCCCAGTTTATTTTTGTCACTTCATGACTACCCATTCTGTTGGAAAGCACGAAATAATCTTGATTCCTGGAGTTTGTAAGCCAATGAAGAAGCCAGTGCAAGAAGGTAGATTTCCTTTGTTCTCTGCAAAAGCACAAACATCTTGAAAGCATAGTACCAGATACTCAGGTGTTACCTCTGTGTAGGGAAATGTTGTCATATAACTTTTATTCAGAATTGTTGTTCTGGTAGTTTCCACTCTTAACATTTGCTTAATGAACAAGGTTTTCACCTCCAATGTAGTTCATGTTAATGGTAGAAGGAGGCAGGGGTATTGGCATGAAAATTTTATGCAGTTGCATGATTTACTCTGCATAAAACTAATATTCTGGGAGACTATGAGCTTCATAAAACATCACAGCCAGCCACTGTGTATTTTTTTGCATGCAGGGTCTGCTCCTGTTATCACTGTTATCAGTCATTATTTGGTTGGGGTTGACTTCTACTGCTTTTTAGCCAAAACCAGACTGGCCCCATAAGCCAGAGGCCTAATCATTACCATACTAACTGCTACATTAATCCTCTTTTACTGTTATTTTTCTCTCATCTTTCCAAGAGACTGTTGTTACCTCAGAGCAGATAATTGATTTTTTCTAGGTAATAAACGCAGCAGCTTTTCAGTGATATTTTCTCATATACTCTTGTACTGCAGGTCCCATTCAGGGTCTGACAGATCAGATCTGTGTTCTGATTATTCCAAAGCAGTGACTGTATGTTCAGCCTAATGTAAAAAACCACAGCTGATGTAACTGTCAAATCAGCTGAACTGGCTTGTACTTAGACCTTTCTACCTCAGATGCTGCAAATTTTCATGTTCCCATCTGGAAAAGAATTTTGCACAAATCATCTCACATATAAAGGACCCTATAAAAGAGAAAAGACTAGAGAAAGAAATTTGGGGCTGGAAGAGTTCTTGGAGGTTTTTAATTTAGGATGTCATTATATTCATTCCAATTTGTAAAACTAGGTAGATGACAAGAAGTGCAAAGTTTCACCAGCATTCCTTTCACCATGCTTAGCTATTGAAGGAGAGTGCAGGAATATGTAAAATGCTTTTCCCTCACAGGAAATAAAACCACCTGCACATTAGAAATGCTGATGACATTCAAGAGTCATCATGTGTTCTTTCATCTACTAGTTTGGAAATCAATATCATTTTGTCCTTAAAACAGTGGCCGTCCCAGAACTTTCCCAAGGGCTTAGTCTGGGTTCAGCATTGTGTCAGGAATTTGGGGTGGGGAAGGAGATGAGGTGCTTAAGAAAGCAAAGGTTGTGTGGTGTTTCTCACGCGTGCAGTGAAATGCATGGAATTTCTTCATCAGTGTATGCTGTTTGTCCTCCTTGTGCTTGTTGCCCAAGGTGTGTAGCAGCTGTGCTCCAGACCTTTGTAACAGAAAGGCTCTTCTGTTCTGACCTTGTTGGATTGGAGATGTCTGTTTGCCCAGCTCAGCTTTGCCAGGATGGCAGGTAGCTGTTGAATCCAAACAGTTTAATGTGTACTGAGCATGGATTTCTACGTGAAATGAAGGAGCGTGGTATCTGTCCTGGGTCTGGCAGGGATAGGGTTAATTCTCCCCAGGACCTAGCAGGGACACAGGTATTCCATCCCATGTGAGCCGTGCCCAGGGGGGTGGCCGGAGCTGCCGGGGAAGGGGAGGGACAGGAAGTCAGGGGGGAGGGAAGAGGAGGTTCCCCTGGAGAGAGCAGGGCAGTGGGGGGGCGTCCTGAGAGTGTCCCGAGTGCAGTCGGCAAGTGGCGGTATCGTAATTGTGGTTGTATATTCCTCTGTCAGTGTTATTGTTGTTGTGTCTTGCACCCTTTGCTGTTCTGTTAAATTGCCTTCGTCTCAACCCACGAATTTTGCCTTTTCTTTTGATTTTCCCCTCCCAGCTGCAGTGGCAGTGGGGGCTCTGTCCTGCACGAGCGGCTGCCAAAGGGTCCTTTGTGCTGTCTGAGGCCAAACCACAACAGTCCTTTTTGGCACCCAACATGGGACACTCAGAGGGTTGAGATAATGACAGATCTGACCAGAGTGTGCTAAAAGGAATTTTTTGTTTTTAATCTGTATTTATTATATTAGTTGCTGGGTACAATGTTGCTTTGTCTGTTCTCATGGCTGTGTTACGTGAACTCTTACATGCTCTATGTGCTCCCTGTGATGATGTTTATCAACTCTGGGAGAGGGATCAGGATTATAATTTTGCTGTCCTGTGTGACATCGACTTATGATATGATAGTATCACTGTTCAGATGGTTATGTTGGGGCATTTATTCAGCACTGTTTTCCTGCCCATATCTCAGGGAATTTATTAATAAACACACTGAGTCTTTGGGGGAAGCAGGGGGGGAGACCTTCCCAGCCTTTCACCTCCCTTTTCTCTTTCATGATGAGTATGCCAGTTTTTGAGA
This sequence comes from Gallinago undulata, assembly GCA_026546715.1. NCBI lineage: Eukaryota > Metazoa > Chordata > Aves > Charadriiformes > Scolopacidae > Gallinago > Gallinago undulata. The sequence continues at coordinate 19,565,326 of JAOTQQ010000032.1, read as the reverse complement.
ATTTTGAATATTCTTGGGACATGCAAATAAGTTTGGCCCTATTGCTAGGTCTCCTGAATGTGTTTCAGGTTTTTTTTAGGGTTAAGCAATTATTTAAGTCTACCACCCAGAAATCTGCCCCGAGGCTGGAGAGTCATGGGTGGCATGGCATGTGGGAGAACATGGGCAGGTATCTAGAGAGCTTCTCACCTCCAATGGTCTGGGATTTCACCAACGAACAATTACAGGACCCTGATAAAGTAGTAGAATATTTGAAAGGGAAATGCTGTGGCTATTCCAGAGAAGCACAACTCACTGCATTGTGCTGGGCCTTGGCCAGTATCTACCAAGCATTGCTCAATATTGTGCAGTGTCCACAGGGGAAAGAGATGGAAACCAGGCAGCGTGGCTACTGCCACCTCTGTGACAGACACTGCAGCTACTCCAACCCCTGCAGCAGGCACTGAGGCCACTCCAACCCCAGTGGCAGGCACTACAACTGAACCAGAAAACCAACCTGTGCCCATATTAGTTGCCCCTATCCAGAAGAAGAGATATGCCAAGAAATCAGTTCACTTTGTGAGACATGACGATGATTCAGGGTCATCACAAGAACAAGAGGAGGAGGCAGAACCAGAGATAATCACTTGATCCCTGTCCCTGAGTGAGCTGCAGGACATGCAAAAAGATTTCAGCCGACTTCCAGGTGAGCACATTGTCACCTTGCTGCTCCAGTGCTTGGATAACGGAGCCAGTAGCTTGGAATTGGAGGATAGGGAAGCCAGGCAGCTGGGATCTCTGTCTAGAGAGGGGGGCATTGACAAGCCAGTTGGGAAGAAGACACAAGTCCTCAGCCTCTGGAGGCAGCTCCTGTCAGGTGTGAGGGAAAGGTACCCTTTCAGTGAAGATGTTGTATGTCATTCGAGTAAGTGGACCACCATGGAAAGAGGTATCCAGTACCTGAGAAAATTAGCCATGCGGGAGATGATTTATTATGACTCAGACAACACACAGTTACCCACAGATCCTGATGAGATCAAATGCACAAGGTCCATGTGGTGGAAGTTTGCACAGAGCACCCCATCATCATATGCCAACTCATTGGCAGTGATGGAATGGAGAGGCGAAGAGAGACCAACAGTGGATGAGGTGGCTGCCCGACTTTGGCAATATGAAGAAAATCTCTCTTCTCCCGTTGTCTCAGCTGTGAAGAAACTGTCCCAGAAGGTCCAGCAACTTGAAGAGACTATATCCTCCCCACCCGTTTGAGACAGTATCTCAACTGTTAGGAGCAGATGTTTCTCCACTCAAGATAGAGCATACAGGGAGTACACACCACGAAGCACCTTGTGGTTCTGCCTGAACAGAGAGGTAGTTCTGCCTCATGTCCACAGAGAGGACATGAGGAAGTGGGATGGACAGCCTACTTCAATCCTACAGGCACGGGTACAGGAATTGCAAGGAAGAACAACCACAATGCGGGGGTCCCTCCAGGAAAAGTGCCACCCCAGTTTCCAGTGTGCAGTTCCCCAGAAAGTATAGAAAGCCTGAGCCTATTTCTAATCCCCTTGAAGGGACTTCCAAATCATTTCTGCAAGAAGTAACGGATACTATGACCAGTACACTAGAGGGGCATTGCCTCCAGCCAGGTGGGGGAAAGGGACAACAAGGTTTATTGGACAGTGTGGATTCGATGGCCTGGCACATTGGAGCCACAGGAATATAAAGCTTTAGCGCACACAGGGACACAGTGTACCATAATACCATCAAGCTATAGAGGGACAGAACCCATTTGTGTTTCTGGAGTGACAGGGGGATCCCAAGAGTTGACTGTACTGGAAGCTGAAGTGAGCCTAACTGGGAATGAGTGGAAAAAGCATCCCATTGTGACTGGCCCAGATTCTCCATGCATAGATTATCTCAGGAGAGGGTATTTAAAGGACCCAAAAGGGTATTGGTGCGCTTTTGGTATAGCTACCTTGCAGGCAGAAGAAGTTAAGCAGTTGTTTACCTTGCCTGGTCTCTCAGAGGACCCTTCTGTTGTGGGATTGTTGAAGGCCAAAGAACAACAGGTGCCAATTGCTACCACAACGGTTCATCGGCGGCAATACCGGGCTGACCGAGACTCCTTGATCACCATCCATGAGCTGATTCCTCAACTATAGATTCAAGGAGTGATCAGCAAGACGCGCTCACCCTTTAACAGTCCCATATGGCCGGAGCGGAAATCTAATGGAGAGTGGAGGCTAACTGTGGACTATCTTGGCCTTAATGAAGTCATGCCGCCACTGAGTGCTGCCGTGCCTGACATGTTAGAACTTCAATACGAACTGGAGTCCAAGGCAGCCAAGTGGTATGCCACAATTGATATCGCCAATGCAATTCTTCTCAATCCCTCTGGCACCAGAGTGCAGAGCACAGTTCATATTCACTTGGAGAGGTGTCCAGTACACCTGGAATTGATTGGCCCAGGGGTGGAAACACAGCCCCACGTTGGGCACCAAAAAGGACTGTCATTGTTTGGCCTCAGATGGCAACAAAGGACCAGGTGGCAGCCACTCACGCAGACCAGAGCCCACACTGCCACCGCGACCATGAGGAGAAAATCAACTATGAGGGGAAAATCAGAAGAAAAAGGCAAAACTTGCGGGTTGAGACAACAGCAATTTAACAGAACAGCAAAGGGAGCAAGAGGAATATACAACCATAATTATGATACCACCTCTTGCCAACTGTCCCTCGGGGTGCCCCTGACCGCTCTGCTCCCCCTGGGGGGGAAAGGGATGTAGAGGGTGTCTGTGTGACTTCCTCTTCCCCCTCCCTGACTTCCTGTCTCTCCCCTTCCAGGGTAGCTCTGGCTACCTCCTGGGCACGGCTCCCATGGGATGGAATACCTGTGTCCCTGCTAGGTCCTGGGGAAAATTAACCCTATCCCCACCAGACCCAGGACAGTATCTTTCAGAAATGCCTGTGATGAAGGAAGAAGCCAGCCATCTCCAGGGATGTTGCAGGCCATTCACAGAACTTGAAAAACAGTACAGTCAACATTGAGAAAAATTATAGCTAACTTTTAAATTGGCAAGTCAAATCCTGAATATGAGGAGAAAGTAGAACTGCAGAGAAGAGCACTGTTTGGGCAAAATATTTGTCATGGACTTTTACAATAGATCTTAACACAGTATTGTGGTTATTGCATGTGGGATTTTGCTGTTGTAACAATATAAAATACTGAACAAAAAAGATTGCTAGATGTGTTTTCACATGATGTGATACTACTTGAATATTTTTTTAGTTTAATTTGTCCAATAAGTCCAGATACCAGATTCTGCTTCTGTGTAAAGTTCTTATGAATTATGTTCTTGATGATGAACCTCATTGAACCTCATAGAATTATTTTATATCTGTACTGAGGTACTTGGAGGAGAAAAATTGTATGCACTTCATTCAGTGGCAAGAGACGAAACAAAGCGGGGAAGTGGAAAGTTGCGTATTACTTCTTAGCTCTGCAGTTTGACCATTAGTTTCCAGGTGCATTGGGATGTCTTTTTGAGCAGAGGAAATGAGCTTCTATTGGCAAAAGAAAATACCTCAGTCCTGCAGGTGGTCAGTGCAAGTATTTTCTAAGTGTAAGGCTCAAACAACATTGCTTTTTCTGACTAGAAGTGGCAGAAACCTTGGCAGACTCTCCAGGTCTGCTTATGGTATAAAAAAGGCTAGTTGTGTTTTGTGAGGGACGCTAATAATCAACATGAAGGCTGTTCAAAACCTTATTTTATTGATTTCCCATTTGAAAAGGCAACATGGCGGTATGAAAGATGGAGCAAAATACAGTTTCCTCACTCATTAGTTTATTGAAATTTGTTTATATGTTATGCCATGGGCAGGGACAACTTTCACTAGATCAGGTTGCTCAAAGCCCCACCCAGGGGTTGGGTGGGGCATTCAACACTTCCAGTGATGGGGCATCCACAACTTGTCTGGGCAATATGTTAGAGTGTTGCACATCCTCATCATAAAAAATGTCTTCTAATTTAAATCCAATCTAAATCTACCATCTTTCAGTCCAGAACTATTACCCCTTGTCCTGACATTATGGGCCCTGTATAAAACTCTCCATCTTTCTGCAGTAAGGTCTGGTCTCCCCAGAGCCTTGACTTCTCTAGGCTGAACAATCCCAATTCTCTCAGTCTTTTTTCACAGGACAGGTGTTCCAACCCTCTGAGCATTTTTGTGACCCACATCTGGACCTGCTCTAACAGATCCATGTCTTTCTTGCACTGTGGACCCCAGAGCTGGACACAATACTCCAGGTGGGGTCTCATGAGGGGGAGAGAGGCATGAGTAGCGCCTGGGAAGATGAGTGAAGACTGTGGAAGAAGGTATACAGATTTTTAGGAAGTCAGATTTCTTCACTCCAAGTAGTAATTACTTGTACAGTCTTTTGTTTGTCCATTCTTTTTCACTTTTCTGTTACTTTGGGAAAGTTCTGTTGCTCTATGTTAGGTGACAGTAGTTCCAGACAGACTTCTGCCTGCTGGAGACAAAGAATTGTTCTGTTGGTTGAAATGAACCTACTGATGAAAAGAAGAAAAACCACAAAATTTCAGTTTTGTCTTAGTTACAGTTTGGGGCAAATCCTCAGTTTGTCAAAATAATCAATGCAAGAAGAAAAACAGGATGTTTTGAAGCAAGAGTTGATCAATGTGCTATGTACTGAAGCCTGAATAGGCTACAAAGGCTGAGCAGAAAAAGCAAAAAGATGTGCTTTCTGACCTCAAAAAGGAGACTATAGTCCTAAACCAATAATGCTACACTGGGAACTCTCTCTGATATGGAAGTCATTAACAGTTAGTGCTGATTACTGTAACAGTGCTTATTTGCTTCCAGTTTGGAACACATTTGAGCCTTTACTATTTTTTTACTGCTTTAGTCTAAGAAATTGCTGTTTGATTAAAAAAAAAAAGTTCATATTCTCTCCATTTTCTATACTTGCTAGATACTTCAACAGTGGATGACAACTTTGGCAGAAGTAAGAGGATTTTTCTGTTGTTGATGTTCTGCACCCCTAGTGAACTGGGGAACAATTCACTTTGTATTTATTTGTATGTTTAGTATTTTTCCTCAAAGAACATGTGAGTGTTATTGGCCATCAATGTTATGACCAGAAAGCATTTACTAGGGCCAAGCTTAGTGTGAACAATCATTGTGTAAAATTTGGAGATGCTGAAATTGCCAGATTGGATCAGACCAAAGATCTGTCTCCTTCACTCTCCTCTGCCTGTGAATGGCCTGTTCCAGACACCTCAGGGAATGGTAAAACCCCAAACATAGGGCTACCCTGAGGTTCCACTCTATGCTTTTCCCACAGTCGGTCTCACTTGTCTCTAGACATTAGGGCTATTACCCTCAAATTGCTGAGGTGCTATACCCTTCCAAAAAATTATAACTATAATAGTAAATCTGGATGGTTTTGCTATCCATAGAAACATGCTGCTCTGCTAAGTTCTTGGCTTCATAGATACCCTATGGCAAATTTTCATCTTCTACTGATGTGCTGTGAGAAAAAGTTCTCCTTTGCTGTCATCATTTTTCAGACTTGGCTTTCACTGCAAGTTCTTTTGGTCTTCTTTGAGATGTTCAGGTGTGCAGTCTCTTGAGTATGTGTACTTTTATTTACTATGAGGGTGGTGGAGCACTGGAACAGGTTGCCCAGAGAGGTGGTTGAGGCCCCTTTCCTGGAGACATTCAAGGTGAGGCTCGACGAGGCCCTGGGCAACCTGGTCTAGTTGGAGGTGTCCCTGTGACTGCAGGGGGGTCAGACTAGATGACCTTTGAAGGTCCCTTCTGGCCCAGATAATTCTATGATTCTATGATTATACTTATGTTTATTCTTAGTCATCTTCATTTTTAAGGCAAAATATCCCAGTCTTCTCTGCCTCTCTCTTCCACCTTACTATGGGGAAGTTTCCTGTCATGTAGTAATGTTATGTGGACAGTCTCCAGGAATATTTACACCAAAGCCTGGATACTCTCATCAACACAGGTGGATCTTTTTTAAGCATTGGCTCTAAAGTAAGATATACTTAGGATGCTATTTCTGTGCAAGTGCCTGAAATGACAGCGAGTGGTTGCTACTCATGGTTAGCATAGCATGAGTTAGAGGAGAGTTGGTTCTCATGTCTAAGGCCCTAATTTCAATTTTGGCAAGTGTCTGATGTGTTGCAGATTGTATCCTTCACTAATTAAAGAGAAGCATTTAAGTGCTTTTTACATGACAGCCATTTTTACTGTGGGATTGAATCAGTTGTGAGGTCAAAGATCGAAAGATTCACTCTACAGCCTGGAAATGTCTTCTCCTTCCTAAGCTGGGCAGTGTTGCTTTCATGACTTGGGCTGCCTTTTGCTTGTAGTAACAAGAATGATGTAGCTGTGCATAGGACAACCCAAAACATCAATAATAATGATGATGTAATTCATCTTAAGGACTCTTATTAGAGCACTGTAAGTCGAGCCCTTTGATGTAGCTGGGTGCATTATTGAGTTTAAAACAAAGCTGTGGCCGATGGGAAATACAAAAATCTGACTTAATATAAATGAAATAGTCAAAGGCACCTGAAAACAACAAAGGAGACATTTAAATTCACTGAAAATATTCCCACACTGCCTTTGGAGAGCCTGTAAACTAATGCAATCTTTGAGAACATGGCCAGCTCCCTCAGCACTTGCAGGTGCATCCCATCAGGGCCCATGGATTTGTGGGTGTCACGTTTGCTTAAATGAACTCTAACCTGATCCTCTGCAATTAAGACAGTGTCTTCATTACTCCAGGCACTCTCTCCTACCTCCAGGGTCTGAGATTCTTGAGGGCGTACCTTAGCAGTAAATACTGAATCAAAGGATGCATTCAGTAAGTCCACCTTCTGTGCATCCTCCATCACCAGGGCACCCACCTCATTCATCAGGGGGCCCACATTTTCCCTAGTCTTCCTTTTACTACTGATGTACTTGAAGAAGCCCTTCTTGTTGTCCCTTGACATACCTTGTCAGGTTTCATTCCAAAGTGGGCTTTAGCTGTCCTCGTTGCATCCCTGCATACTCTGAAAATATGTCTATTTCTCCCAAGTGGCCAGTCCCTTTTTGCACATTCTGAAAACTTCCTTCTTCCATCTGAGCTTTTTCAGAAGCTCCTTGGTCATCCATGCAGGTTTCCGCCAACATTCCCTGATCTCTTGCTGCAAGGGAAGCATCAATATTGAGCTTGGAGGAAGTGATGCTTAAATATTAGCCAGCTGTCTTGCACCCCCCTTCCTTCTAGAGCCTTAGCCCATGGGATTCCTAATAATTCTTAATATTTTGGATTAGTCTGGAAGATGTAATGTCATCACAGCACTACACAATTATAAATTAAAGAAAATGAACATGGAAGCTAGTTTTGTTCCTAATGCTATGCTCTGGAGTCAACAGCACGTTGTCAAGTCAATGGGTTGCCAGTTCATTACCTGATGAGGTGCTGGATGGTTTCTGATCTTGAAGAAGTTTCTAATGAGTGGAGTTGCCATCAGAAAAGGAAAATGGAATCAGTGAATAAGAGTCATTATATCCACAGTGGCGGATCAGAAATGCCCTCACAACTGCTTTCCTTTAAGATGATTTGTGTTCTAATGAGATACTGGCTTGAAAAGAAATGGTCATTCTTTATAATGTGCCCATCTACCTCATCCCCAAGAATACACTGTACTTTGGAGGCCTTCCACTGCCAGACTGAATGAAACCACTCAATAGGATGGACTAATTGTGCATGGTTTTCTAAAACCATCTGTCTGCTTGAGAGCTGCAAGGCTGAGTCATAGCTTTTGGACTCCTCTTTGTGAATGATGAAAATGTCACTGTTAGCAATATGAACAAGAGACACCATTAAGGTCCATTTCACTGCAGTTTGTGTTGTAAATAATTAATACTTGTCTCTCAATCTATGAACATATGCAGTGTTCCTTCAGTAAACACATTAGTCAGCAAATTCTTCAGTCAATTGTCAAATCATTCAACGGATATTTGGTGTGGACTCAGCTTTAATAATAATTAAATCACAAAAAAACGCTAATTTAAAAGAAACTGCATTCAGAGCTCTAGACACATTAGTGGAAGTAATAATCAATGCATTGAGATTGAACTACGATTTTTTAAAATATGATGTCGTTTTAGGTCTTTAGAACATAACCATGCCTTGAGTTTAAAAATGAAAAAATTCTATCTCAGTCCCAAATTGAAACATAGAAACATGTAGATATAGTGTAACATTTTATGTTGAAAATGGGTTTCTGTAATTCATCAATACTAAAGAATGAAGGATTTTAAAATATCTTATTTTTATAAGATAAAATATTCTTTTTCTTATGTCTTTGTCTATATATATTTTCTTTTATCTTATATCTTTAAATTACCTTATTTTGATAAGATAAAGATTTCTCTTTTTATTATTTTAGGATAAGGTTTTCCATTTATAACAAATTTTTCCATTTAGGATTGACATTTAACATAATCATTAAAAGCAAAAAAAAGTTTTACTTTAAAATTTCAGTCCTTCATGAGTCTTCTGTTTAAATTCTAATAAATCTTTACTTCAGAATGCAGGGGAGAAAGACAACAAAAACCTCATTTTTCAGCATTTTCAGCATTTTTATAAAGTTTGAAGTGATCATTACCATCCTTTAAAATACCTGAGATAAAATATCCCTCCTCAAGTTAACTTGCTTTAAAGAATCCTGTTAGATTCCATTGACTCATTTTTAAATAGTGCATTGGATAGATAGGTCCTCATTTTTCCATGCATTTCATTTAGAATAACAGCAGTAACTCAGTAACAGGCAACTAAATTTAATCAAACATAACTTATTTTGTAGAACTTGAGGTGGCTTCTAGACTACACATCAGTTCTACAATTCTTTTGTCTTATGCTTAGACTTTTTCTTATTTCATGTATCTCATGAGTGTTGAGGATGCACAAATCTTCAAGACAGAATTCCTATTCACCTCTTTCACCAATTCAAAATTGGTCTCACTTCAAATTTAGTTTTCTAGAGAAAGCTTTTAAAACTTAAGTATTTTTGGAAAAAAATAACCTTCCATGAAAACATGGAAATTGATAGTAATTCCTTAGGGATCAATCCTGTAAGACTTTAGAATATTTAATTATTAAGGCTTTTTTAATGTTTTGAACCAACAGCAGATCACTAGCTAGATTATTGTGAACATTTCATTGAGCATTCTACGGTAGGATTTTCAACCTGCGATTTGCTAAATTTACTTTTCTTTTGAGCAGAAGGTAGAAATCACAGTGCCATCAGCTGCAAATAGAATGAGGCCAGCACTGAGCTGTTCTGAGCAGCTGATCCTCTGTCTCATGCAGTTTACACAGCAGATGTGGCATGAGTGGTCTGCCATTTCTCACCTTCCTTTCATCTTCCTGGTATTTCTTTTAATATAAACATGTTCACATGCACCAGAGCTGAGGAAAGGCACTTTTACAACATTACAAGAAAGAAAGAAACTGCCACAGAGAGTTAGAGTTGGGTGTAATTAGTTTAAAAGAAAATACCTTAACAGTTACTTGGTATTGTTTGCTTTTTAGCCAACAGAAAACTTTTTACCAAGAAAGCAGTCAAAGATTTAACTATATAGGATGAGAAAAAACCTCTATTAATTTTGTCTCAGGAAATCGATGATTCAAATTTCAATCTTTTTTAGGGGCATCTTTATTCTTTATCTCCCTGTCTGGACCCAGAAATAAACTCCCTGTATACTTTGTCATATGATTTACAGGTTGCTGTTTTGAGACACAGGGACACTTAGTCAACAGTGTCTCTCTGAAAATCTTGCTCAGAGTTAGGATTGTCTAATATGAGATGTGCAATCGGAGTCAATCCACTGGTGAGAGGAGTTGTATTCTGTACTTTGTATAGAAACATCAATTGGAATAATTTCCCTGGGGTGTTCTGAAGGCTTGTCACTGAAAGGCCGAAGGAAATTTGGATGGAGTTCTGGAAAGTCAGCGAGGGCATGAGAGAATGACCTTGCTAAATTTTCATTTTTAGTTTCATTACAGAGGCTGGTTATCTTTTAAAGAAAATTAAAAAAAAAAAAAAAAGCACGATATGCCTTTTTTACTCACTGTTTATATGACAATATTTACTGTAAATGTCTTCTTATAAGAATATGCCATTCCAATTAACCGAAGTTTAACACTGATTTCATGTTTAAAGTTTTGGTCCAGTTTTGGCAAAAGAATATACAGAATCTCTTGCCCCACTTTCACTTAGTTGGCTATATTGTTATTTATAAAAAAAAATCTTTCCAAGTAAAGCCTATCATGCTTTTTTCACAAGGTGTTCTCAGGTTAATCTCAAAATATCTCCTGAAATGTATAGCGGGGAAAATTTAAATAATGCTAAAATTAATTTTATAATACTTTTCAAAAAAAAAAAGTCTTTTGACTTCTTGAGTTTCTTTGGTGCCCAAACTGGAACACTTTTAATGAAGTGAGTATCTTCATCCTTCCTGAGAATACAGCTAAATTAGTATGCTGTGAGTTTCTGAAGATGATTTTGGAAGATGTAGAGCATTATCTTCCACTTTTTTTTCTGTCTTGGAAAGGTTTCAGGACTTTGAAGGGCTTCAGCACAGGAAGCTAAATGAATAAGAGCAGCTTATTCATTCTTGTTCTTTTTATACAAGAGATTTTCTTGTAGAGAAGAGAATAATGTACAGGATTCCAAATGCAGTGAGGTTACTGTGGGCTTTAAAGAGATTCAGTTTTGAAAAAAAATGATGCGGACTTAGAAAAATGGACAGGAAATGAGGTATTACTGCACGCATTGTTCGCTCTTTCCTGTGGGAAAAAATACCAACAGGGAGGGTTTTTTTGTGAAAAATATGGTAGACTTGAGCTGTCAAAATCTTGCTGTACTTTTGAAGAGGGTGGTGTATGAGAAGGAACGACAGAGAACCCACAAGCTCAAGCCACTAGCTATACTAACTACACTGGATCTTTTATTTCATGCCAAAGAGACTGAATATTTTTGAGAAAGCTATTTCTCATTCCAATAGGAAAGAATCAATAATAAAGCCTAACAGTACAAGATGCTGATGTGAGAGAAGTCTCGGGTTTGTCAGAAAAAAAATGGAGCTTGGTGTCCAGAATAGGTAGCAAGGCACAGGAATACGGTGCTGTTCTATGTATGAAAATAATGTCATATGGTGCCTCATAGAAATACAAATAATAGGCCTCAAACTCAACATGCAAAATTTGTTAGGATTTAAAATATTTCTTTTCTGATGAGACATGAAGTTGTTAACCCAATGTCTATTGGCTGAAATTCTATGGATCAAGAGATCTTGGAGTCAGAGTCATTTAGGTATTGCTGAGGGCCTTAACTCCTCCACTTAACTTCTCCATTTGAAAATATTTTCATGAAATGCCTGAACTAAAATTGTCATCAGTAAACTTGAAGAAGTTTATTGTGAATTAATAATTAATGGATGTGCTCTCCCTGATTAAAATGAATAAACCTTGTCATATTGCTGTAGAAAAGATTTGTAAAGACAGCTCAATATTATAGTGTAACAGGAAATGATAATCAACAGATGTTTCTTTTTCTTTTGCTTTACAGCAAGTCACTCCAGTAGCACCATGCCTAATCTATAATTACAGGCCTGATCCGATTGCACTTCAGTGAATTGACTGCCTCTCATAACAACTGAATTAGGATAAATAAAGATTAAAAAGTACTTTGTATTCCCCAAAAGACTTCAAAAAGTTCCATGGAATTGGTAAGATTCTTAGAGGGGTTTTAGTAAAACTATAGTGAGTACTATTCACCTGAGTCCAAGCTGTTCTGCCAGCCTCATCATTGGGAACCACCAAAGGTAAATCTAGCCTTCATAGATCAAAAGCAGTGATGGGTCCTGCAACAGTTTTCTCTGGATTGCAGTTCATGATTAATCTCTCTGCTTTGATATTTGTGAGCTAGAAAAGTGTTTGATCCCTCATAATTAATGATTCTTTGGCAGCTAATAAAGTGAGCTGTGCTGGCTTCAGTTCCTGAGCCAAATGGGAGTTCACGCTGCCATTTATTTATTATTTGCTGAAGGGAACACTTTAATCAATGACCTTGTCATATTTTTGATATTTCATTGGCTCACAACAGTTGTCCTGCTATTTTGTGGATTTAAAATTCTTTATTTGTTTTACCCACTGTACAAATTAAATGAATAAATAAGTTTTGCATAATTTAAACAAAAGAACAGCTGAGATTTAGCTTTAGATTTTCAACATTTTTTTCAGAGTCAAGATTCAAGTTTCTGGAGAACACAAGCAGAGGTTGATATAACTAAACGATCTCTGGAAAGGCAACATGGTTGAGAGGTTTTTCCATGCCTTTTGGCATTTCCAACCTTGTCAACAAAATGAGGATTGATGGCTATGGGGAAAGCCAAGCCTCAGAGGGGCAGAAAATCTTACCAAAACTCATAATTCAGGTCAGTTTCGAGAATTAATCTCCTTGTTTCAAGTCCAATGTCTTCTGAGGACGTGCCTCTTGTTGCTACTCCTGACCTTTGAGCTTTGAGTGTGAGTGAAGCCCAAAGCAAAGAGCTGTCTGGTAAAGTCAGTTTGTCCATATCTCTAAAAATGGCTTATCTGACAAAGTCAACAGGATTGTCATGAAGCAGTGATAATTAATAGTGTACTTCTAGATGAAAAACCTCCTCTCTGTTTTATGATATTCTCTGATGTTGTAGTTTAATAGAATAAATCCTTAATTTATGTCTCTCCCTTTTAAATTAATTACCCAGTGGAATTCAGTACATATTCATGTTAAGTAGAGCTTCTCTTCTCATGAAATACCAGAGTACTGATCTGAAGAAAATTAATGATAAGAAGCATGAAACAGTACTTAACAAACTGTTTTTATCGCACCTTGAAATCTTGCTCTATGTGTTTTATTTCAATCTGTGCATTGGTTTGTAACCTTTAGCCCTCACTGTGAGAAATAACCTTCCTGAGCTATTCAGTTTGCATTTGCAACTCCATTTTTGCTGAAAGATATGTAAAATCTAAGTAGCCAGATGATTCCCTGGTGAACACGCAGCTGATAATACTGAAAAGCTGAAGCCAGGTGTTGGCATTTATTTCCCTCTTGATGCAGCTCTTTGTGATGTGGTAATATGTTTTAGGTTTGTACTGACAGAGATTTTTATTTTTTTTTGCATTTCTTGAAATCATGCTTTCTAGATAAAGGGGAGTTTTCAAGCAGCTACAATAGAAGGTGAAAATGAAAATATGCTTGGGTAGAGACGCTTTTATTACCAAATGATATAATTCAGGGGAGAAAATAATCAAAATACCTGACTTTTGCTCTTAATTTGTTTAAAACAAGGCAAAGAAAATACCTTTTTCTTTCCCTTCTCTTCCATTATTCTTCTCTTGTATATCTCTGGGTGAAAGGTTTCCAGCTATAGATTACCTGAGAATAGCTGATGGCACCAGGAATATTTAGCTCTTATGTCCTCCTTTCCTCTGTTTCCATATCTTACCACCCTTTCCCAAAGTAGGAATACTTCAATTTTGTGCTACTCATTTCCTCAACCTCCTCCAGCATCCCCTACAAATTCTCAAATCAGGAACAAAAATGTCAGCCAGTTCAGGATCAAATGCCTATTGGGACCACCTGATTCAGTTTAAAATATTTTTTAATAGAAAGGCTGGTTCTAAAAAGACCCACAATCTTAATTATATTTAGAAACAATAAAAGCCATGAAGTACACTTGTTGGGGTCACTTGGAGAAAAACATGTAGTATGTTTCAGCAGAGTATTCACTTCCAAAGTGAGTGAAAACGTCCCGTTTGGAACACCGACCATTTGCTCTTATACCAAGCTCATTTGTCCTTCCAGAATTACATTACCTGACTCCTGTGCTGCCGTTTTTTCCTTACTTTGGCTCCATCCTGAAAATGAATATGAGAAGAAATTTAAAAAATAAGAGAGCACTATTTCATAACTACTACAATCAAACCACAATTTGAAACTTGGGTGCTGTTTTCAGATTTTTGAGGGGGAAAAAAAAAACAAAAAGCAAACAACAAATCACCACCAAATCAATGAATGGAAAGAAACTAAGGGAAAGAATAATACAGTTTTCATATGACATGGACTTCAATTCCGCATGTTTCTCTGAAAGGAAGGAAATGTGTAATACTTTTTCTACAGCGTGAATTAAAATAAGGACTGTTATCTGTTGTATATACAGCACTTCAGAGAACTTCAAAGTTTAGAGAGCTTTATAAACAGTACATGTGTTATGTATGTATAGTAGTTGGTGCTTTACCTAGGCCTGTGTTTGAGGATTTGAGCAGTTTTATGTCTGTGGTTCATATGTCTTTTCAGTCCTTCACTACCTGTGGTGAAGGAGGATATCACACATACTTGATAGATAACAGCTTGCTGTATTCAGGTAGACCATACTAAGTGAGAACAGCTGTTTCTCCTAGTCTTTTCCTTCCTGACAGATCACAGAACATATTTCCTCTTGCTATCTAACAAAAGCTTTCTAGCAGCTGTGCTTGGAGAAGCTTAACTGTTATTACCATTTCTGAAAATTTTAGCATCTGAGTGATTTCATTTGACACACCTATAACCCTCCGTTATAGTTTCCATTGCATATTTTGTAAAGATATCTCATTGTAAAGAGAATGGAAACCAGTCTGTTTATCTTTCTTTACCTCATGGAATCATACTGTATTTTAAAGCACCCAAAACATCCATACCTGTGTGAAGATGCACATTGCCTGGTTGGTTGGTCTGTAGAAAGCTTCAGGTTATTTACATGCTGTGTTGCATTACTCCGTCTCTTTTTATGATCAAGGGATCTGATGGATCTGATTTCATTGCATGGAGTTGCTGAAGCACTACCATGGGACTGCAGCAGTAACTGCTGAGTGGTAATGTAAAGTGTGAATATACTTTGGAACTTTCCACTGCAGTTTGTTATTTGATTTATAAAGGTCAATTAGTGACTGCATAGATCAAAATTTGACTTGTTTTCAACAAGAAATTAGCTTAGTGAATCAATAGGCTACCATATTTTACACTGCGGTCCAAAAGCCCTTGCAAAAGCTTTTTTCTGTTGCCATTTCACATCCCTATTTAAGGACATTTAAAAAACATATCACAGTTCTTCTTTCTCTGTAACAAAATAAGAACTTTTAGAAATACTTTTCTTTATGAACATCATATAAATTAGATTGAATCTCCAAATGTGAAGGCCATTTGTATAAACTGGCTTTGTTAGGGTTATCTAGAGCATCCTACAACTTAATGCATGCTGAGCTTGAACAACTTAATACTTGCTGAAGTACAAGCTGTGATTCTAAACCACTCACTGAATATTTTTTTCCTTTCAAATCTTATTCTAAGCAATTTTTCCTGGTTGGGAACCTTAAAGTGCTCTTGTCCTCTGTTCCGGGTTCTAAAACTGAACAAATTCATCACCTGTTCATACACTGTCAGTTTTCTTTTATATCATTGGAACAAAGCTATATGACTTTAGAAAAATAATTATTTACAGGATATTCAAATATTTTTCTGTGAAACTTCCAGGAACGGGTAATAGTTCATTCCTCTTAATTAAAGTAAGTTAAAAATTCAGGGTTGGAAACTACAGGTAACATATTTTTCTCTTTAATCACTCAGCTATTCTACTCTTTCTGCAATGACCAATGTAGAGAATAAAAGAGTGCAATCTGAACTAATTTCTAAGTATTTTTACACCAATAATACATCCGCCCAACCTTTTCCTTATTATTTTCTTACCAATATAACAGATCTTATTAGTATAATTTCCTTATTTTGGTCAAAATCTGTATTTTATCCAGAAAATAGTGCTTCATTGTTAGGGAGATAGAATAAGAAATCTCAGCCAAGGTAATACTCTCATTGTGTTTGGTATGATATAATTGAATACCAGACAGAAACCCCTATATAATAATTTTTTGGAAGCCAAGAACTTTGTTTTTAAGAACAAGTTCTAACAATGGACCTGAAACAGCTTTCATCTACTTAGTGTTATTATTTACAGATCCATCAGCTCAGGCGTGATGACCATCAAATCACTAGTCTATGAACTAGTTGTGGAAGAGGAGCCCAAAGCCTGCTTACTGCAAAATGCATCTGTCCTTCTCATTTGTGGAAGGTGTTTTGTATGGCTCTTGTCTTTGAAAGTTTCCCCTGAAATTCAGTGCCAGGTATAACTTGCAGTCACATTGGTGTCTTGAACCTGTTAAGCCAAAAGGGAGTTTATGTTCTGAGTACCTAGAAAAGAATTTTTTGAAGTACCTGCTCAACTACCAGTTAAACATAGGGGTACCTGAAGTCTAACTTTTAGGGCTGAATTTCCTGTACATATTCAAATACGTGCTTTAGCACATCAGCAGATGCATCTTGTTTGCTGCAGAGCCTGAATAGGTTCACAGATGTCTCTTGAAATGTGCTGTTGAGATTCAGAAACTAGACACCTATTCTGTCTATCAGTTTTGTCTAAGGGACTTGATCTTTTCATTTTTTCTGATGCACAGCTACTGGTTTGGGCCCTATGCAAAGAAGTGGTTGCTGTGGGTATTTTTCTTCAAATTGTATAGTACTTTCATATCACAGGACAGTGAAAGCTCATGGTGCCTCTTTTTCTATATGGCATGCTGAGAATGTCACACCTGGTTAGTAGATACTGGATAGCTGTCTATGGAGCTGTAACACAAAATTAATTAGTCCCATAACTAGTTATATATAGTTATATATAGTTATAACTATACCACATGCAGTGTGTCATGTAGATGCACCACTTCACTTGGGATTGGTTTCTAAATCTCTGAATTGTAGAAATCTATGTAGATGGACTTTTCTTCCATCAGGATTCCATTATGAACAGAGGGGTACAGAGTTTGGTACTGGCTAGACACTTACACCTTTAGTTTTTATTTTGTGGAAGTGCTACATAACCACAGCCATTAATGTGATGTGGGAAAAAAAAGAAAAAAAAAATTAAAAAACAATGCTTCTGACACTGTCAAATTCAGTGAATTAAGATGCACTGCACATAGGGTGAGGTATTTTAAAAGAGAACTAAGATCTTCAGACTGATTTTACCCTGTATTTTTGTTGGATAGATTTTGGAGGTTCAAACTCTGGAATGCAGTTTACAAGTGATAAAATGCAGTCCTCTAAATCTCAGAGGTGCTCTTTGAAAATGTCATCTTTAACCTAGGAGGCTCTAGCCTTTTAAATCTATTGTTTTGTAGAGAACTGTTTATGAGGGGGATACTTCAACAAGTGCTGCTCAGCAAGGATGTATAGAATGCTGATAACAAAGGTGCTAGAAAAACAGTACTAGGCACACCATGTACTAGGTGGGAAAATAGGATACCTGACATTTCTTCAGATCCTCTTGCTTTTTTCCTAAGAAATCCCTGGCTGATCATGATTTCATTTACTTCCACTTCCATCTGAAATGTTCAGTCTACTAGCTGATTTTGCATTGGTATGCCTGTAAAAATTAATTATTTGAATATCTTATACTAAGTAGCTTATGTAAAACCAATGGGAGAGAATTAATTTCTGACTGTTTATTTGTACACAGTGCATTTTTTAAAAAAACATATGCTGTGGAAGTCAGAGAGATTTTTAAACTGAATGAGATGAGTATTAATGACTGCAATATTTAACTCAACATTTTGTATATGTCTTCCGTTATTTTTTTAAGAATCTCAGTTCAATCAGGTCGTGTTTAATGTCATATCAAAACTCTTCCAAAGAGATTTATTTTTGTTCTGGTGGTGGTAATGTTAAGCAAATATTCAGGGTTCTGGTCACTGTCTTCAGTTCATTTTCTGCTTAAACTTTACATTCAAACTTATTAAGATATTTCAATCTTTTTTGACAAGTTTATGTTTTAAAGGACCACCCCAGTTCTCTTATCACTGAAAAAGCACCGTAATGATATGAAGAGGCTTCAGTCATATGTGTGAAGTGTGTATACTTTAGTAGAAGCACAGTAGCAGTCCCAAAGTTTGGGGACTGATGTCAAGATTTCCACAGATATATTGGTAAATGCATCATTCAGTTATTTCTAACTTTCAGTGGGAATCAGTAATTCAATCTTTGAAATCTTTCTCAAAATTCTAGACGAGAGTGACTTTGCCTAGCTATTCCTCCCCTAGAAACCACAGCTATCTTTGCTTTCAAATCTTTTGGCTTTGGCTTTTCCATGGAAGTAACACTACAGCTCTGGATTATTCCATTGATCTTAATGCTAATTAAAAAGCAATAATCAATATGTTGAAATCTCTAACCACTGAAATTGTGAAGAATAACATTTATAGTTATTCTGGATGGAGGTAGGAAAGCTTGTGTAAATGAATAATGAAATGAAAGCACAAAACAAAAAGTAATGTGTTGTAACACTGTTCTCCTAAACAGTGAAATCGGACTAACAAAGGAATTAAGATAAAATGTAGATGAAAGAAAAATAGGGCAAAGAAGATGCAGGTAAGACAGCTTATGTGCTGAAAAGACTATGAAGATTGTCAAGTTAAATGCAAGCAGATCCTAGCAGGTGGCATAAAATACCTTGGGAAGTAGCTTGTGAAACAAATAAATATTTTAGTAGATTTTCTTTTTAAGACGTTCATCTCACGAAACATATCGGCACTCTATAGATAAGATAGGTGACTGATGAACAAAGGGAGAACTAAAAAAAGATCCAGTCACAGTAAAGCCAAAATTATTTCCATCAGCCTTTTTAAAAGGGCCTGAGACATTGCACAATTTGAAGTGTCAATGTAAGAGACATTAGAAAAATTTACTAAAATAGATAAGTAGCCAATTGCCAGGTTCAGATGGTATTTACTTAAAACTGGAAGGAGAATTTGCCAAAGTATTAATAGTGCTATAAAACCTATTGTTCTAATCTGCTTATGCCCACGAATATAGAAAGCAGAAAATGTGATGAAGTTTTAAAGAAGTGACCCAAAATAGATGTAAAGCAAGTCAGACTTCTGTCATTGATCGCTGATGAAATGATGATAAGAGAGAGAATAAAAAATCATATCAATATATTTAACAGCTGAAGAATCAGTGGGGCCTTTTCAATGCCTCTTAAGTCTGAGGAGCTTTTCTTGAAAGGAATTGGTAAACACTGAGGCAAGACCATTCTACTTAGGTTTTGAAGCATCTGAAACAAATGTCCCTCACTAAGCATTTTTAAAGACTATGTGTTCTTAGAGAATAGGCAGCCTGTTCTGGATTAATGGTTACTAGATATTAAATAAAGGGTTGAATATACATCAGATAGATCAAAAAATCATGGAATGGTTTGGGTTGGAAGGGACCTTAAATCCGTCTAGTTCTAATGCCCAGATATGCAATTGTATCCTGTGAACATTTTGCTGTTCATAATACTCATAAATGATCTGCAGAGCAAGTAAAGTAGTGTGATAGCAAAGTTAATTCATAATTATTCAAACTTAAACTAACTGTAAAGATTAGGGTGGTGGTAAATGAAATGGCAAATGAATTTCATCACTGATAAATACAATGTGATGTATACGGAAAACAGCTTCAGCAGTACATGTGCATAGTAGGGTCCTCTAACAGAAAAGAGATCACAGAGCTTCTTATTGTATTCTAAAACCTCATTTCTCTTTTTATCACTGTTCAGAAAGACAAACAGAATGTTAGGAATTTGGGGGGAAGATTAACGGAAAAATAGAAAACATAATTGTGTCACTTTAACAGCAGGGTATTTTCTTTGCCTCATCTAAGAAATGTTTTTGTAGGGCTAGGAAAGGTACAAGGAAGAACAAGGGTGGTCAAAGATATAGAGCAGACTTCATATGAGAATTTATTAAATAGGCTTGTTTCTCATCCACTTGGAAAAAAGGAAGCTGAAGAAGTATATATGAGAAGTCATATATAAAAGCACATGACTTTCAAAATGCAAATAGGATCTTTATTTTTTCTTCTTCCATAAAAGGCAGCAGATTTCCAAGACATACAGGAAATCTCTTTCTTATACATGCAAAAGCATGGAATTTTATGCTGCACGGATTTTTTTATCCTATTTATCCCAAATGTAATAAAATGTGAATAAAATGTAAATAGTGGGGGGAAAAAAATCATGAATGGCATTAAAAATTATTTTGAAACCACCTCAGATGCACCCTCTGGAAATATGTAGCATGCAGCTAATCGGCTTCTGGGAGGATGCCTTATTGTATGCTTGCCGTGTTCCTTATATGCTGTCTCTAGCAATGTGGTGTCTGCTGACAGTGATAGCTCTGCTCTGTTCCAGCACAGTCCTCCTTTTGTTCTAAAAGTTTAATTAAATTATTAGTAGTTATAAAAATTTTGATTCTTATGTCATTGCTGCTGGAAAAGTGTAAATTTTACAACTGGCAATGTTCTGAAAATAAAAGCAGTTCTGTAGCACACTGCTTTGTCTCAGGACTGCCATGCCTATCTCCTAATATAATTGAAAACCTCCATTCCTGGCCAGATTCAAATGTACTCTCATGCCTTTTTATTTCGTGGGACTTGTTTTACAGCACACAAGAAGAGTTGCAATGAGGATGTTTGTAGACATGTGGACAAAATGTATTTGGGTTTTCAACCAAGCCTTTGGCAAGTTTCTGTGCAAAAGCTCATTAAAGGAACAACTTTGCCATGGGACTGGAGGAAAGGTTCATGTATAGACTGAAAGATGGTTAAAGGCTAGGAAAAATAAGTTCATTTTTGACATGGTGGTTTTAGGGTCATTGTCCATTGTGATTTTTGAAAATAATTTTGAGACAATCCTTGTCCTGGATTCAGATCAGGATGATGAGAGTAAGCACAGCACAATGAGTTTGCCTCTCTTTTGAAATTGCCAAGAAATTCTGATCTGTGCACTTTACTAAGAAACAACTGAAATATTCAGCTAGGTATCAGTTCAAACTCCAGCTAATTTGTTTGCAAATACATAGAAAGTGTTAGAAAGCTCCTTGTTAGGGACATTGTACACAGCACTGTCATTTGCTAAACTTGCTTGACGTTTTTCACTTTAAGGCACAGCTTTCACTTACTTGAACCTAGAAAAGGTTTAACTCTCTGGTCTGAAATTTCCCTTACTGGATGAATATCTGCCCGAGCCTTGGATACTTTGGTTACTGGGACCATAGTTGAGGCAAAATTCATTATGTTGCTCATGTTAAAAAGCAGATGCAAGCAAGTTTGCAAGCTTGTCAGTGTGAACATATAATTTAGGAAAAACAGTTTGCATTATATTGTCATGGAATTATTCCCATGACGTATCTTCATGTAGTTATCATGGTATGAAAAACAGACAATAAAAAAATAATGTAGTTAGAGATGCATGAGGGAACTGAAGCAAGATTTCCTGGACTACTGTATTTTGTCATTTTCCAATTGTGAAGTTACCTGGCCATGGTAACTTAAAAAAATTTAGGACTTCCAAAAAACCATTTCTGTTTGACCTTCTGTCAAAGGTGAAAAAAGCAGTCTGTCCTCGACTTCTTCTTCAAAATATGGAGTAGAAAGCCTGCAAGTGAAATAATAAGACTTCCTGGGAAGTTAGATTACTGTGATCAGACCACCATCATTAAACATGTTTGAATTTTCATCTTCTAAAATTATTCTTTTGTTTTGTGTAAAGCCAGTGTGAAAGGATTGGAACGTAAAGCAGCAGCTGTCATTTATTATTATTATTATTATTTTCCTAGAGAACCTGCATATCCAGGACTAGATTGTGCTGTTTCCATGCAGCATAGCATGTTTTCATAGTTTAAGAATCAGAGCATAGGTGTGTCGTGTGAGGGAAGCTTCAAGAGCAAGAATGTCAGATCCCCAAATACAATGTATTTAGTAAATCAGTCTCCATGAAGTACACCCTCATTGATGCCACCACTGACATGTTAGAATATTTTTTTAATCAGGGTAGTAAAGCACCTGGAGAAAGTGCATGGCAGTCCAGGCCAGCACTATTTTTAATTGGAAGGTAGTAAATGTTTGTGATTGGCTGCATGGCAAGATTTCTGAGGGCAAAATACAAGGGTTATTCTAACAGCAAGTTAAAACTGTCTCAAGAGAATTAGATATTTCAAGAGGTTACCTAGTTTGTACCAAACAGACCTCCTTGTTCCTAAATTTCTCATGCCTTTTGTCATGCTCAACAAAGGCACCATTCAGCTCTATCTTGCCTGACAGTTAAGATACATGCAATGCCCATTTTGTTCAAATGAATGGCAGTAACCTTTATTCTGAACAAATAGCTAGTCCACCAGGCAAAGTGCAGCATTGTCTCTACAGTTCCTCTGTGTTAGCTCCTCGTTGGTTATGGCTCGGCAACAATCATATATTCCTCCTCTCTATTCTGCCAACCCCAGTTCCAGTCTCTGTAAATGATGACTGTGTGGCTCATTGAGTTTTTATACATAAAAACTGATATTTTGAGAGTTGTTATTAAGATCTGAAAATCATGGGATCTGAGCAAATTTATTGAACTCCTTTTCTCAAAGTATGTTTCCACATGACAGTGCTGCATGAAATGACTCTATATTGGACAGTAATTTCACATTTAGAAAGCTTTTTTTTTTTTTTCTGAATTCTCAAAATTTTGCTGAATTGCTGCAGGAAAAAATTAAAATATTGCAGGACAGGATTTTTCAGGGAGTGTGATATTGCCATCCCCAGACTGCATGAGAGTTTTATTATGTATACTATAGCATATAGAAATGGAATGGGATTAAAATGGCTTTATTTTTTCTCCATGTTTTATTGTTTTCAGTTGAACTATAGTTAAAATGAAGGCAACATTATACACAGAAATATAGGCTGATAGGGAATATGCAACTTGGTAATTTAGGAGTCATAACAAGTATGGACCTTTGAACATTTCCACTACGTGCTTAAGTTGAAACTTACAAATAGACTGTCTTGATGGGTCAACCTCTGAGTGAATATTTATAGGATTTTACACTTTATGGTAAAGAACACCAGCGCGAGGAAGTAAGGTAGAGGAAGCATTTATTTCTGCATCTGTCAGAAACCCTCACCAGATCAGCTGGTGGAGAGTTGAGCTCTCACCCCTTCCTCAGCTTCTCACCTCCATGTCTGGGTGACAGTGGTGGCAGTTCCTTTCTAGGGTATACATATGCTTGTTACTAGAGCCAGAAGCTCTGCCTGAGCCAATTTAACCATATTGTTTCCATGCATACTTAGCATGGCTGTGTGTGGATATCACTAAGCAAGCCTCTGATGTGGCTTGCATCTCTAAACCATGACTCACTGTGCTTTGTCCACAAGTTTGTACGTGTCTTGAGGCACGGTGCTGCAGCTGTGGCCAAAGGAGCTACAAATTTAGGACTGAAAAAGCCATTAATGGTAGGATGACTCTCTTAAAAGCAGGAGCCAGAATCTTCTAAATGTTCTATCATTTTTGGTTATTCAAAGCCTATACTATTTCAGGGGAAAAAAAACTTAACAAATATATAGGATACCAATACATATATGTATATATAAAATATATATTATACTAATGCATTCCAAAATTGTAACTAGTCTGATGAGAACTTTAATTGATGGTAATCAGGACCCTGCCTGCATGTGTTCAGCAAATACATTAACTTTTCTTGCTTTTTAAGTTATTGTGTATGAAATATTAATTACTTCTGCCATGCATTACTGTTTCAGGGTTTTGTGCTACACAAGATGCATGCTTTGAATAATTACTTATATTCTATTGTTCAGAGTACTGGAAATGCACAGAGACAGCCCACTCTCCATTTGGCAGATGGAGTTCATGAAGCTAATTAACAGAAGATATTTGATTGAAATAAAGACCCATTTAGGATAAAGCTTTGCACAGATGGGATAGCCTGAATTTCCATAGTCTAAGACCATCAACCTTCTAATTATGTTTAATTTTGCTCTAAATTTGGTTAACACGTAAGTACTCAAAGTATGGCTGTTATAACTAGATCATGATGATAAGTTCCTGAAGTGATCAAAAAAAAAAAAAAAAAAAAAAGATATGTTGTGTTCTTCATCCTGCTTCAGTAAATGCATGAAAATAATTTCATGTGATGTCTTGTGCTTAAGTTAGTACACATAAATGGACCCATTTTCATTTGTGTTAACACCTCCCAAATCAGCATCAGGACACTGATCTGTTTCTGGGATTCCTGGGGAGTAAGACAGTTTGAAATCATAGAATCATAGAATCATAGAATCATCTGGGCCGGAAGGGGCCTCCACAGGCCATCTAGTCCGACCCCCCTGCAGTCACAGGGACACCCCCAACTAGACCAGGTTGCCCAGGGCCTCATCGAGCC
>JAOTQQ010000032.1:19497632-19540814 GCA_026546715.1 Gallinago undulata | reverse complement strand
ATTCCTTATCCACTGAACAGTCCACCCATCAAATCCATATCTCTCCAATTTGGCAAGCAGGATGTCATGGGGGACCGAAATATATCTATCAACTTTGTCCTGAAAATTTGCAACACAATGCAAACTGACGGGTATAAACATAGAGCAACACTCAGGCTGGCTGGTCTAATACCAGTCTGAGATACCTCTGTTCCCAGACTGTAGAGGCCATGCTTCTGGTGAAGAAGAGGAGACTTCTATGACTAGGAGAAGAAGTTCTCCAGTAACTTCTTGTACTGCTCTGTCCTGGTAGGTTTCCTTAACCCTACTCTTCACTTGTTCTCCTGAAGGGATTCAGACTTAATAATTTTTTTAAACAGATCTCTCCTTCTCCCCCCTGGACTGCTTTGGTAGGCTTAGGTAGAGGAAGGACCAACTTCTCAGCACTGCAGCTTTTTTGGACATAGCTTAATAAGCTGAGACAATGTGTTCCAGCATGAACTGACTCTGATTGTGTGGGAGAGGGAAACAGACTTAGTAACTGGCAGCAAGTTTGAGATGTGTGTGCTTCCTGTGTAGCTGATGCAGTGTCTGTAAGCAAGCATCTATTGCTGTGTCAAAGGACCTGCAGTCAGGTATTATATATGATGGAAAGGTCTATAGGGATTTTAGCACCCACTGGAGCAACCTCATAGCTGTGATAGTTTCTCACACAGAATCATGTAAACATTTGCAACAGCCTTTGCCAAAGAGTGTCCTATGGTCTGGGGAAGGAAGTTTATGGGCCTTTTGACTAACCAGCATAATGTCTGGCATTCATTTTGTGTTCTGAGACCTATCTCCCATCGGAAATTTCAGCATAGAATCATAGAATTCCCTAGGTTGAGAGGACCTTTCAGGTCAGTCCAACCATCAACCTAACACTGACAAAACCCACGAGTAAAGTGTAAAAGTTTTTCCCAATATCCAATCTAAACCTTCCCTGGTGCACCTTGAGGCCATTTCATCTTGACCCATCGCCTGTGACTTGGGGCAAGAGACTGACCCCCTTGGATACACGCTCCTTTCAGGGAGCTGTAGAGAATGAGGTCTTCCCTCAGCCTCCTTTTCTCCAGGCTGAACACCCCCAGCTCCCTCAGCCACTTCTCACAAGACTTGTGCTCCAGACCCCTCACTAGCTCCATTGCCCTTCTCTGGACCCGCTCCAGCCCCTCAATGTCTTTTTTGTGGTGAGGGGCCCAAAACTGGACACAGCACTTGGGGCCTCACCAGTGCCCAGTACAGGGGGATGGTCACCTCCCAGGTCCTACTCACCACGCTGTTCCTGACAAAGGCCAAGATGCTGGTGGCCTTCTTGGCTACCTGGGCACACTGCTGGCTCCTGTTCAGCCAACAGGCAACCAACACCCCCAGCTCCTTTTCTTCTGGGCAGCTCAGTTTTTAACCCAGCAAAGAGTCCTCCCATCCAAACCATGGGCAGCCAGTTTCTCCAAGTGGATACTATGGGAGACCATATCAAAGGCCTTACTAAAGTCCAGGCAGCCAACATCCACCAAGTGGGTGACTTTGTCATAGAAGGAGATCAGGTTTGTCAAGCAGGACCTGCCCCTCATGAACCTGTGCTGGCTGAGCCTGATCACCTGGGTGTCCTTCATGCTCTGCATAATGGCACTCAGGATGACTTGTTCCACGACATTCCCAGGCACCGAGGTCAGACTGGCAGGCCTGGAGTTCTCTGGATCATCCTTCTGACCCTGATTGTGGATGGGCATCACATTTGCTCAATGCAAGTCAGCTGGGACCTCCCCAGTTTGCCAGGACAGCTGGTAAATGATGGAGAGTCGCTCAGTGAGAACTTATGCTAGCTCCCTCAGTGCCCTCGGGTGGATCCCACCCAGCCCCATGGAAAACTTGTTAATTCTGCACCTCATTTAAACCACAAAGCCCTTGTGCAACAAAGAACAGTTTAAAATGTTTAATTCATTTTGTGGATTGAGGGTAAGTTTATTATATGGCTATGTTGTCCTTTCTTTGACCCATTCAGAGGGGTAGTCTATTAGAAAAAAATCTAAATTTTTTGCCATCTTTCCCCCCCTTTCCTTTCTCCTCTTTATTTGTATTACTCCAAAAGTTGAATAAACAAGGTGTCTTCAGCCAAAGATTTGGAAGGAGACAGTTGTCTGCAAAGAGAGATGCTAAGTCTGAAAGTTACACTTTTGAGTACACAAGTCTCAAGAATAGCCTGCTTTCCTAGTAAACCATTTCATTTTTGCATGTCTCCTCAACACTGTAAATACAGAGCACTTCTCTGCAGGTTAACCAGCCATTTGGGACTGAATTCCAGTAACAACTCACCATGAGGAGTCAGTAATGAATAATTGTGAGTCAGCTCTGTTGTTAAGAAATACAGCTTTGTGAGTTCCTGCTCTAAATTTTACAAAATTTTTCCTCTCTTCTGAATTAAAGATCTGCCAAATTATCATGAAACAATTTGGATAGTCTGCAAACCAAGCTGTTTAGCATAGTGAAATTTCTAATAACTGAGAGCCCTTCTGTCTACAGAATCTTTTGTTTGTTTGTTTATTTTAATAGCATGGGAGGAAAGAGATAAGAGCACAAGCTGTCATTAGAGCTCTGCAGATACCAAAATGGCCTCTAGCCGTATGAAGACCAGCATACAGAAGTACTTCCATAACAATCACAACAAAAATATGCTGCTCATACCAAAGCACTTCTCAACTGTAAAATATTTCATGAGAGCTAACCACTTGGCTGTGTTTCCAAATCAGCAGTCAGTGTCTGAGACTCCATCTCAACTACATGGAGTTAATTGTGTAGGCCAGTAATTTGCCACTTACTGACATTATTGCATTTTTTGTTTAAATCTCTCACAAATCAGTATGTTATAAATTACTGGAGGCTGATAGAAATCAGTGTAGATCTAACAACTTTGGCTGAGAATTTGGCTGTGCTGTGAAGGGCTAGATGCAGGTGTAGATGGGGAAGAGAAAAGGGAACTAGCAGCTGTACTGCCTTGTAGTGTGAGTAGGAGAATGTGCTGCAACAGACTGTATCAAAGGGTGGCTGAAACCCTTGAGCCGTCTTCCTAAGCTTGCTCTCATTTATGGTATTGAGACACATTAGCTGTGCTTGATTTTTGGTAGGGTAAATGGAATTTTTCCACTCTTTTAAACACTGTCCAGGGTCCAAGAGGCAACTTGTGACTTGTATAAAGCAGTGCCTCCATAGATACTTGGCAAAATCTCAGTATGTTACATGCACCGAGAAGAGGGCAAGAGTAAAACATCCATTGGTATGAAGCAGTGCACCAGAGCAAATTCAAAGTCAGAGCTTAAGAACTGACACAGCAGAAGAAGGAAAAGTGCTGGTGCCATTTCTGTGGCCAAGTAACAACATATTTGCAAATGCCACTCTTGGACTGTGCTTCCTTTCACTTCCCATTCAGAAAGCATTGACAGTATTGATAGTTAGCATTATTTACTCTAGTTTACTAGTATTACTCATTTCTTTATAGGAAGGAAAAACAAGGCTACTACGATTATTCCACAAAGGCCATGCAATATCCATTAGCAGAAACAGTTTTGCTCGTTACCAGGCATGACTTAATTCAAACCATGATTTCAAATATATGGCCTTTCATTTAATATTTGAGCCCAGCTTCAAAACAGATGTTTGCCCAAATAAAGAAATTAAGGTAAGCTTCTACAAGTATATCAGCACAACATTCTCCTCTATGAATCTTCGAGAGCATGTTTTCTTAAAATAATAACATGCATGAGTTGCCATACTGCTTCCACTTTCTAAACTTTTAAACTTCCTTCAAAAGTTGTTTTTTTTTTAAATCTGAGGCTATTTTTCCCCTTGGAAAAATAAACCATGCTACCTAATACATGTGATCTCATAGAAAACATGACACTCCTGTCCACCACTTGTTCAACAAGTTGGTATTTATAAATGTGTGACTTAATCTGCTTTCCAGTTTTCTGGTGAAGTCTACAAATGAGCCATAAATATAGATTATTTTTTTCCTGTCTCAGGAACTTTGCTCAGACACCAAGTTAAAGCTGTGACCACTTTTGTTTGATATAGCGCAATATTTCTGTACATAAGTATGTAAATATTACATATATGTATTTCTAATGCATAATTATGAGCTCATAGAAACAGTCTCTGGAATACTTGAGACATACCCACATGTTTTTGCAGAAAACCCTCTTTAAAGTGCTGAGGTGTGTTGTATGTGTTAACTCTGCATGAACCTGTACCATGACTTTTTTCTTAGTACAAAAAAGTTGTTGTGCTAATTCATTGCCATTTTTTGGCTCTGTGCAAATCCAGGTGTTGATTATAATAGAAGAAAAGAAAAATAAATTCAGACAAACCTACACTTAGCAATACCAGACAACTGTTTTTAACTCACTTTGTTGCAATATGTGGTGCTGGCCTGAGTTTTGCTGTAGAAGTTTCTTACTGAAATGGCCCATATCTGTTATCAAGTCATGTCAAGGCTGTGCTATCAGTAGCACTAATGGATCCCAAGCAGGACTATTACTACCAATACTGAATTATACCCAGCATGGCCAAGGTAAAGAAGGGGGAATTAGCAGTCATCAGAATATATACCCTGAAGTGTAAAGCTTTGTGGACAGTGAAAAAAAGGGAAAAAGAAAAAGGGTTCTGTGAAGGCCGGAGATTACTTCAGACCATTCAGGTAGGAAGATCTGGGGAATGAGGTTATTTTCTTGAGCAAGTAGAATATTATTCAAAGTGTGAGACTAGCTGGGTATGAAGTTTATCTGATCTGCTGGGAATGCAATTGAGCAGCAGAGACTTTATAGTGGATTCCTGCAGCCTATTAAGAGCCATTTTTAATGAAGAAATTGGAGAGAGGACAACTAGAAAGGGTAATCTTTCAGACCTGACTCTTACTAATCTGTAGGAACTAATTGTTAACAGTGAAGGAAGGAAGCGATTTGGGTAAATGTGAAAATAAAAAATACATTTCGGCCTTCTCAGGAAAATAAAAGGAGATGACAGCAACATAAAAATGATGGCTGCCTTCTAGTATTAATTTGAACTGCAGTATTTCTTGAGGCTATATCTCCTTCTGTTTGCTCTATGTCCTTTTCCAGAAGGTTTTCCAGAACCTGTTCTGTTAACCTGAACCTGCTCTCACGGAAAATGATTCCTGCTCCTTCCTCATTTCCAAAAGATTTAACACTGGTGTAGAATGTAGCAGTGACAACCAAGAGCAATGCTGCTTCCTCTCTAATAATAGCCCTACCTCTCTAGCAAAGCATACAGTATATAGCATGTATATTACTTTTCTGCAAATAAACATTCAGCTGTTCCTTTCAGGGAATCATTAGTGAAATTTGAAGCCAGCTAGCCACGGAGAAATCTGTGACAGTACTCACTGTGTGCCACTATAAATCTATAGAACCTTTACTGATTTTTCCACTCAATTCCAGCCACTGTTTAAGGAGTTCTGCAGTTTTGCTGCTGCTTTTCTGGTTTTCATCTAAATGCACAGGGAAGATGGACAGAATGGGGGAGATGAGGTGTGTATTCTCTATCGCCTGATAGCTTGGTGTTTGGGTTGTGAAGTTGGAGCAGTCATTACTAAGAAACCAAATTACCAATTATTTATGTGTATAGGTTTTACTGTACTGTAACATGACTTGAGGTATATTGGGGAATTCATAGAAGTATAGTTAATATATTGAAAGATAAAGTGGAACATTAGTAATTTCTTTTCATCCTCCTAGCAGCTGTTTTAGTTTAAAAATTGTCTTCCATTATAAAGACACCACTAATCTGAAGACACCTACAGTGGAGGGAAAGGGAGCAAAATACTGGAGAAATAAGACTTTAGGAAAGTATAAAGGGGGCTGATAGCAGGGGAGAGAGACATCTTTCAGCAGAGTGCAACCAACTAAAGGATGGTTACATTTTCCCAGTAGGAGGAGCCAACATGGATAATTTGGCAGAATGAACATGTTCCCAGTGATTCCCTAGAGAAACATGGGAGAAAATGATGAGTGGCTGCATAGCAAAGTATGTATGTACCTTCCCCTACAGGTGTGGAAAGGATTGACAGCTCTCTGGCAGAAAAAAAGATAGAAACATGAGTTTAAGCAGGAATAAAATGGACATACCTTTTAAATTAAAATTTAAAAGAATTGGCAGCATCCAATAGAAATCTGAGGGGTTTTGGTTTTGCGTTTTTTTGGTAAAAATTCCCTATTACCTGCATGCAGGCACTTAAAAAGAATAAAAATCTCTTATGGTCCTTGGGTGATGAAGTCTCTGCACTGTAATTAAAAAAAAAAAAAAGATACATCAAGGTTCTTTCAAAAACAACAGCCCCTATATCGCATTCTCAAAACTTTGTATATCCTAAATCTCATCAAAAAGAAACTTATGAGCAGTCAGAGTTCTGATGGAAGTAGAAGGTTTTGCCCATTTTACAATTATTTTACCAGCAAATCAAAAAAACCCCAACTTTTCTAGAAAACACTGGAGGAGAGGTACCATGCTGGATCTTGATCTCACCAACAAGGAGGGGCTGATAAAGAATGTGAGCTCAAGGGCAGCCTTGGCTGCAGTGACCATGAGATTGTGGACTTCAGGTTCCTTAGGGCAGCCAGGAGGACGCACAGTAAGGTTGCTACCCTGGACTTCAAGAGAGCAGACTTTGGCCTCTTGAGAGTTCTACTTGACAGAGCTCCATAGAATAAAGCCCTGGAGAGAAGAGGGTCCCAGGGAAGCTGGTTAATATTCAAGGATCACATCCTCCAAGTTCAGGAGCAATGCATCCCAACAAAGAGGAAGATGGGCAAAACCACTAGGAGGTCTGCATGGATGAACAAGGAGCTCCTGGACAATCTCAAACAAAAAAAGAAGCCTACAGAGGGTGGAAGGAAAGACAGATAACCTGAAAGAAATACAGAGAAATTGTCTGAGCAGCCAGGGATCAGGTTAAGAAACCCAAAGCCCTGATAGAAGTAAATCTGGCCATGGACATTAAGGGCCAAAAGAAAAGCTTCTATAGGTATGTCAGTGATAAAAAGATTAGGGAAAATGTGGTCCTTCTCCGGAAGGAAACGGGAGACCTAGTCACCCAGGATATGGAGAAGGCTGAAGTACTCAATGACTTCTTTGCCTTGTTCTTCACATGCAAGTGAGCCACACTGCTCAAGTTGCAGAAGACAAAGGCAGGGACTGGAAGAATGAAGAGCCATGCACTGTAGGAGAAGACCAGATTCAGGATCATCTGAAAAGACTCCCCATCCATGGAAGTGTTCAAGGTCAAGAAGGATGGAGTTTTGAGCAACCTAGTCTAGTGGCAGGTGTCCCTGCCTGTGGCAGGGGACTGGAACTAGATAATCTTTAATGTCCCTTCCAATTCTAACTATGTTATGATTCTATGATAATAGCATGCTAACAAAAGAAGGTTTTGTTTCTAGCATGAGTAACAGAAGGAATACATAGCATCTTCCCAAGCATGTAGATAGTAATAGGCTAAGAATAGAGGACATACCTAAAAGCAACAGAAAAATCATTAAATATTATTGAAGAAGACCCAGCAGGTATCTAGGGATAAGATTTGTGAAAACAATAAAAGCCTGAAACAAAGAGGAACACTATATGAAGTATAGTGGATATCAGACATGCATCCTTTTTTTCCTACATCTTAATCTAGGCCTGTAAGAGTTCACAGAGATAGGAAAATAAATAAGGTATAAAACTGATAATCCTTTCTATTAGATTAGAGTATTATTTTTTAAAAAAAACAACTGTTATTACTTTCAGTAACTTTGTTCTGAGGATTTTTAGCAGCAAATATAATTAGAAAAAAATAAGCATTGGTTTACAGTTCTATCCTGATGTGATGAGAGTGTTCTAATTCTGTTGCTTTACTCTATATGTTGTGAAAGACAAAGACTTTTATATAATCTTCACTCCAGTCATGTTCTGTCTAGAAAAAAGATTATCAAGAGGTTTGTGTATGCTTTGTTTGAAATTTTTCTCGGAAAGGTCAGCTCCCTGGACAATTGATATTAACAATTTTTTTCAGAAGCGTAACTGGCTGTTTGCATCATTGGTTTTCTAGTTGTGCAAGATTTTGGACTAAATTAGCCTGAAATATAAGGGTTTGAGTTGATGCCTCTATTCAAAACATTTTATTTTAGAAAGGACTGGAGGAGAATGGCACCTGCTTTGCCCAGCACAGCGATCTAGAAAGTTTTGTTTGCGGAAGGAACTTTTTTGTTTTGCACGAACTATTAATTTCTCTTTTGTCGGTTCAAGTTAGGGTTGGCACCTTTTAAGAGCTTGTTAGTTAGTCCCCTCTGGCAGCTGCCATCTTCTGAGCACTGTTGCATTCGGTAACATTTCTGACACTCTCAGCAGGGGGCCTTGTCAGTATGTGCCAGCTGTGTGATGCTTTAATGTTAATACACCCATCAAATGGAGAATTTAATATTTTATAAAACATTACAAAAATATATGCATAGCCCTTACATCTGGTGTGTTGTGAAAGCTGCAGAATAAGAGATAGGTGAGTGGAAAAAAAAAAAAAAAAGCTTTATGAATGGAAGGCTATTAACTCCCTACAAGACCTGTGTGGTTTGTTTAGCGTAGACAGGAGCAAGAATGCCAAGGAGATTCAGATGTCCCTTGCACAACCTCAAATTTTATGTTTCTGACAGCTGCTAAAACCAAGTCTTATATTATAGGCTGGATGCAACATGTTCCTGAATCAGCTACTCCAGCCTTTGCTGTGCAGACAGGATAATCTGAAATCTGTCAAGCTTTGTGAGGGAAGGATATATCATTCCAGGTCCTGGGGGCAGGAATGGACGGAATATGGTTTTAATTCATTACTGTATATCCCCCTTCCCTACCTTGCCCCATCTTCTGTGCTTAAATGCTTGGCTGCCAAGCTTTTCCAGACTCGTAGTTCACGCTGAGAAGTGCAGTTTGGTCTATCTTGGAACTTCCTGGGGTGCTTATCCTCTCCAAGGGATCAAATAATGCAAGATATTTGGAATGATATGACCTCAGGGATGTCATTCTCCCCCTCTACTCTGCACTTGTGAGGCCACAGCTGGAATACTGTGTCCATTTCTGGGCTCCCCAGTTCAAGAGAGACAGAGAACTGCTGGAGAGAGTCCAGCGAAGGGCAACAAAGATGATTCAAGGATTGAAGCATCTCCCTTATGAGGAAAGGCTGAGAGAGCTGAGACTCTTTAGCCTCTTATCCTGGAGAAGAGAAGGCTGAGGGGAGACCATATCTATGCTGACAAGTATCTAAAGGGCAGTTTGAGGGAGGATGGAACTGGACCCTTTCCAGTGGTTCCCAGTGACAGGACGAGGGGCAATGGGCACAAGCTGGAACATGGGAAGTTATACTGAAATCTGAGGGTGAGGGTGGCAGAGCTCTGGCACAGGCTGCCCAGGGAGGGTGTGGAATCCCCTTCTCTGGAGATCTTCAAGACCTGCCTGGATGCCGTCCTAAGTGATGTGCTCAACCCTGCTTCAGCAGGGGAGTTGGACTAGATGATATCTATGGTCCCTTCCAATACCAAGAATTCTGTGATTCCGTGATATCCTGGAGGCAAGACGCAACCATGGAGCGGGATTAGCACGTGATGAGCAATTGGTATCTTCTTTACAGATAGTGCAATGTGTGTATCCTATGAGTGTTGTTCCTAGCAATTTGCTCGCACCATCTATCATCCTACAAAGCAACTTTTGAAAATGGAGACCCTCAGCTGCATGTGAAATAATGTCGCGTAGGTCATCCTGACTTCATAATGCTGTGAAAATTGGTCACTGCAAAACTCCTTGCCACAGGGCATATGTAATAAGTGCTAAGAATGTTTGCTGGTTCATAGCAATGGGTCATGCAATCTTCCAGAAGGGAAAAGTGATTCTTACTAACCAGATTTTAAGCCTTCTATCAGTAGGTATGTGTGGGAACATACCGTTAGAAAGGGGCAATGCCCAATAAAAGATTGGAACAATTTAGTACCTGGAACAAAAAATGAAGGGCACCTGTCACTTCAGGAAAGTAGCATATGATTTGCATTTTGAACTCTTGGATGACAAAGAGCACAGTTTTTAGCCTTGGTATGTAAATGCAAAATTATATGTCTGTTAAAACATTCAAGAGTTAATGTGCTTCTGTCTATATATATCTTCCGGAAAGTGAGGTATGGCATCTATATATTGCTTAGTAAAGGCATCTGCTGGAAGGCATTGACATATGTTATCCATGCTTTTTTGAAAGAGTTTACAGTGTTTTTACTTTCATGCTTCTCATCTTACACCTGTGGCTTGTCCCTGTTGCCCAGTCTTATGGCTGCAGGAACTCTTCGTATCTGTTAAGCTCCAAGAGTAACTATAATTATGATGTTCTTATTCTTGCTGATACAAAAAGGCTTTGTTAAAGAAGACTGGATCTTTTTTTTTATTATTATCCTCCCTGATTTTACAAACTGTCAAATAACCAAAATGACCATTTATTTTCACACCTTTGCAAATTAGGTGCTCATCAGTTTCAAGAGAAGTAATAGCTATTGAATTAGTGAGATTGTGCGAATGGTGTTCTAGTGTGTCTGTGCTACTGGGTTAGTATGTGATCCTTTAATGGCAAACAATTCTTATTGACTGCATGAAAATGTAGTGGTGGTTAGGTCTCCTCCAGAGGTATGGATTAGACTTTTCAAGAATTGCAGAACTAGGCTTTCAAGATTTAAAACATTTCAAAGCTTGTACTGAGTGTCCTACTTCCTAGATGGAAGTCTTTTTCTTTAAGACGGAAGTCTTCTTTAATAATTGACTCCGGATGTAAGTGTTGAACACTTCTAAAAAACGCTCTGTGCATAATTCTCTGATTTGAAATATATGTATAATTAGTGAATGTGGTACTTATATCCTTAATATTTTATATATTGAGCTGTTAATCTACTTGTATTGATTGCATCCTGCTTTAATAAGGATGCAAGAAACTGTCTATAAAAATTACTGAATTAATACTCCATTTTAAAATGGAGACCTTACAACCTTTGAATGTGCTTTTTCTTGGTAAAAAAAATCTACTGTTATGGAGGAAGGCTATTTATAGCTATGTTTTTAAGGCAAAAAGTAGACCTGGTCAAATACTTTATTGTAAGGAGTATTAGCTGTGGATTTAGTTATATTTTTGTTCACACATCATTCATGAAATTACTTGATTTTTTTTTTGTGAATGAAGAATGTCAGCCTAAAGGTTATTCTATCAAGCTATTTGCCTGATTCCTTCTGGGTATGAGAAATTTTCCATCTCTAGGTAGTTTCATCCAACAGCTTGTTTTCCATGGGATTTAATTGACTGCCAAAACCAACCACACTTCTTCAGGACAAGAAATGTGTGTAATCCTAGTAAGGCTGACTGTAAAGATTCTGCAAAACCTCTACACTCAGATCCATCTAAGGCTTCTCATTGCTAAATGATAAAATGTTGAGTTGAATACTTATTTTAAATTCGGGGGGGGGTTGGGATGGACATGGGTGGATGGATGACACACAAGTATTGTACTTTGAGGTGTAGCTCTGGAATGGTAATAGAAGCATAGCAGCTTAAAATTGTTCTCTTTAATTCCCTTTCTTCTTGCTAATGTTTCTATTGCAGAGGTGTAAGGTACATGAAGGGAGAGATACATGTTACTACTTGTACATAGCAATGGCATTAGAGATAAACATGAAAGGAACGTGTTGACCTGTCCATATGACTTTCATCTGGACTAAAACCATTGAATTTTCTGAAGTAAATATTCAAAAATGAGTTCTGATTTTATAAATTAATTTTCCAAGAAGATGAAATTAAAAAAAAAAAAAGAGAGAAGGCAGAGGAAGGTCTTAAAATATGAGACCTCAGGAGAAAAAAGTACAGTGGTGAAATGAAATGTGAAGAGGTGAATAAAAATACTGGCATAAGAAACTTGAACCTATGGTAATGGTGATGAAACTAGATGAAGAAGGCTTTGTGATTTTTTGGTAGAAGCAATCTGATTGGCTGTCCCGGTTTGAGGTAAAGCTGAATGCATTTTGTGTTCTGGAATTTTACATTTTAGCTTGGTCTCCTCTAACTCTCTGAAATTAACAGCACATTGTGGAGAAAAATGTTCATTCTCAGGAAGATAAGTCAAATATTTTTGCTAAATACCAAGGAATGGTGTGCAGAGAGGTCCTTGCTTATACTTATTCCTGTAACAACCAAGGTCAGCCAATTTTTGTTATTTGCCCCTTAGAGGGTCAGAAACAGAAAAGCGTAGAGGGGTCCAACCTGCGGGGAGGAGGGGACAGGAGACATGACCCAAACCTGACCAACTCGGGTATTCCATCCCATCTGCCCCATGCTCAGTATAAAAGCTGAGGCGTCAAAGGGCCAAATCTCTTCCTGCAATGGCTGTCATCCGAAGGGGACCCTGTCTGTTTGTCTGCCTTTGATCCTGATTGATGTGTTCCTGACTCCAGAGCTGGAACTCAGTTCCCATCCATCACTGAGTCCAGTCTGGGACTTCCCCAGTGCCTGCCGGTGACAAGACTGTCATCCTGGGAGCTTGATAGGTTTTTATATATATTGTATGTATGTCATTATTTTCTTCTTTTTTATTTTAATATTAATTCTTCATTGAAGTTGTTTAGCTCATTCTAAACTTCTGTATCTCCTTATCTCTTCCTCTCCTCTCTTTGTTTTGGGGGGCTAGGGGGAAGGGCTATCTGTCAGCCTGGTTGCAGTGATTTCAGCTGAAACCGTGACACTGGGCAGTTCAGTTACTGAATGTAATCTAGAGCACCTAAGACTCTGTGGGAATTATTCCAGTGTTCTGAATATCTTGGAGTATAATCTTTAACACAGTAGTGGTGTGTCATGCTTCAGAGCAAAAAATGTTGAATGTAGCTATCACATTTTGCAGGTTGCCTGTGGCAGAAAAATTACATGTGCTGGATAGTGTTGGAATTGCATGATACGTGAAGTAGAAGCAGAATAAAGATGAAATAGTAACTGGGGAGAAATGGAAAAGGAGGCAAGGGGTAAGGGAGATGGAAAGCAACAAAAAGTAATAAACTAGAGGAAATCCTTACCATGGAACAATGGATCTGGGAAAAGGGACTGCTCTGCTTTTTCATCAGCAGGATGAAAGCCAATGCATGAACAAATGAAGTCCAAAGCCAATGCATGAACAAATGGAGAGTAGCAATGTACCAGATATTCTGCTGCCATTTTGCTGAGCTACTTAGAAATACATGAACGAACATTCAGGTAGCTCTACAACTACTGCTCCTGAATATAAAGATCAGGTGATTAAAGATAGGTTTCAAGGCACGTTTAATCTTTCTGCAAGTCTTAAGGCAGCTTCTCTCCCACATGAAGATATTATTTCCCCATGGGGAGAGTGGACTGCTTGTGTGCAAAACCAGGTAGTTCTAGTGATCAATATGAAGGATCTTTGGTGGATTGTATATAACTTAGAGTAAAAGAGAACCAAATGACTGGCACTTCTTTCATATTTATTAACATTTCAGCTTAAACAACCCAACCCATCCAGCAGAAAAATAGATGTGTATCACAACAGTAGGTAGTTATTCAGGTAGTTGCACTTGTGAGTCTGACTTGTGATTTCCATAGATTTCTTTGCTGGTTTTCCCTTGTGTGTAATTTCATAATGTAGCCCAAAACTTCTGTGTTTACTTGACTTTTTAAACTCTAAAAGTACACTGAGGCGATTTGGAGGGACAGCAGAAAGGAAAGGTTGCCAAAGTGTGTTTGTCATGTGTATATGAGTAGAAAAATTGTCTCCCCAAAGTACACATACACCACGGGAAGACAAGTTGATTCCTTCCTCCAAATTAAGTAAAATTAAGTCATGTTGTGGATCACTTGAATCTTAGTAAATAAGCAATGACCTTCATTTTAGGCTAGAGCACCTACTTTTGTATAAGGAAGTCATTGATTATTCATTGCACCTCCTTAAAATGTCCAAATAAAATTTGTAACGGTTAATGTGCATTAGGAATAACATGGACATGGGGTTTGTATTTATTTTGCAATCATTAAAAAGATGATTCATTCTTCGGAAGTTCTTTCTTTCTTTCACCCTTGCCCCAATGCAAGGCAATCCTTTTTCATTGTTACACCGAATCTCAACTCTACACTGTTGCACCCAAGCAACCTCTGTATCCTAATAACACTCCACTATTTAGACTGGCAACCATATTCCAGAAATTGTTCAGACTTTTTTTGTTATACTTGCTCTTTCCCCCTCACAGTACATCTTTCTGGAAGCAAATATTGACTTCTTCATATCTTCCTGCCAACCTAAATAGAATATATTGTCAAGAGTACGCCTTTATAACTTGCATTCATAGGAAAGACAACTATCTGTTGCAAACATGAAACAACGTGTTAAGTCCACCTCTTCACTTTAAATCTGGTCAATTTACATATCCCATCATGAAGACAAACTTTCTTTTATTATGAGTTTGTGTAAGCATCTTTATTCTTCTGACTGTCAGATCTTCTTTTCTATTCAATGTACCTACCAAAAAACATCACTTGAAAGCATCACAAAACAGGAAATCCATCACCCCAGAAGCTGGCCTCAGACTTACCTTTGGTAGTAACAGGTAACAAGTGTTTGATGATAGCAAAATCTGTGGAAAGGGGAAAAAATATCAGAAGGTAGTTTCTTTCTGTCAAAGGAAGAGAAGAAATACAACTGGATTTCTTTGTGGATTTCTTTGCATTCTTTCCAAGTACGCATTGCTGGTTCATGCCTAAATTCCTGTCCATCAGTATCCCCTGCTCTGCAGGGCTGCTTGCAACACATTTTTCCCCCAGTTTGTACAGATATTGGGGACTGTCCCAACCCAGGTGCAAGACATTGTACTTGGCCCTGTTGAACTTCATGAGTTTTGCATGGGCCCACTCCTGAAGCCTGTAAAGAGCCCTGGATGGGATCGCTTCCCTGCACTGTGTGAACTGTACCATGTCCTGACCGTAAATAGAGTCCAAGACTGTCAGAGTTTTGCAATGTAGTTTGAACTCAGTAATAGAGAAACAGGAGATGAACAATCCAGTTTCTCTGCTCAGGATAGCCTGAAATGGGCATCGTTTGGGTCAGGTAGGTGTGGAAGACAGAAAGAGAAGAATCCATGTATTTTTCTGTGTGCAAATGTTATCAGATATTTTTGTATTTTAGTTTCTTGCTCATATACTAGAAATATATTTTAATTATTTATTAATTTAGTAACTGTTTAGTAAGCACTTTTCTGGCAAGTATTCCTGCAATATGCTATCTCTTGACTCAGCCAACTGGCTTTCCTGGATTCCCATCTCAGGGGTGCAGGGGAACCCTGCCTGTGGGTTGAGGATGCAGTGTAGCAGTGGGATGACCAGGAGCTGATTGATTGATTTGCTTGCTTGTTACTATCTTTTTCGGTTGTGCCTGATTTACTCAAACTAATATAACTTCAATTTGTCTTTTAGCTAATCATCACACTTACTGGGGCATATTTCTTGTAATGATTTCCAATCCAATGATTTTCCTGTGCTCTGATTTTTAGATAGTTATTTGTCATGTTACACAGGAATGGAGGGGGCTGATGGCACACAGATTATTGCTAATAATACCTACACAGGTAGCTCTTTTTTCAGAATGAAAACCATAATACTTAAGCCCATTCCTGTGTCAGAAGAAGTCAATGAAGTTGTGATCAACTTTATAGATGCTGTGAAATATTTTCTTTGAGTCGCAGGCAGGCTAAGAGGTTCCTTGAGTGTATGGGAGATAACTTCCTGACACAACTGGTAGAAGAGCCTACCAAGGGAGGCACCTTGCTAGACCTACTGTTCACAAACAGAGAAGGACTAGTGGGACATGTGGTGGTTGGAGGCCGTCTTGGGGTTAGCGATCATGAAATGGTCAAGTTTTCAATTCTTAGTGAGGTAAGGAGGGGGGTTAGCAAAACCTGCACCTTGGACTTCAAGAGGGCGGACTTTAGCCTGTTCAGATCACTGGTTGGGAGAGTCCCTTGGGAGATAGTCCTGAGGGGCAAAGGGGCCCAGGAAGGCTGGACATTTTTCAAGAAGGAAATCTTAAAGACCCAGG
Source organism: Gallinago undulata (assembly GCA_026546715.1). Taxonomy (NCBI): domain Eukaryota; kingdom Metazoa; phylum Chordata; class Aves; order Charadriiformes; family Scolopacidae; genus Gallinago; species Gallinago undulata. The sequence continues at coordinate 19,524,651 of JAOTQQ010000032.1, read as the reverse complement.
AGCAAACTGTCCCCATGAGGCACAAGTTTAAAGGGCAGGGAAAATGTCCGGCCTGGTTGAACAAAGAGCTTTTGATGGGACTTAGGGAAAAAAGGAGGGTTTACCACCTTTGGAAGAAGGGACAGGCAATTCGGGAGGAGTACAGAGATCTTGTTAGGTTATACAGAGTAAAAATTAGGAAGGCAAAAGCCCACCTGGAACTCAACCTGGCGATTAATATAAGGGACAACAATAAAAGTTTTTATAAACACGTCAACAAAAAGAGTCAGGGAGAATCTCCATCCCTTACTGGATACAGGGGGGAACATTGCAACCAAGGATGAGGAGAAGGCTGAGATACCTAATGCCTTCTTTGCCTCCGTCTTCAATAGTCAGACCAGCTACCGCAGGGTGTTCAGCCTCCTGAGCTGGAAGATAAGGATGGAGAGCAGAACAAGCCCCCCATAATCCAGGAGAAAGCAGTTAATGATCTTCTTATGTACCTGGACATGCACAGGTCTATCTGGATGGGATTCACCCAAGGGTACTCAGGGAGCTGGCAAGAGAGCTCACCAAGCCCCTTTCCATCATCTGTCAACAATCTTGGTCAACAGGGGAGGTACCAGATGACTGGAGGGTGGCCAACGTGATGCCTATCTACAAGAAGAGGGATCCAGGGAGCAACAGGACCTTGGTACCAGGACAGATCATGGAGAGGACCATCTTGAATGAGCTCTTACAGCAGATGCAGGGCAGCCAAGGGGTCGCGTCCAGCCAGCATGGGTTTATGAAAGAAAGGTCTTGCTTAACCAACCTCTTCTCATTCTATGACCATGTGACCCACCTTCTCGATGAGGGGAAGGCTGTGGACGTTGTCTACCTGGACTTTGATAAGGCCTTTGACACCATCCCCCTCAGCCTTCTCCTGGAGAAGCTGGCGAATCACAGCATAGAGAAGTGTACTCTTCACTGGGTAAAAAACTGGCTGGATGGCTGTGCCCAGAGACTTGTGATTAGTGGGGTGAAATCTTGTTGGCAGCCAGTTTTGGGGCCAGTCTTGTTTATTATCTTTCTCAATGATCTGGATAAGAGGATTGAGTGCACCCTCAGTAAGTTTGCAGATGACACCAAACTAGGCGGGAGTGTTGATCTGCTTGAGGGTAGGAAGGTTCTACAGAGGGATCTGGACAGACTAGATCAATGGGCCAAGGCCAATGGCATGAGGTTTAATAGGGCCATGCCAGGTCCTGCATTTTGGTCACAACAACCCCGGGCAGCGCTACAGGCTTGGGGAAGAGTGGCTGGAGCTGCCTGGCAGAAAAAGACCTGGCAGTGTTGGTGGACAGACAGCTTAGCATGAGCCAGCAGTGTGCCCAGGTGGGCAAGAAGGCCAACAGCATCCTGACCTGTATCAAGAATAGCGTGACTACCAGAAGTAAGGAAGTGATGGTGCCTCTGTACTCAGCACTGGTGAGGCTCAAGGGCTGTGTTCAGTTCTGGGCCCCTCACTACAAGAAGGACATTGAGCTGCTAGAGCGTGTGCAAACTGGCGAGGAGTCTAGAGAACAAGTCATATGAGGAGAGGCTGAGGGAACTGGGCATGTTTAGTTTGGAGAAGAGGAGGCTGAGGGAAGACCTCCTTGCCTTCTACAACTCCCTGAAAGGAGGGTGTAGAGAGGTGGGGGTTGTTCTCTTCTCCCAAGGGAATAATGACAGGAGCAGGGGAAATGGTCTGAAGTTGAGGCAGGGAAGATTTAGGTTGCATATTAAGAAGAATGACTTTCCTGAGAGGGTGGTCAGGCACTGGAATGGCCTGCCCTGGGAGGTGGTGGAGTCACCAACCCTGGAGGTATTTAAGAAATGTGTAGATGCGGCACTTCAGGGCATGCTCTAGTGTGTGTGTATGGTTGGACTCAAAGATCTTAAATGTCAGTTCCAACCATGAAGATTCTGTGATTCTGTGAATAGCAATGAATATACCTGTTCCTGCTCTGCGTTGTGTGGAGGCTAAAGGCATCCTTCTGAGTATCAGGCCATGCCTTAAAGACCATAAACTATTTTCTTCCCGTAAGCAGACCGATGATATTCTGGTGCCTCTAACTCTGAAATTATTCCTCTTCAATTCCGTGTTATTTTTGGATTTAAATAGCAAGAACCTGCTGGGGCTGTAACTTGACTTTCTTTGTCTCATATGGCACATAATCCATAACACTTGATATCCTGCTTTGCCCTGTTACGTTTTGTCATGTCCCCAGACTGCCTGTCAAGGCATCAGTATTACCAATGCTGAAGAAGACTGCTGAGTGATTTAGGTCTGTCTTATAACAGGTTCCCCAAATGTCATTAAGTCAGTCCTCATAGTAATTTTTTTGTGTTGTCCTTTTGAGGCACTTCCAAGTGCTTTTAGAAGGACCTTTACTGAGAATGAAATAAATTATACAATGTTACATATTACACTCTTCATATTATGTGTTTCCCTTGTATTATATATGTAAACCTAGAAAGCTTAAAATAACACTTTCACTCACTTGCAGACTAAATCTTACAGTAGACTTAAGGTCCCTAGCATGTTTACTGTATTTACTTCTACATACTTTAAACCTAAGTTCAAAGGCTAAGCATCTCAGAAGTCCTACTTTACATTTATCCCTGTCCCACTGGGATGTGCTGTCTTGAACTTGCTGTGTGCACTGGGCCCGAGTTACCCTGTACACATGGAAGAAGAAAGAGAGAAACAATCCTTGTGAAAAAAAAGGATCATTAAATTAAAGTTGGTGTTAGTAACTGGATGTCCTCTCAAAGTATTTGGAAGATTATCACAGAGAAAATATTGTTTGACCAGTCTGAGTTCAAGGCTTAGGTGTTCTGTCACATGCAGTTGTGGTGGTGTATATTTTGAAATTGTCCGTTCAATAGCACTCCTGTAGGGCTTTAAACATAGGCTTATGGGGCTAGTTTTGGGCCCAAGCAATTTGTATAAAGCTTCAACCAGTCCAAGACAGTCAATGTGTCTGTCACGGTTTGAAGTAAAACCGAACCAATTTTGTGTCCTGTAATTTTATATTTTAGCTTGGCCTCTTCTAAGTCTCTGAAATTAACAGCACCTTGTGGAGAAAACTGTTCGTTCTCAGGATGATAAGGCCAATGTTTGTGCTAAATGCCAAGGAATGGTGTGCAGAGAGGTCCTTGCTTATACTTATTCCTGTGACAACCAAGGTCAGCCAATTTCATTATTTGCCCATTAGAGGGTCAGAAATGGAAAAATATAGAGGGATCCCAGCTGTGGGGAGGAAGGAACAGGACAGGTGACCCAAACCTGACCAACAGGGGATTCCATCCCATCCTCATCATGCTCAGTATAAAAGCTGAGGGATCAAAGGGTCAAATCTCTTCCTGTGATGGCTGACGTCCGAAGAAGACTCTCTTCATCTGCCTTTGATCCTGATTGATGTGTTCCTGACTCCAGAGCTGGAATCCAGTTCCCATCCATCACTGAGTCCAGTCTGGGACTTCCCCAGTGCCTGGTGGTGACAAGTCTGTCATCCTGGGGGCATGATACGGTTTTATATGTATTGTATGTATTTCATTATTTTCTTCTTTTTATTTTAATATTAATTCTTCATTAAAGTAGTTTAGTTCATTCTAAACTTCTGTATCTCCTTATCTCTCTCTCCTCTGTTTTGGTGGGGAGAAGGGCCATCTGTCAGTCTGGTTTTGGTAGATTCAGCTGAAACCATGACAGTGTCTCACAGAGATTCCTGATCATTGTACAAAAGGAGGTGGGGTGCACTGAATAATTTGATTAAAAAACAAGCCATAAAAGTAAGATTGTGGAAAAGCTCACTGGGTAATTTCTTCTCTATATGGCATAATCACATAAAAGATTTTTTTGAGAGACTAAAGCAGCCGTTCCACAAATTTGGGACTTTGAGCAAAAAGATCAGCTTAGAGAAGCTTTGTTTCTCTCAGTTTTTTCCCCCTTCGTTTTCTCCACTTTTTGTTCCATACCTTGCCTATGCCTCTGCAAAGAATAGGATTATATTTGACCTGGAACACTTGGTTGGTCTGGGTCACAATATGGTCGTGTAAAATGGTAGTGTCAGCAGTCCGGGGGAGATAACAAGCTGCAGCAGGGAGCAAGAACAGCTTGGAGTGAGAAGGGAACTATTTTAGCTGATTTCACCATTGTAATCCCTGCACTGCACAACAGCATGAGGGTCTCTGTCTCTCAGCAGCTATTAAAAATGCTCCCTGTATCTTTTGGATTATTGAAATTGAGATGCAGATCCTTTCAAGGGAGCTGTCCCTCACTAAGATGGACTTCCTCACAACTTGTTAATCACTGGGATAAGAGACAAAAGCTTGCATTCCTGTTTTCAGGTAAAAAAAGCAGCATTTTTCTAGATGTCTGACACAAAATAAAAGCTAACGCTATAAAAAAAAAAAAACACCTTAATAAATTTTGAAATTATATATGCTAGCTGGGACTGTTCTACCAGCGAAGGCCAGCCAGGATATGAAGTTTCATTAACATTTAAAACCACTACAAAGGCAACTTCAAAATAAAAATTAAAAAAAAAAAAAAAGAAAAGAAAAAAAGAATCGCACTTTGGACTTTTGTCTTGTGCTTTATTAGTGTTTTTAATACAGACTTTAATTTCATTGGACTGACAGTGACCTAAAATTTTGCAGTATACCACAAAGTTTTGCTCTCAGTTTTCTGTGACTTCTCAAGTATGTTTGGTAGAAAGACAGATCTATTATAAAATTCAAAACTGTCATCTGAATAGACATAAAACATGACATGTTGTAGATAACAGGGGAAACAATACAATGATAAATACAACAGGTGTAAAAGATAAAAGAACGGCATATCAAATAGTGAAAATATGCCCCAGTAAAGAGAAAGGTTTTCAAAACAGGCATTGATTACTGTAAGATGACTTCAAATGAAAAATTAAATTAATATGAAGTGATGCTTTTGCAACAACAGAAGATATGACACACAGATGTGATATAAAACATAATGAAAACAAGACAGCAACACAATGCTGGAGAAAATTAAAATGCATCAGAGAGATCTGGTGATTAAGGCTTTTTGATCCCACTAACAAGTATGCATATATTTAGCTTTCTGAATGGCTTCAGCGATGCTTTGCACGTGAGTTCAGTGAGCACATACAAAAGTAGCAGAAAATAATGAGATTGAAATGCTTGCCCTAAAAGAAATCTAGAGTTGCTGATAAGATTTTACATGCAGAAACTTTTTTTCTTAGTAAATTTTCTGGGAAAAATGAGTTAATCAAAACAGTCCACTGGACATTTGAAATCTGGAGTGTTCAGCACATCAAAGAACTTTAATCTTCAACTAAAGTTTTTGACACAGGAATGAATATGTCTGATTGAATATGTCTGGTAAAATTCTTAGACTTGTGTTTAATCCCTAGAACAAAAGTCATTCTTTTAAAAGGTTAAAAGGTTCAAACAGAGGAGGATGTGAATCATTCACAGATTAAAACTAAGCAGAAAAAGACACATAGTATATATTAAAGAAAGCTCATTGCACTTAATTTTTTATGAGTGGTTGAGAAGCTCATATGTTGGAGGGAGAGAGAGAATGTGTTATAGGAGAGGAAGTTCTCAAAAGGCTGGTTCAAAAGTTCTTAGTATAGCAAAATCCTAAACCCGACTGCTATTTCCTGATCTTATTTGGGATATAGGCTCCACACTTCTGAAAATCCTGATGTAGTCTCATCCTCAGCTTTAAATCAGTGAGTTTAGTCTCACTGGAAGGAAGTAATTTTTGTATGTTTTTGTGGAGGACGCTGTGTTGTATTTGGAATTTTTTTTTATCTACCACAGATCTATTACTTCTTCTACAAGGAGATCCCAGAGGCACTTGCAGCCTGAAGCAGGCCTATATACTAATAGAACTGAAGTTGCCTGTAAACATACTAAATGAAGATATAGAAGTAAACGTTTTATTTGATTATAAATTTTATCTTCCAAAATAAGGAGGATTACTTGGATATAGATTTCACCTAAAATGGACAGAAAATTGCGTGGAAGACTACCTTAATAGCTATGTATTGCTAATAGCAGGAGTGCATAGTAATCTTTGCTCTCTTCAGTGGCTGGGCTGGTCCACTCAGAAACATGGATGTTAAGTCCCTGAAGACAGGACATGTCTGCATGGTGTATACTTAGCATAATGTGTCTGCTTTTTCTCAGCTTCTGTCTTTCTATATGTTACAATCAGGGATTTTTAAAAATACCTTACAAATAAGAGAGTCAAAATGAAAAGGGGAAAACTATAGGACTTATATTGTCATTGAAATTAATGTTTCTGAGCTCCTGTTACTGTAATTTTAATGAGCTCCTGTTTTCTGTAAAGATAATAAAGCCATCTTTGATTTTCTTATAATTTGTTTTAGTTTATATATGTCCTTCCCAACTTTCTCTTTTTTATCAAAAATCAGCAGAAAGTCCTGTGGGCAAAGTCATCCTTTGCCAATAAACCCCTGCATTATCCTTAAATGGAAGAACCCACAAACCAATTTCACCTTTATATAACCCTATTCCATGAAGACCCAGAATTTGGCCATCCTGAAAATCTGCTTGGCAGATTGCTGAACCTGGCCACACATCCTTGCTTAGAGCATCACAGTTCTTTTCCCTTATGTGTGGACAGCAGGTGATTTAGAGCTTCTCAACAAGGCTTCTGGTAGCCCACTATAGTACTGCTATAGTATAGACATGCTGGAGAATTGCAGGGATTGTTCCCAGAGTGCTTCTTCTAGCATAAGAAATCAAAGTGCTGCGAAGTCTTGGAATGAATGGCAAGCAATGTGGTTATCAAAATCCTGCAGCTTTCTAGCACAGATTCAAAGCAATTGGCAAAGGCAGATGACAACTGAAGAAGTGTTACTGAGTAGAGAGACAACAAATCACAGAAGACACATGTTGACACAGCCTGTGTTGATACTGCAAGCGAGTCCTACAGGAAGACAGACATTTAACTGGTGTCAGCCATCAACAGATGTTGTCCCATAACTACAGAGATAGAGCAGTATTGCAAGCAGTCATGGCAACCTGCAAGAAAACATGTATCTTTACAGGTATCTCCCAGAAGAGACTGCTGAACTGCAAGGAAGCATTGATGTCTTCAAAAATGTTAACAGTAAGAGACGTATAGAGGATGACGTCTTTCCTGAACTAGACACAGGAGCCAGGATAGGTACTAGAATAAAATACTTCATAACAGCCCCTTTTAAAATCATATTCTGATATCTGTAAGGGAGAAAGTAATTTGTTGCAGGAATAATGACACCTTACAGATTTGATATCACTAACATAAAAGCACATTTATTTTTTCAGCAAGGACTATTTACTCCGGCTCCTCCATGACATGGTTAATATGTGATTAATATTCCACTTTTAAATGCCAGAAAACAAAACTGTCAGAGTTTTAATTTTTAATTATCTTCTTGCTTTCCAATTGCAAAGATTATATATCATTTAATGTGCTGGGTTTTGTCTTACTAGAGAAATTGTACACTTATAAGCAGAATATACTTTTAAGTTGTCAATAGCTGGAATAATTGAATCTAACGGATTCTAAGGGAACTACCCTTAACCTTAACTACTGTAACAGAGCCGAACTTTCATTAAAACAATAAAAAGGCAAACATTAGCCGCTCTTCTGGTTTAAAGCCATAAAAAAGTTACATTTATTACAAAGAAACTGTGTGAAATATGGGACCTCACATATAAGCTTTTATATAAGAAGCACATTAATAACATAAAGGAGTGGAAGACTGGGAAGGGAAGAGCTATTCTAAAGTGTTACTGTGAAGGAGTGCCACAAGAGCCGAGAGAAGGCTTTTCTTCAAGAATGAAAATGAAGATAAATGATGATACAAACTACAGAGTTTAGTGAATGGGAGTATAATAGGAATATAATAATCTAATTTAAACTTCTCCCTCATCCCACATGTGTAAACTCTAATGGAATGTTAGAAACTCAAGACCTTTTATTGGTTCACTGCAGTACATACATATCTGCTTCAGAATTTGACTCAGCAAGCCTACATGGAAGATTTAAGCTGGTGTAATTTGCATGCTGAGAAGCTGTAGGAGGAACAAAAACATGCATGTAATAAGGAGTATATAAAAGTATGACACTTTATACTGTTTTTTTTATTGTTGATTAGACCACATTGTGTAGCTACAAAAGTTCATCAAAGATGTTGAAGACTCTGAGCAAACTTTAGACTAACCAGTGAGAGCAGTATAAGCAGACCAATTTTCAGGAGAAAACCAGAAAAAAAGACAAGAAATTAATTGCAGCACTCAGATACAGTCCTTTAAAGAGAATTTGGACATGGCTAAATGAATGTTGTTTGCAGCAATGGCTGTAGTGGGAACAAGGTCTTGGGATCCTAGTCTTGCATTTCAACAGTCTTAAATGTGCCATTGAACAAAACCAGTAGCTCTCTGTTTTGCCCTGTGTCTACCAATGCCATCCTGGACAAAGGTATACGATTACAGAGTCATAGAATCATAAAATAGTTTGGGTCGAAAAGGACCTTTAAAGGTCACTTGCCAACCCCCCTGCAACAAACAGGCTTAATGACTGTGGCACCAACTTCTGAATAGAGACCTTGTTTGGCAGAAGACTCTTGCCAGAGAACAGAGATTGCAGAAGAACTCCCAGAAGAGTTTAAAATCTCTTTAGAACTGTTAGAAATTGTAGAGATGAACTGAGCTGTACCAAGCCTCCTAAGGAGTACAGAAATCATGAAGAAGAGCCATTTCACATCCATACAGAATCAAATATCTGTGTTGGTATTAAATCATCACATGGAATGGCATGAATAAATTGGCTCTCTGATGAGCAAAGCTAAACTTTAGAGCAAAAGGATTTGATAAAGACATGGGAACTCTTAAGGAGATAGACGTTACTTGTGGGTGAACAAGATTGTAGAAGAAGCAGAGGCCCGAAGAAGGAATAGAAGAAGCAGGAACACTGGCAGGGGAAGGCTCCTGAGCAAGTCCTAATGACCCATAAACCATGCCTGGCAGCCAGATTGATGGAGGGAAATTCTTCCCACCTGGCAGTTGGGGGTTCCTTGGGAAAGGAGATACATTGGTACTATATAAGCAGCCTGTTTGTTATAATAAACGATTCTGGTTGCGTCACTGACCGGTATCTGTGCCTTCAATACGCTACAGTTACTCTAATTACTAATTAAAGTTACTCTAATTGTGTGTGAATTGATCCAGTAACACCTTCTTTCTGTAGGAAAATCAGAGATGTAATGATTTGCTTGAAAAGTTAGAATGAGTATTTTATGAAAGTTGGAATATTTTGAAGTCATATGTTTTAGTATGAGTGATAGGTTCTGCATCAATGAAGATGGAGCATTTGGATTTTCAGATTTACTGGTGATCAACACGGGTAAATAGAAGCACAGTCAAGATCTCAAGTTGTGCATGATTTTTAGTTGCTTCCTTTAAGGAATTCTCAGCAAAGTACAAATGAATTTTTCATTGTGAAGCTTTGCTGACATTATAATATAATTTACTGTAACAGACCAAATGAAAGAACTGTGTCAAACAGGCAAAAAAAATGAAGTGAAACAATTTAACCTTTTCAATATAAAGCATTTCTTGTAGAACATGTCGATTTGAGTGAATCAGCATTTTCTAACAGAAAATTATTCTGTTGGGAAACCTTTTAAGCAGTTTTTTTCTGTAGACATTGTTCCAAATCAAACAATCTGAAATTTATTTATTTTTTTTTTTAATGTAATAAATGTTTCTTATTTTATCCAGTTGATCTGTATATCAATAAGATGTATATCTGAATATTTAGAAATACTTCTAATTGGAGCAGTTTATATAGAATCATAGAATCATATGATATACCAGAGAGAAAACTAGTTCTTTGTACTAAATCATTTGAGATGGCAGTATGAAACATTCTGGAAACCGCTGGAAAATACTGAAGTTAGAAAAATGTGGGCTTAAGAGGAGCCAGCAGTGTGCCCAGGTGGCCAAGAAGACGTTGGTCAGCATCCTGGCCTGTGTCAGGAACAGCGTGGTGAGTAAGACTTCAGAGGTGATGTGCTGAGCACCTCACCCTGTGCTGGGCACTGGTGAGGCCCCACTTTGAGGGCTGTGTCCAGTTTTGGGCCCCTCACCACAAAAAAGACACTGAGGAGCTGGAGCGAGTCCAGAGAAGGGCAATGAAGCTGGTGAGGGGTCTGGAGAACAAGTCTTGTGAGGAAAGGCTGAGGGAGCTGGGGTTGTTCATCCTGGAGAAGAGAAGGCTCTGGGGAGACCTTGCACTCTCCAACTCCCTGAAAGGAGGGTGTAGCCAGGGGGGGTTGGTCTCTTCTCCCAAGTCCCAGGCAATGGGGCAAGAGGAAATAGCCTCAAGTTGTGCCATGGGAGGTTCAGATTGGATATTAGGAAAAATTTTTACATGGAAAGGGTTATTAAGCCTTGGAATGGGCTGCCCATGGAAGTGGTTAGACACCATCCCTGGAGGTATTTAGAAGACAGATTGACACAGTGCTTAGAGACATGTTTTAGTGATGTTTTTTTATCAGAGTTAGATCGATGGTTAAACTAGATGTTCTTAAAGGTCCCTTCCAACCCAGACAATTCTATGATTATATGATTCTATAAGTCCAGGTTGATGAAAAAATACAGAATAACCTTTTCCTTTCAATGTTGTATTGTGAGAGTGAATAATTCTACAGATAGACTTTTGAAAGACACCAGCATCTTAGCTGGGGCACTCGTACAGCTTAGAGCAGGCGGTCATAATTCTGAAGTATGTAATGAGCACAAACAGGCATTAGCTAGAAGCAAATGTTGTTTCAACCATTTTGTAAGTGGGAAACTGAGGAATGGAAAAAACAGTATACTGTAGTAGTATATATAATTCTATAATACAGTGCTACACTGGTATGCTGCACTCTAATGCTAGAACTATGCACTGTAGTTAATAATTTAAAATGAAATTATTCCAGTTTCTGTTTTTCCAAACTTAGGAACTCTGTCAAAAAAATGAAGGAAATTTTGTCTTGCAATATTTGCTTTCATTAAAAACAAGTTGTGCAGTTGTCAATGCTGATGTCTTCAAGCTCTGCTGTGATTTGTTTCCTTCAGTATAAGTGCCATTAATGTACTAAGGACAGAACTCAGAATTATGAGATGATAATTGCTATTCTTTTTCTTCTCTATTATACTTTATTGTTGTTTTTAAGTGTTGGAACATTTAGAAAGCACAGAAAAGACAAACCATAACATTAATTTCAATTGCAATTTAAATATGCAACTTTTTTGATTGTGAGTTCATGGATAAATTACCAAAAAATAAAAGAATGACAGAACTATTTCAATCTTAGAGGTAGTGATGGACAATTTATGATCCGTCTTTGGTAGTCTTTTCTTTTTTTTTGAAGGAGTCCCTAAAATTTTCCACTGTGCTTAAAAAAATGTTCAATGCTTCATAAAATCTGTGCAGACTTGCATTTGAAGGGAAAGTTAACTACCTGAAACAAAATTACAAATGTATTGGTCACACTTTTGCATTCTGTATACAAGCAGGGAGAAAAAGAGATTATTTCCTAGACTTACAATTAAAATTAATGTGATACTATAAACCAAAATGCCTGCCTCAGGATGAAAAGTGGTAGGTTATAATCTATTTTTATGTGTGTATGTAGATTATAATGGATCCATTAGATTACTTTTATATTCATGTTATTCATGGTTTCTCTGCTTTCCTCAGCATTTTAAACTCACTGAATAGATTCATTACCTTGAACACCACAAATACTAACTCCTGAGGAAGGAGGAATCAATATTTTGCCTTCTGTTTAATTGAAAATAAAAGAAAAGCTTACAGATCATAACTCTGAGAGCACCCTTGTAAAATCCTGAAGCAGATTTGCCTTCAATTAGGCTTTGTTTGCTGGGGAAGCTACCATGCAAGGAGTTCAGTTGAATTTGCTGCTTCAGATTAACTTCCTCAGGACACAGCCTTGGCCCACACTAGGTCTGAAGCTGCTCACTGTTTCTGAGTCAAGTTTGATTGCGAACACATGGTCAAGGCAAGGCAGGTACTGTGCTTGCAATCCTCTTTCTATTTCATTGTGAACTGATTGATCACTGCCCCTGAATATCTTTTAGCAAAATTTGTATAAATTATCATGTGGTTTAATTAATGGGTGATACTGGGTGCTTTAGCTTTTTCAAAGAAAAAAATGACAATAATTGAAATAATCTTTAAAAGGTCCCAAAATAATAAATGGGCCTTGGCCTTTCCATGAGTATGTCTTCGGTTTTTCTTAGACAATATTACAGAATAGCAGAATAGTGGAGTTTGGAAGAGGTGTCTGGAGGTCATCTCCAGTCCAGCCACTCTGCTCACACACAACTCAACCTGTATCATATAGATATCAGAAAATCATCATTTCTCATTCATAGCTCATCGGTGTAGAGAATTTAATACCTGTTACTTCAGTGGGGTTAGAGTTGCTTTTCTGCAACAGAAGATCATGTTTTAAGTAAAACGAAAAAACATAGAAGCTCTTCAGATGTAAAAGAGTTTTAAATCAATGAAAACAGGTCAGTGCAGTGTCATACATGGCAAAGAAAATGAAGCTCTTGTTTGTAGCATCTGAAATTTTAACTCTCAACATACTATTACAGAAGGCTAACTGACACTTCTTTGCAATCACTGTACTAAATTATGTCTAAAAGATAAATGAATCCTGCTAAGACTTGTTAATACCCATAGTGCTAGTCAGTTTAAGTATTAATATATGGGAATTAAAAACAATACTAATTTTATTCTAATTGGTCTTATTTCATATTTAGTCCTGCCATCTGTCTCCTGCTCCTGATCATATGAGTAGAATGATATTGAAAAGCACAGTACCATGATCTTAAATAATCTTTTTTTCCATCTCCTGCATCTCTCTCTTTCAGTACGTAACACTTCTGTTTGCTACTAGTAGACCCTGGAATTGTTTTTACTTTCGTAAAGGAAAAACTAAAGCTCTGACAAGATTTAGAAACATCTGGCTGAAAGCAAGATGGAGAAATCTAGAAAATAACCTTTTTTTCTGAAAAATAACCTCAAATGAAGCCCTATAACAGTAGCCGTAGTAAACATTAGTCTTTTTACTCATTTTCATTCCAAAGTGTTTGATCTAGACCCTGTTGCCCCAGCATCACCGAGTAGGTTGCAGATGCCTCTGCTGAGTAGTGTCAGCTGGAACTCTTGTGCACATGAAAATCTCTTTGGTTTAGAGGCACCAAAAACTTTTAAAGATGGGGGCCTCTTGACCAAAGTCGTAAATTTCTCTAAGATATGTAATGGACACTACTGATCTTAGCAGATGACTTTTTTAATATTCCCAGTGTCTCGGCTTAGTAGGATGTGGCCCTGGGGACTTAAACTGGCCTGTGATTTGGGCTGTAACTGCTTAGTATGGCTTAGCTATAGAAGAAAATTAATTTTAAGCTACAGGTAATAGAAATAAGCTTTTCCTACTCAGAAGATATAATTATTTCCTTTTGTACATTCATGTCTTCCTCTAGTACATATGAAAATAAGAGATGGCAGGCAACTGCTCTATATCCTGAACTTATTTGGCAGAGTTTACTGCTGCATCTGTGTTCTTCTCTTGTGGCCCTTTTCTTATGGCCTGATGCAGTAATTTTCACTCATTTCAAGAGAGAAGTAAGGCCATTTTGCTTGTGTGATACTGGGAGATCATTAACTGGAGCCTTTTCCTTATGTGGTTGTCAGGAAAACTTGTCATGGGAAAGGTCCTGGCTGGAAATGCCACTAGACTCATACTGTTGCCCACAAGAAATGTATTAATGAAAATGGAAGGATTATCAGAGGAGCTATGAGCTTTGGAAAGCCAATTGGGGAGCGAGCAAAGTCAAGAACTCAGCATTTATCAAAATAATGGTTAGCCCGATAGACTAAGGTAGTAAAAGCTAATGCAGTTATCAGCAATGAGAATAATTCATCACTAAAATGGTGTGCCTGGGATTGTGGTGTTTTTCTCCAGCAATGTTTTGAGTTTCAGCAAAACTGGTTTGGGGTTCTGGGTCACAGCAGGAGATGCATTATCCCATCTCTTCCTTCTAGCCCTTGCAATACACGAATGTAAACTCTCTTCCCTTGATAGGTCATGGCTTTCTATTGAAGAATCTTATCTCTGTGATGACCTACACGGTGTCATTTGGGGATTGCTTAAATGAACAGTGCTCTTCTTTAAGCTAAAGCATTCCTGTAGACTTTTTCCCATTTATGTTCTGGGTTTTTATATAAAGTAAAATGGATAAAAAAAAATTAATTTAATCATCACTTAGTAAATGATGGCAATTCTAAAACAGTTTCTATATCTTTCATAAATAACATTATGCACTTACAAGCTTTGTCAACATCTTAACTCTGCAAGTTAAAAGTAACTTGGTGTTCATTGTTAGATTATTGTTTCAAATCTGTAAATCCTAAAAATAACACGAAGCTATGTTATTCTCAACATTAATTTGTCTGCCAAAGGAGGACAGCATCACATAAACCAATTTGATGCCCAGTTAATGGAATTTGAGAGAATGCATTGTTCAGGGGATTGATGGAATTATTGATCTAGGTTGATGTAACTGTTGGGCAGGCAGCCAGAATTTTGATAGAACGTTTGATGAGATAAAGGATGACTAAAAAGGGGTAAGTGTAATTGCATGGAAGTCATATCTCTAGTTTATCTAGTAATCTCCCAACCGTAACCATGGACTAGAGAGTTCATATGGCTTCGTGTGTCCTTTTGATTGTTTTCTGGCTGTGGTTTTAAACACATTTTCTGCTTTCCTTGTCTGTTTAATGTACAGATGGTGTAGGTTTTATATTATGCCTAAACCCAAACTGTATTATTTCATAAATTGGATTTTTGTTTCTTTTGATTTGAGTTTAAGCTTTTGTTTTGAGACAATTAACAACTCTTTGAAATACATTATCTACATGTCTACTTGCCAGGTGCTACTCATTGTCTGTCTTCGTAAGTGTAAATATGCATGTATGCAGAGTATATTTTTCTTCATTTTATTACTACTGCAAGAAAATCCATTTATCTATCAATTTAAAATCAAAGTAAGCCTTCCTGTGGATTCTATAGATCCAAATCTTCATTAGCAACAGAGTAAGTGATCCCCACTAATGGGATCTTTGCTCCCAATGTCAGTAGTCAAATATTTTTTTGTAATAATTACCACGGTTCAAAAAGCTAAAAAAATCCTTACAGCATAAAATTTAGGAAGATTTTCAGTCTCAAAATGAGCCTAACCTTTTGCAGGCATTTCCTCCCTACCTGTGAGCCAAGGAAACACAATGGAACATTAGGAAATGTAGTTTCAGATTGCCAGCATAAGGTATACTGAATATTGCATACATAAAGTTCTTATATGTTTTCATTTGAAAACTTCAATTTAAATGTGAATTCTCCCAATAAAATAGTATCTGCATGTACTTTATTGCACTATAATTATTGCTTTCCATCTTGCCAGACCTGGCATATAATAGTGGCCAGGGATCAGTTTGCTAGTCCCCTGAAAGTGCAATTGAAATCAAGGACCTGTCTTCTGCTGTATTTTATGAGTGACACACATGTTTGAGAAAAGATTTGAGGACAGAGTTAAGCAAATGCTCTAAAAAATACTGTGTAATTTCATTTAAAAGAACAGTTCCACTGAAAAAACAAGACCCTCTCCAGAAGGCTTCTTATGTAAATGTAACCCCATAAAAGTTAGCCCTTTAACCTAGGGTAGCTATTGAGACTTTCTGCACTGTCTATGGAGGAACCTTTGTACTGCATTAGGTAATATTTCCACTACTAAGAAAAGTGTTCAAGACTGGGGGAAAAGTGTTTCTCTCTTTCCAATGGCTGTGGCAGAAAGGAGGGTAACTAGCATAAATGAGGAGTTCTAACATTCAGGTATTAGGTGAGATGAATCTCACTTTATCGTCTGTTGTTCCTTTTCTGCTGTCTCCCAGAGTCAGGCCCGTTTTTTTCTGGCCAAGATACAAGTGCAAAGCCACATTGTCTCTCTCAAGGACAGCAAGGGGCTCTCAGATCTATCATTCCCTGTTATATTAGAAGCCACGGAAGAATACTTTTGCAAAGGGGTGTTTCTGAGAAAACTCTTTCATAGATCTTACATGGTCTGGGAGGTGATTCACTGCCCAGTCCCTTGTCTGTGTCCATCCTTTGCCTAGACAGCTGTCAATGTCAAGCATGGCTACTATCATCTCTTTTCTGACTCTGTGCCCTTCCAGAGAAAACAACAGCCATCAGAGCCAACTCTCCAGGCTGCTTTCTCCCACAGTGCTTGTAAGCCACACAGGAGAGGAAGGAGTATTTTTATTCCTTTCTAGGACCTTGCATTGACACCTGAGGCTTTCTACATTCTTAGCCATGTATGAGACAGACTGTTTCTTCTAGGGGGTAGCTGCTCACATACTCTTTATTTTGTCTACTCACCACCATCAGGAATATAAAATTTCCTGGGATAAACAGAATTAATTTTTATCATTTGTGCTTTTCCGTAGTTAGACTTATAGCCCTTAGGTTCAGATAAAATTTTATCACTGTGACTTAAAAAGTTGTCCTGGGTCATTTTGCTGATCTGGGTAACTACCTACATACGTCTTCCTAGTCCATAGCAAATACAAGATGCTGCACTGAAGGCTAGATCTAATGCCCTTACTTCTTCTGGGGACCAAATGTGCACACATATCCAATTACCACCGGGCTTTGTGGGGCTTGGTAACATGCACTGCATTGAGATGCTTCATTTCACAAGACACTGTACATATACACCTCTGAATAGATATTTGGCTACATATATGTGTGTGTGTGTGTAACCATATGGACAGAAATGCTATTTAAGTTTATGGTTGCATGTACTTATATATATCTAAAGAGACATGACTCTTAAAAATACGATCTATATATTTGCAATAGAAAGTGAAGGGCAAGGTACATTTTTGACATATTAAAATAATGATTTTCAGCCTTGAGGATTTCTTTATCCTTCCATTGCAATTAGTCTTGACCTCTTTGCAAATGTAGTGGCCATTACAATGGCAGGTGACAGTTCCTGAATGACTCTTCTTTTTTGAGAACTGAGCAAATCTGTTGACAATGTGCATTCCCCATCTCTCCATTGTTGAATCCTTGTGCCATACTATGTAACAGCATCTCCATATATTATTTTCCACCTTCTGCATGTCTTTTTTTTTGACTACAGTAAAACCAGAAGACTGCTCCTGAAATTAGGTCTCTACTGCTAATTAAAAAAACTGTCTACTCTGCACATAAAACACTTAACTCTGGACTATTGAACACGCTGTTATGACTTCAAAATTGTTAAACTGGAAGGAGATACCTGTGCTAGATATTATCCATGCAGTAAAGGCATGCTAATTTAGTCAAAATTGATTTAAAAACTAAGCCACTTAGGCCAGTACAACCCCCAGTGAAGATACATTTTTGTCCATTCACACTTTATCCATATTAGTTCAGCTGACTGTGGCAAATGAGTTTATATATTGGTCTTAATTAAACTAGAATAACTTTTGGGTGTATATCAACACCAACTTTACTGTCTTTTTGGTCTGAACTTATGAGTTTTTACCTGAACATGAATTAGAGAGATTAATGCTATGGACCTATGGCTCAGTACATGTGCAGTCCCATATACAAAACCCTTGAAATACATAAGTAGTAGAAAATATAGTTTATATCCCAATCTTTATTAAAGAATTTATGATGTGTGAAAGTGATGGAGTTGCTATGATTAAAAGGAACAGCTGGTTGGAGAAAGCAAAAAGATGATACTGTTAAGATATATTTCTTTGCCAAGTCCTTGAGGCCTACTGGTCCTGGAAATTAATAGATGCAGTACCTCTAATTTTAATAAGCTAGCAGCTGCTTGTCTTGCAAGGCCTGCAGGCAGCAAGAGATGGGAGGGAATAACGAGCTGGCTTCAAGGAAACAATTCTGAAGTGCTAATTGTTGTCTGAGCTTGTCCTGTAAGGATGTTCCAGAGGCTAGAAGTAACATATTAATTGGAAAGACATAAGAACAAAAAATTAAATAAAAAAAATAGCAAAACCACAGCTGCGGAATAATGACAAAAGAAGACAAAAACTCTAGTAAATTGCAAGAAAAGCCTGCCTGACTGTTAGCTGGGTTGCATTTGGCTCTGATGTATTCTTGTGCTAGAAGCATTCTGGTACAGAGTGGGCATATAAAGTGGAGGTGACAGTGACCTATACCCAGCACATAGATTGTCTCGGTCAGATTGAACAAGGCTGTATGGCTGTCTTGTCAAATCTGTCATTGGTATAAAGCATCACTGCATTTTTTACTGGTATTTGTTTTACTGTTTTGTGGAGATGTAACATAGCCATTCTAAGAAGACTGAGTAGGCATAGACATGGCTGTGTATACTTGGTTAATAATGATTTTACCAGGAAAATGGGCTTTTACTTTGATTTATGGCAATATGATATTGCATTGGCTTCAGAACTGTTTCAAATTTGCAAAGTCAAGCCTCTAAGAAGCTCAAAGTTTAAAATTTTCAATCAGGAAGGTTGCTATTTTTAGTTTGAAATGAATCCTAGTTTTTTAAAAATACACACTTCCTCTTCATTTCCACTAGAAATAACTTAGAAGTCTGTTCCTTGAAATTAATGTAATTCTAATTTTATCCTTTGGTACTCAATTTTAATTAAATTTTCATACCAGTTTTACTGCTTTAGAGTCAATGTCAGTATCTGTGTGCCCTGGAATAAAGTATTTTCACCCCCAAAATCCTTATTTCTTATAAAATCTACTTTTCTGTTGGTATTTTGTTGCCTTTATTATAATGTTAGTATTATTTAAATAGTAAGACATAATGTTTTTTATAGTATTTTCTGCATTTTATGTTATTAAATGCAAGCACTTTTTTCTAATAAATGTACCTTAAAGTGTTCACAGTACCTTTAACATACACTGGGATAAAACTCCAGAATTTCTGATTAAGAAAAAATTAAGTGCTCACTAATGAAACCCCCAAAATAAGATACTTGATCAGAGTGAAATTCATACCTGCTCAGAAGGAACCCATAGCTGGCATAATTATTCTGCAGGTCATAACTGCTTCTTTCACTGTAATGGTGCCACATATGTCTACCACGAGGTAGATCTCATGGTAGAGGGATCTCACGGTCTTAGATATTGAGATCTGAAGGACTCTGTGAAACTAGAGAGTTTGTGTCACAGAGCAATCAGCATTGTGTTGTCTATACCAAACCTAGACAGAGTTTCTGTTATCTTTTTTGGAAATGTTCCTGGCCCAAAAGAAGACATTTTGTGAGTATGCTACTGTCCTGAAAAGTACAGTCTACACTGTTGGAGGTTAGAGAATAAAGACTAAGAATGCCTAACTCATTAAATCCTCTTTGTTTCTGAAAAGTAAATTGGTTTTTGAGTACATTCTGTGGAATTAATTAAGATACTAAAGTCAAACTGCAGTTCCGCTTCTTTTAGTTACATCTATGACCATTCAAATTTGCGTTTTTATCTCACATTGTTGTTCCATGGTTTATTTTTTTTCAAAAGAAATGTTGAACATGAAAAGAATAGAGCCTTTCACCCTAAAAATACTCAACATCTGCAAATTGCAGTTGATCCTTGTATTTTCTCCATCCTTAGTGCCTAATCTGACTATGCATATGAAGTGCTTACTTCTGTCAGACATTATATTCCTCAGAAAAAAAATACTTAGGAGATGTATTTATATTTTCTTATTCATATACCTATTCAGAATCTAAAAACATTACAGAAGAAACCTTATTTATGGTGGAGCCAGGAGTAGTCTGATGTGCTTCCTGTACAGCCAGTTCCATATTCAAAACGCTGAAGACTCTGCAGTAGAAGTGCTTTGCTCTCACCCTGTCTTTTTGGCAGTCAAATCTTTGTTTGATTTAAACTTCTTACATGTCAATCAGGTTTTATAAAATCATAAAAGAGTTGGAAGGGACCTTGAAAGACCATCTGGTTCAACCCTTTGTGGGAAAGGGAGTCTAGTGCAGTTAAACAAACACCCTGTTTAACTGCACACCAGGGAGTATTAATACTCTGTAGAAAATCTAGCATTAATCTATTTTAATCTAGCAGTAATCTATTTTACTAGTTTGACTGACTTTAAGGTAGCTAATCTCAATTGCATTTAAGTATTTATCATGTAAACAAAAAGCCATGCAAAATTAAGTGTTAAAGAATTGTTTTTGTTTGGTCAGAAACAGAAATAATGAAAGGTAGTAAACATAAACCTGAAATCAAGCAACAGTTTCTCATGGACAGAATGCAGTGAGTTTATTCCACTGGCTTCTGGAGTAATTAATTAGGTAATGTATTTAATGTGTCTACAGTGCTTTGAAAAATATGAAGAGCTTTATAACTGCTAGGAATTTTATTCCTTAATTTGTTAATTCTGTATTTATTTATTTGGTAAGAATTCCAAAGCAGCTATAAAAACCCTCAATTCTTCAAGAATTCAGATTTTGTTTCAGAAGTTTTAATATAATATCTGGTCTTTTTATTTGCAATACTTACAGTTTCAATAGTTTTGTGCAAATTGAAATACCTCATTTCTATACATCTCAAAAAAGACATACAGGGGCTGGAGTGGGTCCAGAGAAGGGCAGGGGAGCTGCTGAGATGTCTGGAGCATAAGTCTTATGAGGAGAGGCTGAGGGAGCTGGGGGTGTTCAGCCTGGAGAAAACGAGGCTGAGGGGAGACTGTATCACTCTCTACAAGTACCTGAAAGGAGAGGGTAGAGAGGTGGGTGTCGGTCTCTTCTCCCAAGTCACAGGTGATGGGACAAGAGAAAATGGCCTCAAGTCGTGCCAGGGGAGGTTCAGATTGGATATTAGGAAAAATTTTTACATGGAAAGGGTTATTAAGCCTTGGAATGGGCTGCCCAGGGAAGTGGTTGAGGCACCATCCCTGGAGGCTTTCAAAAGATAGGTTGACATAGTGCTTACTGACATGTTTAAGTAATGTGGGGGGTTCTTTTGTATGGTTTTCTTTTGTTTGGTTGTTGGTTTTTTTTTTTAATCAGAGTTAGGTTGATGATCTTAAAGGTCCCTTCCAACCCAGACAACTCTATGATTCTATGATTCATCCCCTTTCCCCTTCAAATCTAGTTTAAAGCCCATTCAATAATCCCTGCCAACTCCTGTGCCAAGAACCTTTGAGACAGGTGTACTCCATCAGTCACCAGTAGGCCTGTGGTCACGTAAACCAACCCATGATCAAAAAATTCAAAGTCCTGCTGCTGACACCAGGCTCAGAGCCAAATATTGATCTGCTGGCTCTTCCTGTTTCTTCCCTTATCCAACCCTGCAACCCTGAATGACAGAACAGAACACCTGTCATTGGTGTTCTCGTGCTCCTGACCCCTTAACCATTTGTCCCAAGGCCCAGAAGTTGGCCAAGGCCAGTTGGATACCGAGACTCCATGGTCAAGCTGGTATAGCTTCAGAGCCCTTCTGCACACTCTTCCACATGACCTGCCATGCAAACTGCTGTGCCACTCTCTGGCTGATGTGCTGCAGTGTTTGGCTGCTCTGTTCACAGTGCTCCTGCATTCCAGTGCCCTATTGC
Organism: Gallinago undulata; assembly: GCA_026546715.1. Lineage (NCBI taxonomy): Eukaryota > Metazoa > Chordata > Aves > Charadriiformes > Scolopacidae > Gallinago > Gallinago undulata. The sequence goes on along the minus strand of JAOTQQ010000032.1, from coordinate 19,502,919 downwards.
TCCCCTCTGTTCTCTTGCCTGCATCTTCCATCGCATTGGTGTGCATCGAAATTACAGTCTTGCAGCAGGAACAGCAGCCAGCACAACAAAACATGGATATAGACCAGAATGTGTGCTGCTGTCACAATAATAAAAGATTTCCAATGTCTTTGGTATTTCCTCTAAAGCTTTTGTGCTCAGATGAGAGTGGTAAAGAAGAGTTCGGCTTGAACAAGCAAGAGCTGTCAATTCAAGTATCCTTGGGAATTTTGGCTGGGGGAAAGTGGGAAAGAGAAGGGAAGACTATGGAGCCAATCCCCATAAGAGATGTCTACATCGTTATTTTTTCAGGAACGTGGCTGATGAGCAGGTGGGCATGAAATGCACTCTTTGGCCCATTGTCAATTCTATATGCACCATTTATTACCGTATAGATGCCAGGACAGCAAATAAAACTCAGATTATGCATATAAATTATAGATTTGGGCTGGTTAGCATACTATTGCAGGGAAGCAGGGCTTTATATAAGGATTCACATAAAAAATGGATACTTCTTTTTTTCAATCATTTTGCATCACGTTTTTTACTTTTATCAATGTATTTCTAAGCAATGTTCATTTTTTTCCTGTCCTTGCTTAACAGCTTGTTGTAATTGACTGGAAAATAGCAATGATATGCATCTGACTTTGTGCCAGTTGATGGAGACTGAAAAAGGGTGGCCAATGCTGTCTTCATCAGATGAGGAAAATTTCGATGGAAGGCCGAGACTTATGCATATTGTGACAGACAGGATATTATTCAAGTAGTTTATTCCAGATAAGGTATTAGTATATGAGAAATCTACGATGTGATCTTCAGCCCCGGGTTTCAGAGCTGGCTTGGACTCTTGCCCACCATATCATATCACTATTCATGTATTTCATCCAACAATGCAAGAGATAAGAACCACTCCTCAGGGGCTGTCTTGGTCATTGCAGACATGACTTGAATGAGACTGGGAGCCACCAGCCCTGTAAACATCTGTGCTGTAGGCAGGCTCATGGTGGAAGTAAGGTCAAGATGGAAATTTTCAACAGCGTGCAAAAGCCATCATATATCTTGTTCCAATCTTTTCCTAAAGAAGATCCTACCTTTTATTCTCCATGTACACCTCCAGCCTGGTCTCTAGCAGAAACTAGAAGGCTCTTACTGTCATTTTAGAAAATGGTAAGAACAGACACAGACAAAATATTCACCTTCTCAAATGTCAGCAACGCACTGCAATCTTTCCTTGTATTATACAAGCGACTGTGGTTTATTCTGTGCATCATAATGACTGAAGACACTCTAGAATGCCATTACTTTGCAAAAGATTTATGTCTTTTGTATGCACAAATTATCCAAATGAGTACCTTGTAAATAACAGTTTTGTTTTATTATGTTGTGTGTTTCCCCCCATCACTAAAATAGGAGGCTCTCTATGATAGGATTTTGCTTTCTCTTCATTTTGGGAGATTGAGGCCATGGGAGCTGTGCCTTATTCTGGATTATTTTCATATTAATCTAGAATAAAGTTTGCTCCTCGCCACTTGAGGAGCTGTTTCACAGCACTGAGGTTAACATTCACCAGGGTACTATAGGACAAGTGAAGTCTGAAAATGTAGCTTTCTAGTGTTACCTTAATTCTTACAATATTTTTCTTTTCCTTTTTTTTTTTTCTCTTTCAAGATCAGGTTTCTATGTATGATCACTGGGGCTTCTACAGTGTTGGACTGTTTGTTTTTATTACTTTCTCTACAAACTGAAATGAAATTATTTTAGTCTCTGATGTATTGTACTTGAGAAGACCTGCATTATGATGGATATATTAACCTTCCACTGGCACTAGCCCAAAATAATTTTACAGTAAAATGTACATGTACTGTATTTTAAAACCAAATTCTATCACAAAAAAGTCTCATATTTTTTAAACATCAGCATCATGCTTTTTTAATAAATTCCCTCTTCTTGATAGTTTATACATCAAACCAAAAAGATATGTTTTAAAGGATCTAAATAAAACAAAAAGTGACCTGAAAAACCATCAGTGAGAATTTCAATAGAAGAGATTCTAAGCCTGTATAAGAATTTAAAATTGGGTTTGTTTTCCTTATTTACATAAAAGTCTACCTATGTTTGTGTGTCTGCTTTCTGGTAACAGGTGGAAATGGAAAGACAATGCGGAAAAACGCACATAATGTCATGAATGCTCAAACCAGGAGGACCTCTTGTTTTCTTATCTAAAGCTTCTTTATAACAGGAAACACACCTTCTTTGACATGTTGTTCCCTGCACCCATGCCACCCATTATTTTGTTAACTATTTGTTTCCAGTGATGAAGACTTCTCCTCTGGGCTGTGTGCTTGTTGTACCTCTTAATGCTATTTAGCTTAGCAGGGCTAGCTGTGGGGATCTTTGATGTTTTTCTTTTTAAGCAAGCCAGAGAGGAGAATTTCTTTCTGATCATGACATGAACAACTATCTGATGTGTCATCTCAGCTCCTTTCGGCAGATGTTGAGACGTGTTACCAAAGGGTTCAAAACAACTACGCCTTCCTCACTCAGGTTGTTGGCTTGAAGAGTGTCACGAGTGAGTTGGCTGAATCCACGGGCCTGTGCTCAGCTGACTGGGAGTTAACAAGGACAACACAGCTAGGGTAAAACCAACAACAGCCAGTTGGATTCATTATGTTTGGGATTTGTTTATTTTTTAAGGCAACTCTATGGCCAGGTGGCCTTGCTGAAGCAGAATCTCCTCTTTCAAGCAAAATGTTGGACCATATAAACAAGCTGACCTCCAGCTGGCTAACAGCTGGGCAGCTAGCTAGGCTTCCCAAATAATCACCAGATGAGAAGGCACCTCCAGATGTGAAGCCATTGCCCTTCTTGGTCTGTGTTAGGATGGTGTCCTTGTTCTGGTGAGGATAGGACAAATTTTCCCCAGAGTCTGGTAGGAACACAGGTATTCCATCCCATGTGAGCCATGACCAGACCACACCCGGGAGCTGCCGGGGGAGGGGGCAGCAAGTAGCCCCGGGGGAGTGGGCTGGGGCGTCCCAGGTGCAGTGGGTGAGCAGTGGGGCCATAACCCTGGTTGTACATTCCTCCATCAGTGTTACTGTTTTCCTGTTCTCCTTGCTGTTCTGTGAAACTGCCTTTGTCCCAACCTATGACTTTTGCCTTTTTCTTTTCTTCCCATTCTCCTGGGGGCACGTGGAGGCGCCAGGCACCCCCTTGCTATGTGTGGACACTCCACGCCCTGTGGAGGAACAGACATTGGAGGTGCCGTGGGCTGCAGAAGGAGCTTGCAAAGACGAATTATACCAGATGCTTAATTTACAGATGCCCAGCCGCAGGTGAGGTGACTCCTCACCATGTCAACAATCCTTTTGCCTCCCAGTATACTTATTTGCACAAGCCATTTTCCAGCTTAGCAATTAGCTTTAAAAATGGGATATTTTTTTTGTCTGAAATTACCCCAGTGGGAATTATTCATCACCCTTATCTCTCATTTAGCCTCCCTTGGCTACCACTGGGAATTTTCAATCTGACCCAAATACATGAAGCCACAAAGCTTTCAGCACCATAGGGAAGAATTCAGAGGCTGCAACTCCTCTGGTGTGCTCAGGGCTAATCTGGTGGGACCACAGAGATACATCACTGTAATTGACATAAGTACTGTTGTTGTGTGCTGGAAAAGGCACAACTGCACAGGCTTGGGATCATGTTATCAACCTGTATCACCTGTCTTAAGAGTTCTTTAGAGCCAGAAGCTCACCAGAAGTATGTATAATATTTGTAAAAATCTGAACAATTAAAATAAAATTGATTCACTTGTAAAACAAACCTTTACCGACAAGCAACTGACCTTAACTGATCCATTGCTTTATTTTGTAAAATATTTAAATAGAGATCTCATAGTCATTGATGAATTATTTTTATGACCTGCTTAATTTTCCACTGCTGTCTGGAAGTTTCTTTACACAATAGGCTTTTTATTGAAAAATGATGATCTGTTGTATGGGAATGGGTCAGTTTTTTTGAAAAAGTCCTTATTTTTAGAAAGATTGGAAAGCATGTAGAGCTTGATTAAACACCCTCTTCAAAATTTTCAGAATGATTTTTTTTTTTATATATTCCTACTGATTTTCCTCTTCTGATACTCAGTCATTTAAAAAAGAAAATAAAAAAGGCCAAAACCAAAATAAAGTGTTTTAAAACACTTTTATGTTCAAGTTTATGAAGAAAACTTTACAGTTCTTCCATTTCATCCTGAAAAATGTTTCTCATTTGGAAAAATCTTTTTTTCACCAGGTTTGTTAAACTTCACTATTCCTTATTATCCAAATCTATCATATCTGTATTCTTTTTAAAGAAGAGAGAAATTGGCTTGAAATTGCCTGGTAGTAAAAGCTATTTCGTAGCAAATTATCATAAATTTGCCTTGTTTCCCTTAACTACATAATTTCTACATGTGCTACCATGAAAAATTAAAACAAACTTCTGTGTTGAGATACTTTCTCATGCAGACTGCAAGATGTCTATGGTTCACAGGCTTAACTCAACCTCCTCTCTGTTATGGTCATTTTTGATTAGGAAACTCTTAATTTCCAGTAACTGACTAGAGCTGATGTTCTCTAATTGTTTAGTTAACTAGATTTTATTGCATTCCAGTGACAATACTCTACTCTGGATTATTGGTTTGGCTGTCACAGGAATAGCAGGTCATACAAATGTTCTGATTATTACACAATGTACCAACCCAGTTCTGCTTTCTGGGCAAGTAGGTTTGCAAGGCTGAGTACCAAATGAAACAATAGAGTACCAAGGGAAAATCAAATCAAGTGGATTTACATTTACAGTGACAGGAAGAAAGGGTTACTCTTGTTCTATTCATAATGTAAAGCAATTATTCTCTCATGAGGATCACAACCTGACCTCGGTAACAGGAAAGATCATGGAGAGGATCATCCTGAGTGAGCTCTCAAGGCAAGTGCAGGGCAGCCGAGGGATCGGGGCCAGCCAGCATGGGTTTATGAAAGGGAGGTCCTACCTGACCGACTTGATCTCTTTCTATGACCATGTGACACGCTTTCTCGATGAGGGGAAGGCTGTGGATGTTGTCTACCTGGACTTTGGTAAGGCCTTCGACACCGTCCCCCATGGCATTCTCCTGGAGAAACTGGAGAATCATGGCGTAGACAAGTGTACCTTCCGCTGGATTAAAAACTGGCTGGATGGCCGTGCCCAGCGAGTTGTGATTAATGGAGCAAAATCTGGTTGGCGGCCG
>JAOTQQ010000032.1:19447053-19482880 GCA_026546715.1 Gallinago undulata | reverse complement strand
AGGCATTCAGCAACTCAGCCTTCCCTGCATCCTCTGTTACCATGGCACCTGACTCATTCAACAGCAGGCCCACATTTCTCTAGCTTTCCTTTTGCCTCCAATATAATTGAAGAAGCTCTTCTTGTTGTCTTTGACATGTCTTGCCAATTTTAATTCCAAGGAGGCCTTGGCTTTCCTTGTTTCTTCCCTACATAGTTTACAGCTTCTCTGTAAACCTCCCAAGCGGTCAGTCCCTTCTTCCATTCGGTGTAAACCTCCTTCTTCCACTTTAGTTTTTTCAGAAGGTCACTGCTCAACCACCCAGGTCTCCTGCTTCCCTTGCTTGATTTCTTGCTTTTGGGAATGCACTGGTCCTGAGCTTGGAGAAGGCAGTGTTTGAATATTGCCCAGTAATTGTTATGGGAGCGGGTTTTCCCTTACACAAATAGGAAAGACCTTAGGGTGCTTCTTAGTACCCTTCTTCACAAAGGCCTCCAAACTTTTATAATTTTCTGCAATCAGCACTAATCTTACTGTAATCACTACTGCTCTTATTCCTCTGCAGCTACAGATAATAAGTATGAAGAACAAGCGTAAAAAATTCTTTTCCTTAAAAAAGACAGCAGAAAATAGTGTAAATAACATTAACAATCTCTGGCATATCTGTGCAGCAACAAATTAGGAAACTGAAAGCAGTTCTTAACCAGACAAACATCTCACAGCCCATTCTCTGGTTGAAGGGCATTTAGCTAACCATTATATGGTGTTTTCTTCCTGTGTATCTGCACACTACATGCCCAAATGGATCATGGTGCCCACCTGATTAACTCCAGAAGTGAAGATACCACAGGGTAAGCTTTAATGCAAGTTCCTTGAGTCTCCTATGGACTCCTCCATCTATCCTCAGCTGCTGAACTTCTGCTGCCATGTCTAGTCCAAGCTAGTTAGATAAAGTTGCTTTAACCTGCTTAGAATCTAGCACATGACCATCACACTACCTCTCTGGCATGCAGGGTTATTTCTTATCAGGTAAACAGTTACAGGATAAAGAAAGAACACACCTTTGGCTTAGGTCTTATAATCAGGCACAATTTGCTTCCTTAAAGATTCGTGGTCACAGAATCACAGAATAGTTGAGGTTGGAATGAACCTCAAGATTATCTGTCCCACCACCCTTACTCAAGCAGGGTCACCTATAGCCAGCTACCCAGGACCATGTCCAGACAGCTTTTGAATATCTCAAAGGATGGAAACTCACAACTTCCCTGAACAACCTGTGCCAGCACTCAGTCACCCTCACAATGAAGAAGAGTTTCATGATGTTCAAGACAAACTCCAGAGTTTAAGTTTGTGCCCATTGCCTCAGATCCTGTCACTAGACACCACTGAAAAGAGCCTGGCTCTGTCATCTTTACGCCATCCCTTCAGGTATTTACCTATATCAATAACTTTCCCCCTGGATCTTCCCTTCTCCAGGCTCAACAGTCCTAGCTCTCTCAGCCTTTCTTTATAGGAGAGATATTCCAGTCCCTTAATGATTTTAGTTGTCCTTTGTTGGACTCTCTCCAGTACATCCATGTCTCTCTTGTACTGGGGAGCCCAGAACTGGACAGAAAACTCCAGGTGTCTGAGTGCTGAGCAAGGGGGAAGGATCAGCCCACATGGCATGCTAGCAACAGTCCTCCTAGTGCAGCCCAGAAATCCATTGGTCTTCTTTGCTGCAGGTGCATGTTGCTGGTTCATATTCACCACGATGTCCACCAGGACCCCAAGGTCCTTTTCTACCAAGCTGCTTTCCAGCTGGTCAGCCACCACAGTCTTTGTGTATTCCCCCCTGACTGGAGAGCATTCTGACTCTGCTCAGTTTATAACCATTTAAATCAATTGGTATCCTTTCTTTTTCAATAATTCTGTCCTCCAAAATCTTTTGACCTACCCATTCACATTTTCTGCTTTACTGTTCTGGTTAATAAACAATTGTGTGAATAAATCTCTCTCTCCCCTACATGCATATCTGCTGAGGCACCTTTTCTTTCTGGAATAATTGTCTTTGTGTTCTAGTGAGGAATTGCTGCAGTGATGATAATGAACACAAAGTTTGTATTTCTGGAGAGGCTGAATGAATTAAGGTGTTTATGTCTTCATCATATAATCCTAGAAAGCAAGCAAGCAAGCCAAAAATTGAGGAGTAGAGAAAGGAGAAACCTGTAGAAGTATTTTCTGTAAAGCAAGTTTTAAAGAAGTTTTCCAGGGACATCAGTGAAGTTTGTGAAAGGCCATTATTTGGTTTTCACATGTAAAATTGTATGTCCAGCTTTAGATTGAGCAGTTTCCTCTTTCTGTAAATGTCTCGTAAGTGATGCTAACACGCAAGAAACTATAAGGAAGACTTTAAAAGATAAGATCATCTAAATCTGCATTGAATCCGAATCCTGCTATTCAAAATTACTGTGTTCAGCAATTCCTCTCCCAGCAATCTTGTTCACCCACTGAACAAGCACTTTGGCATTAGTAATTTATGCCATGCACGCACCAACAGACACTTGAAGTGCCTGTATAGATTTATTCCAACAATTGCTTGAAATCTGGAGCAATGTGCATTTATATTTTTATGTTTCCACTTGAAGCATCTTTCCCTTATCACCCAGGAAACTACATTTGGACATTTTTGATAAAAGGCCGTGCTATAACTGAGGTCATTTTTATAATTGATCTCTTGAGGTTTGTGAGTCATGATGAGATTTTGAACAAAGAGTTTAACCCATGCTCATTCAGCATGGTGTCTGTCATGGTCTTGTGATGGGTTTCATATAATAGACCTTATAGCCATTTGTCCTGGTTCTGGTGGGGATAAGATAAATTTTCCCATGGAACTGGCACTAGATACAGGTATTCCATACCATGTGCCCAGTCTATAGCCAGGACCTAGGGAGGGAGCAGGAAGTCGATGCTTGTAGAAATGGGGATTTTGGGGTCTGGTAAGTGAGCAATGGCACAGTAATTGTGTTTGGTACATTCCTCTATCACTATTATTGTTGTTGTTTTCCTGTTCCCTTTGCTGTTCTGTTAAACTGCCTTTATCTCAGCCCACAAGTTTTGCCTATATCATCTGATTCTCCCCCATGGCTGTGGTGGGTTGAGAGAGTGGCTGTGTGGTTCTTTGTTGCCAGCTGAAGCTAAACCATGACTCCAGTCTATAAAATAATTATCCTAGTCCTGAATGTAGATGCTACTCCTTTATCACTGATGGTCAAGTGGTATCTTAATATTGTCTCAAGAAAACATTTCAAGTATTTTTTTAGTTCGTCTTACTTCAAAACAAGGCTACAGAACTGGTACTGCATAAGCATTTATGCCTTCAGAGACCTCTTTCTTTACGGCCAGATGATCATGCTTACATCCTTGCACAGTGCTTATTTCCCCCATTCAGATTGCAGGCTTTGTAAAAAATTTAAATTACAAACAAAGCAAAGTGTTCATGAAAAGTGCATTAGCTGCATGAGCTAGAAATACAGAAATTGAACATGTGATTTATGCAAATTATGGAATTTGCAATTGCTTTCCAAATTAAGCCACTAATCTGTAACGTAAACATGGTAAAAACATTCTTTGAGTGTAGCATGAAAAATGATGTATAACTACTGCATAAAAGGCTTTATTTCTGGTTGTGCCTCCTAAAAACAGGAAATAGAATTGGTAAGGCTGTGTTGCAGTAAAATTGATATTAACTAGAAAAATGAAATGTAACATGTAATTAAGGCAACCAAGGGAATATGTTGCTGCTGCTAAAAGTCCTCTATACAGTCCCAATTCCATTTGATTTTTTATAGAGAAATAGTACCTAGACATGATTTATCTAAGATTAGACTGAAGAACTAACTACTAAACAATGTAACTTTGTTGATAAGCAGGATAGTCCTGTCAAAAGAGTGATGAACTCTAGGCATGGTCAGCAAACTGAGAGAACCACCTGGAACTGCCAAGATTAGTGGAGAAGTAGGTAAAGAAGTAGGTAAAAGGTTATTCCATCAGGGGGGGAACATAACTAGCAACTTATTGGCCGCCTACCCAAATGATACCACCTACTCAGAAGATAACAATGGAAGAAGAAGACAGAATGCACACTAATTTTCATAGGAATTGAAGAAATCTCAACCAAACATTCAAGAGAATAACAGTGAATATGTCTTAATTGTTAGAATATGTAATAAACAGTGTATAAAAAGGGAAATTTTTGAAACTAAGGTGTGCTCCCATCTTGAGACATGCACCCCATTTTTGTGCATTAATGGAATAAATTTGGAAATACCTCTTTCTCTGTGTGGTGTTGGCTAGCACTCTGGGTAAAAAAAACAAATTTGGGATAACCCTCAGCAAGGAATCAAACAGCTGACATTAATTTTCTTTTGTGGCTTGTGATTTCTTCTGTTCTGGTGTGGAACTATCAAACTTTGCATGAAAACCATGAATTTGCATGCTAAATTTTACTCCATTTTGTTAATTTGGTAAACACCCAATTATTTTCAAGGTTCTTTTTAAAATGGTGATTTTAAGCAAATCTCCTTGTAACCACTGATATAAGTCGTGATCTATTTGCTGAGACGCAGACTTGCTGCTGAGACTCTGCCCACACAGAAAGGGCACTGCACACAAAAATGCCATCTTCTTAGACTTCATGCTGTGAAGATAAGATCTTCTAGAGCTCCAAATAATGGACAAATAATGTAGTTATTGTATCCCGTTAGATCCTCAACTGGCCAGGATCTTAAGAAGATGGTGAAACCTGTCTTGCTAATCTTTGAACATATATGTGTTTATTCATTCATGACCAAGATACTACTCTGACCCTACAGCCCTAGATCCTGGTGGGAGAGCAGCAGATGTCCCTCCTGACTTTTCTTCTGCTTTCCTGGTCTTTTTTTACTCCAGTTGGGAAATGATCATCTTATAATAATCAATTTGTTTTTAATTTCTGAACGGGTTTTACAGACTGAATGTAATCTGAGCATTTTAAAGCTTTTCCCTTGGAACATGCCATCACTACATTCATTAAAATATCCTCTGTATAGTCACCTTTTATCAAGTAAATTATAGGGACTATCATTCATTTGGCATTTAACAGCTTTTTATTATACTTTTCTCCATTCAGTATTATTAGTTAGAATTTATAGGTAATAGGTAAGGTTGTGTTTCACCAAGCTGCTATTTGATAAAATAGACTGAGTGTATCACCACGTATAAAGAAATTATACTCAAGCTAAAGAAAAGAGGGATGTAAGTTAAAGAAAAGATGGATGTGGATCTTAAAACATTTATAGTGAACTTAAAATACAGTACATACTGTCTGCTTTCTAATTGCCCAAAGAACAACAGAATTAAGGTTTGTGAAGAGTTTGTGCAGGTCTGTGATGAGAAAAACTACTCAAGATTTTGCTTGCCTTTGTATGTCTTCATTGCATATGATGAAGTCATCTGTGTTGAAAACAAAGTGGTCTTTACTTTTTTCTGCAAACTGTGGTGATATTCTTGTAGCTGAGTTCACAAACTTATTTTGATAGTCATTCACTCCACAATCTTTCCGCTTCAGATTGCCTTCTCCAGCCACCAGCTGGAGCACCTTTGTGCTACTTGACCTTGTAGAAACACATGTCTAGAATCGCCATCCCCTTGGTAACTTGAAAGTTGGTCAGAATCCTGAACATTTATTTGTTAATTTTTCCACAGTCAAATTTAGCTTGCTTGACTCTATATTCTTCTGAAGCCAGAGAACATACTGTATAGAACAGTACTCACAGTTGAGTAGCAGTTTGCATTTGCGGATGAATAAAACATAAGATTTGACCACTGCACTATAAAATAGGACAAATTCCTAGATTCTTGTATTTTACTACATGAATGTAATTGTTCACTATTTACAAGTGTCAGGAACACAATCAGAAATGTTTTCTTGTTACATGACCAAAACACACTGTGTACAGGTGCAGCAAAAGCTTATTGAATCACATAACCTCTGGCAAGTCTATTTCACAAATAAGCATTTAATAGGGAGTGATAGAAAATGAGTTACTACATTATGATGAGAAGTTTAACCTTGTAACCCTAAATTCTGGATACAGTGAAACATGAGTTTTAGTGTCATTTCTTTTCTCACTATCAGATTGCCAAGAAATGGGGTATTGGCACTACAACTTATTTGAAGTTACCTGCTGTTTTATGTGAATCTGCGAAAAAAACTCTACTCGAATAATATGGCATATAGGTGTTATTTTCTGTCTTCTCAGACTACACTGGAAAAAATACAGGACTGCTGTTCCCTTCTTGTCCATCTGCTCCCACCTAGAAATTGAAGTCTTTTTAGACTAACCTTCTATTTAAATATACATCACCAAATGGGAGGTACAAAAGAGGGTTTTATTAAATGTTGGTGAAGAGGAGCAAGCTGCAGGAGCAGCAAATTAAGTCCAGGGAATGGAAACTCTGTTTTCATGAGAATCTTTCTATTAATAAGAAACAAAGAAGAAAACCACAGAAAAATCACAATTTATATACATGGTCTCTAAATAAAATGTTTTTATTCCTTGAGATGTCAGCAACTCTTCAGTGCTTGGTGCATCCATATATGGGTATCAGAGTATTACTTATAGCTATGTGTATATTACCCATAACAGAGGAATTCATCTTTCTGATTATGTCGATGTGCTTTAGTATAATTTGCTGAGATAGACACAGAAATATACTTGATTGCAAACCATGATTTGAAGACTCCGTAATTGCCTATTAAGTCTAGGATTAACCAAAAGGAGATCATAAAACAGCATGATACAAAATGCTAAGGGATTGCAAAGTTATTTGAGGACATAACTTTTAAACAACTTCGACATTCCTCTGGGCCAGTCATTCTGACTAGAATTTTATTCCACTAATGGCCCTGGTATGATCAGTGAGACTCTGCAAAATAAAGCACAACTCAGTGTGAGCCAGCATGGCAAAAAATGTGTCCATGCTTTCCTGTGTTTCTGTGTTCATATGCTTATTTGTAGTTACTCGAGGAAATAATTTGTTGGTACTCTTTGATACAAAAGTGCAAATTAAATTGAGTATATTTTTCAAGAGCTTGCTTCTTCCACTGTGATTTCTCTGCATCACAAGCAAAAGGATTGCAGTCTATCCACATGATCTTCATATTTCTGGTGTTTAAGGACTGAACTAGTTTGTTGGACTAGATGATCTTTAAGGTCCCTTCCAACCTAGAGGATTCTATGATTCTATGAACATGAATTCATTGGAAAGAAAGTACTGTTCTCACTTGATAGCCAAGGAGCTGAGGTACACACTAGGTGGAACATTTGAAGAACAAAAGAAGTTGAGATAAGGATTCCTAGACTTCCAGAGGAGGCAATTTTCTTTTTAGTTAGTTTTTATTGTCTTTCTTGGTGTTGAGGATGAAATGGATTAAAATGGTTATTCACAGGGGTTTGAAGACTTTTTTTCCCCAGTCTACAGGAACAATCTACTTCACTTTTTATTAATTTATATCAATTGACATATTTAAAAACCATTAACATCTGCTCTTCTGAGTTCATTGCCTTTCTGGTAGTTACAGCTTTGCTATATGATCCATGAAGTTGTAAATGACCTCAATTTCTCCCTTGTTCATTCTGAAAACTAGTGATGACAATCTGTTGCTCTCTGAATTGAGCTTTGCACTGCAGGCTGTATTATCAAAGACATTTTCTTAATAAATGTTTTTATTCATAGTTGTTCAATCAAATAATGCTTTTGAAGAGGCAGAAATGTTTCTTAGTGTGATAGGAGATGAGAAAGTGAGAAAAAAAGTGTCACACAAGGAAGATGACAGTTCCATGCGACATTTAAGCAACAGACCCTTAACTATGCTGCTTACAAGGTACAAATTGATCCCTAGCTTATCACATTGGTCTCTTGATGGCTTTGTCTGTCTGACGTATCAATTTATTCTTTTTTATTATTATTATATGTTTCTTTTTAATCCAGTAGCCTGTGTGAAAAGGTAGAGACATCTCTCAGTTGTTCTTGTGGGCAACTGCTTGGGACCAAGCCCAATGCTGCATGCTTTCACAGTTCTCCTTTCTGGTGCAGGCTGCAGAACACACAGCACAGCAGAGGTGTATTGCAATGGAGCAGATACACTCCTAAGAAAATTCAATTTTATTGTTGTGTTGCAGCTCATACTAATATTGCGGTGTACTTCAAGTGGTAATGGTCAGCAAGTCAGGTCTCATTGCAGCATTTCAACCAGTTCTATGTCTGAAATATGTTCTAAAGGACTTGTTTTTCATCAAAAAACAAGAATCATAGAATCATTTAAGTTAGAAAAGACCTTTAAGATCATGAACGAGCACTTCCAAGTCCACCACTAAACCATGTCCCTAAGTGCCACATCTACACATCTTTTAAATACCTCCAGGGATGGTGACTCATCCACTTCTCTGAGAAGCCTGTTCCAATGCTTAAGAACCCTTTTGGTAGAGAATTTTTTCCTAATATCCAATGTAAACCTCTCCTGGAGCAACTTGGTGACACTTCCTCTTTTCCTATTGCATGTTGCTTGGGAAAAGAGACTGACACCCAACTTGCTACAACCTCCTTTCAGGTAGTTGTAAAAAGCAATAAGGTCTCCCCTCACCCTCCTTTTCTCCAGGCTAAACAACCCCCATTCCCTCAGCCACTCTTCATAAGACTTGTTTTTTAGACCTTTCACCAACTTCATTGCCATTCTCTGGAGATGCTCCAGAACCTCAATGTTTTTCTTGTGGTGAGGGGCACAAAACTCAACACAGTACTCAAGGTGCAGCCTCAGAAGTGCTAAGTACAGTAGGGAAATTAATTCCCTAGTCCTGCGAGCCACACTATTTCTGATACAAACCAGGATGCTCTTGGCCTTCTTGGCACCCGGACAAAGTGTCAACCAACATCCTCAGATCCTTTTATGCCAGGCAGCTTTCCAGTCACTCTTCCCCAAGCCTGAGTGTTGAATAGAGTTGTTGTGACCCAAGTGCAAGACCCAGCACTTGGCCTTGTTGAACCTCATACATACTTGTGGAACTGCTGGAGACAAGTTCCGAAGAGAAAGATCTGGGGGTCCTGGTAGACAGCAAAATGACAATGAGCAAGAATTGTGCTCTTGGGGCCAGGAAGGCCAACGGAATCTTGGGCTGCATAGGGAAGACCATGGCTAGTAGGTCGGGGGAAGTCATTCTCCCCCTCTACTCCGCACTGGTGAGGCCACAACTGGAATAATGCATCCAGTTCTGGTCTCCCCAATTCAAGAGGGATAGGGAACTGCTGGAACTGCAAAGGGCAATGAAGATGATTCAAGGATTGGAGCATCTCCTTTATGAAGAAAGGCTGAGAGAGCTGGAACTCTTTAGTCTGGAGAAGAGAAGGGAGACCTTATTAATGCTGACAAATATTTAAAGGGTGGTTTAAAGGAGGAGGTAACCAGACTCTTTTCAGTGGTTGCCAGTGAGAGGACGAGGGGCAATGGGCACAAGTTGTAACATGGGAAGTTCCACTCAAATATGAGAAAAAACTTTGGGGTGAGGGTGCCAGATGCCTGGCACAGGCTGCCCAGGAAGGGTGTGGAGTCCCCTTCACTGGAGATTTTCAAGAGAGCTCTAACATGCTCTAGGCAATCCTGCTTCAGCAGGGGAGTTGGACTAGATGATCTCTATTGTCCCTTCCAACTCTAAAATTTCAGTGAAATTCAGTAAAATTGGCCTCAGCCCATTGATCTAGCCTGTCCAGATCCCTCTGCAAAGCCCTTCTACAGGGCAAGCAGATCTCAAGACTCCAACCCAACGATGTTGTCTGCAACTTACTTAAGGTGCACTTGATCCCCTCATCCAGATTATTGATTAAGACATTAAACGGAACTGGCCCTGGGGAACAACAGTTGTGACCAGCTCAAAAAAACTCCATGGTCTATTATATATGGAAATTTTCACCTCTTTTTGCAAAGCTCAGGATTCCCCAGATTATAACTAGTGCTCCCTGCTGCAGACTAGCTTTTGAGCCTATTCAAGGTCTTGGGCTATTCCTTCACCTTTTCTCTAAACTGCAGAGAAATGGGTTTGATGGATGCAAAATTCAATGGATAAGTAATTGGCCACATCCAAAGAGTTATAGGCAGCTGCTCAATATCCAAGTGGAAACCAGTTAAAAGTGGTATCCCTCAAGAGTCCATATTGGAGCTAATACTATTAAATATCTTCATCAATGACCTAGATAGTGGGATTGAGTGCAACATCAGCAAGTTTGCATACGACACCAAGCTGAGTAGTGCTGTTAATGTTCTTGAAGGAAGGGGTGCCATCCAGGGGCACCTTGACAGGCTGGGGGAGTGGGCCATGCAAACCTCATGAAGTTCAACAAGACCAAGTGCAAAGTCCAGCTCTTGAGCCCATGTGACCTCCCCTATCAGTACAGACTTGGGGATGAATGGATTGAGAGCAACCCTGCAGAGAATGATTTAAGGATACCTGGTGGATGAAAGATTGGACAGAAGCTGGCAATGTGTGCTTGCAGCACAGAAAGCCAATCACATCCTGGCTGCATCAAAAGAGCTGTGGCCAGCAGGTGGAGGGAGGTGAACATCCTCTTCTATTCTGCCTTCATGAGACCTTTCATGAGACTGCAACCAGCTGCAGGGATCTTAGTGCAAGAAAGAAAGGACCTCCTAGAGTGGGTCCAGATGAGGGTCACAAAAATCATCAGACAGCTGGAACACCTTTCCTGTAAAGAAAGGCTGAGATAGTTGGGGTTGTTCAGTCTGGAGAAGAGAAGGCTCTGGTAAGACCTCATTGCAGCCATTTATATTGGGATTACACAATAAGGCTTTGGTAACGGGGTCTGCAGGTGTGGCTTCTTTGAGAAGATCCCAGAAGCTGCCTCCATTTGAATGGAGGCAGTTCCAGCTGGACTATTCCAGTCCAGATGGACCCGCCTTTGGCCAAAGGTGAGCATATCAGCAATGTGGCTAGCATCTCTGATAACATGTTTAATAAAGGGTAAAAACTGCTGTACATCAGCAGCTGGGAAAGAGGAGTCAGAATATGTGAGAGAAATAACCCCGCAGACACTAAGATTGGTGAAGAAGGAGGGGGACTAGATGTTCCAGGTGCTGGAACAACAATTCCCCTGCAACCCTTTGTGAAGACCATGGATAAGCAGGTTGTCCCTCTGCAGTCCATGGAGGTCCAAGGTGGAGCAGATACCCACGCTGCAGCCTGTGGAGGACTCCATGCTGGAACAGGTAGATGTGCCCTAAATGAGGCTGTGACCCCATGGAGAGCCCACATTGGAGTAGGCTTCTGGCAGGAACTAAAACCTGTGGGGCAGGTTTTCTGGTAGGACCTGTGACCCTGGGGGGGATCCACCCTTGAGCAGTCAGCTTCTGAAAGACTGCACCCCATGGAAAGGACCCATGCTGGTGCAGTTCTTGAAGAATTACAGCCTGTGGTGGAGAATTTTGTGAAGGACTGTATCCTATGGGTGGGAGTCCATGTTGGAACAAGGCAAGAGCTTGAGGAGGAAAGAGTGAAAGAGATGAAGTGTGATGAACTGACTGAAATCCCCATCTAACTTTCCACTTGTGGACAGAATTTAGAGAAGTCTGGAGTGAAGATGAGTGCAAAAAGAAGGGAAGGGTGGAGGGAAGGTTGATTTAAATTTGTTCTTATTCCTCATTATCCTACTCTGTTTGAATGGCAACATATTAAATTAATTTCCCCAAGTTAAGTCTGTTTTCTCCCCTCCAGTTGAGGAGGGGGAGTGATAGATAGGCTTGGTGGGCACCTGTTGGCCAGCAAAGGTCAACCCACCACACCATTCAATACTTCAAGGGAGTTTATAAGATGGAGAAAGACTTTTTAGCAGGGCCTGTAGTGACAAGACAAGCGGCAAGTCGTGGATGTTCCATCGTTGGAAGTGTTCAAGGTCAAGTTGGATGGGACTTTGAGCAATCTGATGTAATGAAAGATGTTCCTGGCCACAGCAGAAGGTGGTAGAGTAGAACATCTTTAAAGGTCCCTTCCAGCCGAAATCATTCCGTGATTCCATCATTGAGAAGTATAGATATGATTAATGGCAATGGCAGCCATAGAACAAATATAGATAAGTAAATCATATTATGACAAGCAGCCTGTAAAACTACATCTTTTTACCTACCTCAGTCAAGAGTTTCATTTGCAATTATTGGACAGAAGCTATGTCCTCTCTTCAGAAGACAGAGAAGAAACTGTTCAGATAGATGGGCATGGGCATCTTTCCCCTTTTACATGCTCTAGGGGATCCCACATGGCCTCCAGCAGCCCCTCCAGAGCCCATAGGTCTCCCTGAAATCTATCTGCAGCTTTGTCAAGACACCCTGGTACGTAAAGATGATCATTACCAATACTCTGACTATACTGTACAGGCTCCAGCTATTTTTCCTTCCTCAAATACCTCTCTTTCCTCCAAAAGCCATCCAAGTCCAAACTGCTTCTTTGACCCCTTATGTAAAACACTTGAGTCATCTTGTCAGGAGATGGGAGCAACACAGCATGATTTCAAATCATGCAAGTGGGGCTGCAGCTGGTGAGTAAACACCTTGCCAAAGAGGACAGTTTGAAAGTCATTTACAAGTCAATGTTTATCAGACAGATCACAAACCAATGCAATTCCTGATTCATTCCTAAATAACCTACACTGAAAATAGATGCTTGATGAATTAGAGGGAGAATAGATTCCATGCTAAGCTTGATAACTTGGCTAATTCCCTGACAGTTGTTTGACAGGTGAATTATCACTAAGCTAAAAAGTAAATTATCTCTGAGATTTTCTCTGGGCTAATACATGGCCCACTGAAGAGATGTCATGTAGATAATTCAAATTATCTGCTGTTGTTACAGAAGGTCTTGGGCACAGTTTACTAACAGCGCCCTACTAACCATTTGAACAATGGGTGCTGGCCAAAGCCAGCTATTTAAAATGCTCAGTCCTGAACAGTCATAATTAACCTGCTGAGCTATAAGCATTTCACCATGGCCCACACCCTCTCTCTGCTGTGTAGAGAAATGAGACCTGAAAAAGATCTTTAAGCATCATTAAGTCCAATTACATTCTAAGTAGGACCGGCTGTTAAAAGACTCTCTTATTTAAGCTTTTTCCCCCTTTGTTCATCCAACCAAGGATGTGTTATGTCCCAATTCTCCAGGTCCCAAACAGGTTGTTTTCATACACGGATAAAGAAGCAAAGGGCTTTTTTGCTTAATACATTGTTACATCAGTATTATCAATACTTAAAATGGCATTTACCTTAGTAACCAAGCGGAATAATTAAAAAAATGCAAATTTGGAGTCCTAAGAACTAACAACTTTTCATATAAGTTTTTTGAGAGACATTTTTATTCTTTTTTTATAGAATGGTAACAATTATAATGAGCATAATTTAATAAAAGAGTGGAAAGACGGTCTGCACTCATTTTGTTCTAAGTGAGTTTGAACACAGTGACCTAGCACAGCTTTTACACAGAAGTAAACTTGCATCAGGGCTCTCTGTCATTAATAGCCAGCACAAATGTAGGTCAAGCTATTATCTATGGTGGACTGAAATTTTAATTACTTCCATATCCTAAGGGTGTAGAGGGTAACAATACTTAAGCACGCCCTTACAAGAAGATGGCTTCTATATGGCACTAAATGATACAGAAGTGGCATACTTGCCTTCACGTGAATTCAAAGCCAGACAGAGCTGCTTTTGCAAAGTTAAGCTTCTGGGCTTCAGAAGTCCAAGGATAGGATGAATAAGTATAGAAAGAAGAGCAAGCAACCATGTAAGGGCAAGAGGAGAAGAGACTGTATTGCGCTTCATTTTTTCTTTAGCAATGGTACAGAAACTTGCATTGGACAATTCTGATTGGTGAGGTCAATGGGATTTTTATCACTACTGCTTCCTAAAGGAAGCAGGAAAGATGGAAAAGGACTCTTTATCGGGGAATGTAGTGATAGTAACAGTTTTAAAATGAGAGAAGGTAGATTTAGAATCACAGAATCACAGAATCATATGGGCCAGAAGGGACCTTCAAAGGTCATCTAGTCCGACCCCCCGGCAGTCAGCAGGGACACCCCCAACTAGACCAGGTTGCCCAGGGCCTCGTTGAGCCTTCGCTTAAATGTCTCCAGGGAAGGGGCCTCAACCACTTCCCTGGGCAACCTCTTCCAGTGCTCCACCACCCTCATTGGAAAGAACTTACTTATTCCTAATGTCTAACCTAACTCTGCTCTTCTCCAGTTTAGATTAGATATTAGGAAGAAACTCTTTACAGTGAGGGTGGTGAGGCACTGGAACAGGTTGCCCAGAGAGGTTGTGGATGCCCCATTCCTGGAAGTGTTCAAGGCCAGATTGGATGGGGCTTTGAGTAAGCTGATCTAGTGGAAGGTGTCTCTGGAATGAGATGATATTCAAGGTCCCTTCCAACTCTAACCATTCCATGAATCTATGATTCCTTCTCTCTCTTTGAGAAAGTGCTCACTTTAATTCCATTGGGCTTGGGAGGCAGAGGGATGGCTGCCAGTACCATTGCTATGACCCAGAAGGGGAAGCTTTCTTGTGCTCTGTGCCTGTGTGAAGGGAGCTGACGTTGGTCTGAACAGGATGGCAGTGAACTTTGGAGGTTTGCTAAGAACCTGCTAGACTTCCTTTGCCTCTATCACACTGCCTGTGATCTGACAGAGCAGAACCAGTCCATCAACCTGATATTTACTTCCACTTTCACATCATACCATATGTCAGCTTGAGGGGAAGCTGCTCTAGGTGTCCTCTTGGTATTTATAATGTTCTTTCCCTGCAGATGCCAGCTCCAACCAGGAGCTCTTACTATTTCTTACCCCACTGACAAAGTAACTAAAATGAAAAGACCTGCATGGAGAAAATAACCAAGAAAATAGATTAAATTTCTTTGCTAGTCTGAACTTCCCATAGGAGGTCTAAATGTGTCCCTCTTTAATTCCTGCAACAGCTACCACTGATTTCAAGAGCTGGATCTGTCTTTGCATTTGGATCTTTTTGCAAAACCTTGGTGAAGTTCAGCGGGTATGGCTTCCAACTCTAAAGTTATATAATGCATATAGAACATGAATCCATGCATATATTCATCCATGGAATGCATGAACATTGTATGTGTGTGTGTACGGTTATCAAACTGATTGGCTGGTCATGTCTTGAAGTACATCTGTCAGTAGAAAGACAAGGAATCCACTGCAGTGGAACTGGCAGGAGCATGGTTGAGTCCCTCTGGGAACTCAGCCTGATGGAGATCTGAGGAAGGTTCTGCTTACCTCATGTCTCCAAAACCAGAAAAGAAAACCCATGTGTCCATGAGCTCTTCTGGGACAGGGAGCCAGAGACAACCCCTAGCAGAGCAGCTCTGCCAAAGCTGGGGTCCTTTATTGCTTTTGGTCTTCTGATTACCTTTTTTTTGGTTGTTCATTTTTGGGGAAAATAAGCATAAAAATTTTAATTCAACATGCAGTAGACTGAAATTTCCAGTAACTGAAAGCATATTTGAACACATAAGGCTATCCACCTAAGGGGATGAAACGGCCTCTTGAGGTAGATTTAGTTATTTGTCACCAACCCTAAGAGACAAAAGTCTTAATAAGGGGTGGCTGAGGAGGGGGGAAAGTAATGATATTGTCCCAGATGGAAGAAAGGTAATACCCTCTTAAATTATTATTGTTTTTCAGGAGCCTATCCAAATTACCAACATGATCTTTCAAGAATACTGAAATGTGCATAATGATGAATTTGCAGTTCTTTTTGTCTTAAAAAAGACACATCAATTGCATGCCATTCACATTGAAAAGTACTGGTTTTATTGCTGCCTTTGTATCTCTGATGTTTCTTATGGGGGGACTTGATAATTTGAGGCAAACTGTCTGTAATCCTATGTTTGGAAAATATGTTCCTTCACATGCTAAAATGAAGACCACTGGATTGCAGTGGTTTTGTTTAACTATCCTTGTGTGCATGTTAAAAGCTGAGCAATATCTCTATTTGTTGAGAGAGTCATTTACCTTCAGGAATGTCTGCACAGTGAGGGGCAGGTTATTGCATGCTAAATCAGACCACATTCTGAATTGTCAGGACATGAACCTGTTTCGGATCCAAAGAAGTTCTGTTATGGCAGTGCAGTACAAGGCACATATTAAGTTGTTTCTGATGGGCTTATTACAGATGGTAAATCCATGATTTAATATCACTGCATGGAGATGTCCAGCTGCCCTGTATTGTCATGGTGCAGGGTGTGGGGACACTCAGAGCAAAAAATCTTGCATATGGCTGCATGGGTGTGCATCTCTTTGCAGCACCCTGCATAAGAGGAGCTGGAATGTGGAGGAGGGAAACTCCTAAAGGTTCCAGTTGGACACAAGCTGCAAATAATAAAGCGTAAAAGAGAGAATGCTTGAAGTTGTTTAAAAGAGATATTTCTAGAGATGGTCTGTCACTTAAATGAAAAAATGAAATTAAAAGCACGTTGCATTTAAAGGGTAAGGAAACACTCCCAATGTATGAAGTAAGGGTAAGTGCTATTTCTATTTCAAGAAGGGACAAAATTTTGGGTGTGGATTTTCACATGGTGCTTCTGAGTTCTCCAATACAGTCATACCAACACAGCCAAAGTAGGGTTCTTTCTACCTGTACCAATGTAGAAATTAAAATGAATTTGATTTTATTTATTACATTGTTTTTTTCTTAATTAACTTGAGCTAGCATTAAACTATATGTTCTTTTTCTGTGCTAGCTACTCTAAAAGCATCTGAGATGTGCATTGCTACTGAGTTACTTAGCAGAATGTAAGATAGGCTTTTCTGAAATTCAGAACACCATCTGAAGTCCTTGTCACGCTCTGAAACTGGTGTCTTAGCTAGGAGTCATTTTACTCCTTTGGTATTGCCAAACCTACCTGAAGAGACCTGATTAGCAGGTTAAGGCCGGCCCAGAAGATCCCCCTTCAGATGACCATGGCAGTAACTTTGAGGAGATCTTCAGACAAGTAAAGGAGTGCTTTGCACCTGTAATGTGAGCAGTATTTCAGGAAGAACAGTAATGGCTACCTGGGTGCTCACCATTGGGATTGTGTGAGGTATGGCTTCAACAGTGGTCTGGTAATTTGAGTTTCTTGCTTTTACATATTACATACATATTACATACAAATTGACATTTTGGACCCATATGGCTTTGCAATAGAGGAAGAAGTACCTGTTAGAGAGCTCATGAAGAGATATTTCATAATTTTCAGAGCTGAAATCAAATACTTTCTGAAGATGGACTTGAGCTGTTCTTTGTGTCGTTTTCCCTAAAAGAACCCTTAGGCATTTTGAACCTAGCATTTGTTGCTACCATCAAGATTTGTATTAAGAGCTCTACCTAA
Organism: Gallinago undulata; assembly: GCA_026546715.1. Lineage (NCBI taxonomy): Eukaryota > Metazoa > Chordata > Aves > Charadriiformes > Scolopacidae > Gallinago > Gallinago undulata. Next base: position 19,465,448 of record JAOTQQ010000032.1, on the reverse strand, counting down.
AATAATAAATAGATACCTTGTAGTGTGGTTGTGCAAAATTAGTGTTCATAAAATCTTTACAAGGCTGTAGATGCGAGGACTGGTGGCGTGAGCCAAGTAGTTTTAATATTGTCTCTACAGAGGGCTTTGCACCCTGACAATTACTGATGTCTGGTCTGGGTCTTCCAGTTTTGCATTTTTCTCTTTCTCGCTCTTCTTTTGATAGCATTCTATTTAGGATGTCATTAACCCACACCCTGAATTGACTGATAATTTACAGGCATGTCAAAGTAAAGGTTTTGTTCCATACACAGGAAAATTGTGCATGTGATTGGATTCTTTGAATAAATCAACCCTCAGAGTGTCCAGGAACTAAACTGGCATCTTGAATTTATCTCCCATCAGTACTCTCAAGAATAAGGAGAAAATAGAAAGAACATACTGAAGGCTAAGTAGAAGGAGACAGTATGAGCAAGTGAATCCAACAACTTAGTTCTTTCTTCCTCTGAAGAACAGCCCTAAATATATGATTTCAAAAGAAATTTGATCTGTGAGAAGAACCCTTTGCCCATTAGAGAGATTTTTCCACTAATATTTCCTGCTTGGCACATGCATCACAGGCAGCTCCATGTTACCTGCTTGTTGTTACCTGTACAGTGGCCACGTTCGCTGTAGTTTTCACTTGTATCTTAGCTGACATCCTTGATAGTGAATGTTGTACTCCATTAAAGCCCTACCAAAATCAGTAAATGGTGGAGTTAAAGTACCTTTGTTATACTTAAGCACATACATAGTTTTAAGCATATGAATAAAACCATTGGTGTTAATGGGATCAAAAATGGAAGAGAATGTTTTCTAGCTGACAAGTAGTTTACAAAGGAGAAGCTAATTTTAGAATTAGTTTGGAAAAGCAAGTAATTCAGGGGTATGGGTATGACAAAATCTAATTAGCATCTGTGAGGAATTAGAGAAGATTTGTAGAATAATAGTTCACACACTGTTCATACTTTAAATAACAATTTGGTCTGAGTGTAATTATAAATAAGCTTTTCCTTCTCATTAATTTTCTACTTGATTACTAAAGCTATTGTTCAAGTATAGAGCAGAAATAAACTGTTAGAAACTGTTTACACTCTGTAAATGGAAGCATAAATTATAAAGGAAATATATATTAATGAATAAGAAGATACTGATTCATGTGCAAAGAGTGTTGTGTCTGAATGAGATTAGATTGTGCTGATTATTTCAACGCATAACCAGGAATAAATGAGTGAACCACTGAGCACACTGGTACAGTTTCGTACTGCTGCTTTTGCAAATAATTTTTCTGTCTGTCTTGACTGGTTATGATTTTTCACCCATAATACTAGCTAAAATGCCTTATTTACAAATCTCTCATCTAAGCTTGGTAATTTCAAATTATGTAAAACTAATAAATAGTTATTAAACTTCTTCTATACTTTAAATCCAAAGGAAGTGGTTTGGTTTAGTCTTTTCTTGCAAAATTTGAAGCTAAATCTTTAAAACAGTTCTTGAATCATGAGATTTCTTGTCCTCATAGCTGCATGCATGAATCCAGCCACAACTGGCTGTTCTCTCCATGAAACTATATATCTATGTATTATCTGACATACTGGTATAGTCAGGAAAACTTGGGCAGATACTCTCCGTTCCATTGTAGACTATATATTATATAGTCTACAGGTATAGTCAATACATTATTATCTCATATATTGGAGTTTGCTCCCTCCTAAATCCTATACAGTTCTCACATTTGGCCCTCTTAATCCCTATTCTACCAGATTACTTGCAAAGTGTCCATGATCTCAGAAAGTCCTTGTCCATTTCTCTCTCTGGCATTGCATCGGAAAGCAATTCCCTAGAAAGGTCATGCATTCTGTGTGTAGCATAAAGGGTCTTTGCTTCATCTTTTAGAACAACTTTTCTCCTCCTTTTGTTGTGAACTTAACCATGAAGAGTAAATTAGAAGTAACAACAGGATACCATAGGCATTTGGTGAGAAACACCTCACACGAGTTTTCTCTATAATGCATTCTCCTCCACATCCTCCCACAAGAGATCTGAAAAAAATCATTACATTCATAATGAGCTTCTGGGCAAAGACTTGGGTTCAAAACAGAAGAAAGAAAAAACCCACAACAAATAAAACATTTATTTGTTTAGATGCAAAACCTTCTCCCTTTCCTCCTCTCCCGCAGAAAAAAAAAAAAATGGCATAGAAAAGCTCATAAAAACAATCGAACATTCTAGATGGTAATTGAGGAAGGTACCATTTTCAAGGTCTTTCTACTTCGGATGCTATTGGTGTGAATGAAAAATTTTAAACTAATTTTAAATATCTACAGTTAACTACAGTTAAGACACCATTATATTTTTTCAGTCAGTTGCCTTTCACATCTTTTTCAAGCTTTTGGCTTTCTGGGCTGTAAGTGCACATCGCTGACTCATATCTAATATTTCGTCTACCAGTTATCCCCAAGTCTTTCTCTGCAGGGATGCTCTCAATCCATTCATCCCCCAGTCCATACTGATACTGCAGATTACCCTGATCCAGTGTGGGACCTTGTACTTGGCCTTGTTGAACTTCGTGAGGTTCACATGGGCCATCTCTTTTTGTAAATGGATACTTTGTGGAGTTTGGGTCTGAAATATGGACATCTTTATAAACACTAATTAGAGATGTTTTGTCTTGTGCTTGTTTGTTTTGACCTCAGGTCTGGGTAATTTTGCTGTCCAGGACCAGATGTTGAAAATCTGAGGGCTTTTTGGGAAATGAAGGAAGTTTGCTGCCAAAATGATAATGCCACTCTATTTTTTTTGTGGCACAGTTAACTCCCATGCAGGATTTATAGATTGTATAAGCACAGCATTCCCATCTCATGTTTATCAAATGCTATTCGTAATCAGGCAATCACAGAATTGTTGGAGTTGGAAGGGACCTTCTACAGATCATCTAGTCCAACTCCCCTGCCGAAGCAGGATTGCCCAGAGCACATTACTCAGGACTGCATCCAGGCAGGTCTTGAAGATCTCTAATGAAGGGGACTCCACAACCTCCCTGGAAAGTCTATTCTAGGGCTCTGGCACCCTCACCCAAAAGAAGTTCTTCCTCAGATTTGAGTGAAGCTTCCCACGTTCCAGCTTGTGTCCGTTGCCCCTCGTCCTGTCACTGGGAACCACTGAAAAGAGTCTGGCCTCATCCTCCTTCAACCCACCCTTTAGAGACTTGGAAGCATGAATAAGGTCTCCCCTCAGCCTTCTCTTCTCCAGACTACAGAGCCCAAGCTCTCTCAGCCTTTCTTCATAAGGGAGATGCTTCAATCCTTGAATCATCTTTGTTGCCCTTCGCTGGACTCTCTCCAGCAGTTCCCTGTCTCTCTTGAACTGGGGAGCCCAGAACTGGATGCAGTATTCCACTTGTGGCCTCACAATTGCAGAGTAGAGGGGGAGAATGACCTCCTTCGTCCTACTGGTCATACTCTTCTCTATGCAGCCCAGGATCCCATTGGCAACACAGCAGCATTGCTGGCTCATGGATACCAGGACCCCCAGATTCTTTTCCTCAGAACTGCTTTCCAGCAGGTCCACCCCTAACCTATATTGGTACCTGGGGTTCTTCCTCCCCAGGTGCAGGACCTTACATTTGCCCTTGTTGAACCTCATTAGGTTCTTCTCTGCCCAGCTCTCCAGACTGTCCAGGTCTTGCTGGATGGCGGCACAGTCCTCTGGGGTGTCAGCCACCCCTCCCAGTTTGGTATCATCAGTGAACTTGCTGAGGATACACTCTGTCCCCTCATCCAGGTCATTGATAAATATGTTGAACAAAACTGGACCAAGTACTGACCCCTGGGGGACACCACTGGTTATAGGCTTCCAACTCAACCCTGTTCCATTAATTACAACTGAGTCCTGTCACACAACCAACTCTCAATCCACCTCACTACCCCCTCATCTAGTTCACACTTCCTCAGTTTCCTAATGAGGATGTTGTGGGAGACAGTGTCAAAAGCCTTGCTGAAGTCAAGGTAGATGACACCTGCTGCTCTCCCTTCATCCAGCCAACCAATTATAACATCATAGAAGGCTATCAGATAGTCAAGCACGATCTACCGTTGGTAAATCCATGTTGACCACTTCCGATCTTCAACTTGTTTGGAGATGACTTCCAGAATGAATCGCTCCATTACCTTCCCAGGGACAGAGGTGAGACTAAATGGTCTGTAGATCCCAGGGTCCTCCTTCTTGCCCTTTTTGAAGACTGGAGTGATATTTGCCTTCCTCTAGTCCTTCAGTACTTCTGTTCTCCATGAGATTTCAAAGATGAGGGAGAGGAGCCCAGCAATAACATCTGCTAGGTCTCTTAGCACTCGCAGGTGCATCCTATCTGGGCCCATGGACTTATGGATGTCCAGTTTGGCCAAGTGGTCTGTAACCCAGGCCTCACCTACAGAGGGAAAGTATTCCTCTCTGCAGACCTTCCCCCTTGTCTCCAGGGTTTGGGATTCATGAGGGACAGCTTTAGCAGTGAAGACCAAAGCAAAGAAGGCATTCAGTAACTCTGCCTACTCTGTGTCATCCACCACTAGGGCAACCACCTCATTCATCAGTGCATCTACATTTTCCCTAGTCTTCCATTTTCTGTTGATATACTGAAAAAACATTTTCTTCTTGTCTTTAATTGTAGTGGCCAAACTGAGCTCTGTTTGAGCTTTTGCTGTTCAAATTTCCCCCCTGCATAGCTTTACCACATCTTGATATTCCTTATAAGTTGCTAACCCCCTTTTCCAAAGACCATAAACTTTCCTTTCCTTCCTGAGGTCCAGCCAAAGCTCTCTTTTTAGCCAGGCTGGTCTTCTTCCCCATCTGCTCTGCATGACCAGCCTTCCTGGGCACCTTTGCCCTTCAGGACTGTCTCCCAAGGGACACTCTCAACCATGCTCCTGAACAGGCCAAAGTCTCCCCTTTGGAAGTCCAAGGTGGCGGTTCTGTTGGGTCCCTGCCTTGCTTCTCTAAGAACTGAAAACTCTGTCATTTAATGATCGCTCTGCCCAAGACAACCTCCAACATTTACATCCCCCACAAGACCCTGTTAACAAGCAGCAGGTCCAGTAGGGCGCTTTCCCTGGACGTCTCCCTCACCAGCTGTGTTAGGAAGTTGTCTTCCACACAGTCCAGAAACCTCCAGGACTGTTCCCTCTCTGCTGTGTTATATTTCCCGCAAATATCAGGGAAGTTGAAGTCCCCCAACAAGAACAAGGGGAGTTATCACAAGATCTCTGCCGGCTGCTTAGAGAATAATTCATCAATCACTAAATCTTGGCTGGGGGCTCCATAACAGACTCCCACAATGGTGTCTGCCTTACTGGCCTTCCCCTTGATTCTAACCTATAAACAATCAACACTGTCATTCACATTGTTGAGTTCTAGGCAATCGCATCTGTCCCTAATATAGAGGGCCACCCCCCCACCTCTCCTTCTATGTCTGTCCCTTCTGAAACGCTGGTAACCATCAATCGCAGCATTCCAGTTGTGTGAGTCTTCCCACCACGTTTCTATGATGGTGACTACATCATAGGTTTCCTCTTGTATAATGGCCTCCAGCTCCTCCTGTTTGTTGCCCATGCCGTGTGCATTCATATAGATGCACTTCAGCTGGGCTAATTGTCCTGCCACATTTTTGGGGGGACAAGCCCTAATTCCCACCTAACTATGCTCAGACTCTTTTGTAGTCACTACCCTATCATTATTCCCCATGTTTTTGCTACTGCATGGATCACTATCCCCCACCTCCACTGAGACAACGGACTGCAAGACCTTGCTGGTACTTTTACCTACAAGCACTGGCATACTATTCCCAGGCTCCACTTTAGTAATCACAGTTTCATCGCCATACCCCTTCCAACTTAGTTTAAAGCTCTTTTAATGAGCCCTGCTAATTCTTGTCCCAGGATCCTTCTTCCCCTTCTGGTTAGGCTTTCCCCACCAGTTGCCAGCATGCCTGGTGTCATGGAGATCAACCTGTGATCAAAGAAACCAAAGTTTTGCTAGTTGGACCAGTCTTGGAGGCAGGAGTTCATCTGCTGTCTCTTCCTGTTTATCCCCTCATCAATCCCTGCAACTGGTGAGATAGAGGAGAACAGCACTGATGCTCCCAATCCCTTAACCAGCCGTCCCAGGGACCTAAAGTCTCTCTTCATTGCCCTTAGACTTCTGGTTGCTACCTCACCACTGCCTACTTGAAATGTCAGTAATGGGTAGCAATCCAAGGGCTGAACCCTAGGGAGATTTCTCTGTATGTCATTAATCCTGGCCCCAGGGAGATAGCTGACTTCCCTGTGGGATAGGTCTGGTCTACAAATGGGGCCCTCTGTTCCCCTCAGAAGGGAGTCACCTACTACAAATACCTTTCTTTTTTAATTGAAGAAGCCCTAAGCGATAGGGGTGAGTGACTAGCCCTGGGCAACTCACTGGATGGATCTTCCTCTCCATCCTCATTTACCTGACCCTCAATTTCCAAAGCCCCATACCTATTGTGCAAGGGCAACTGGGAAGGTGAGGGAGGCCAGGAAGGGTTTCACTTCCCCCTCCGAGGAGGGACCCATCTCCATTCTCCCCTGTCCCTTACATCCCTTCCTTCCATCTGCTGTCAGGAAGGGAGGGGATCATCCACTTCTTGTGGAGCCTCTACCTTCTGACTTTGCCTCAGGGTATGGCTCCACCAATATCTTTCACTCTCACATTCTCTGATAGTTCTTAACCGTTCTGCGTCCTCCTGCAGTTCGACCACCTGCCTGAGCAGATCGTTTCTCTGGTCACACCACGCACAGGCAGTGTCTCTAGCTCCCTCAGGTACCAGTGCCAGGCCCAGGCATTTGCTGCAGTGGGAGGCCTGCACGGCCACCTGTTTGCGCCCCAGCTTGGTCTGGGTTCCCACATTGTCCCCTGTGGCAGCTTTAGGCCCTGCGGCGGCCATGTTCTTCTCTGGCACCGGGAGGGGACCAATCACCACCCGCTGCCTCCTGCACACATGCACCTGCACGCTGTTGTCCCTCCCCTTGCGCTCACCACATGTGCCTGGCTTGTGTGGCACCGCCAAGTGGGTTGGAGCCGCTTTTAAATGTGCTGTGGCTCACCCGCCCCACTCCACCCCAGTCCTGTCAGCCTCATGGCTCCCTTGCGAGATTCCCGACTCGCTTCGGACCTCTCTGCTCTGCTTCCCCTCGGCTTCTCCCTCTGAGGGAGGCCTCTCTCCATCTCCACCCGGCTCAGGTTTGAAGGCGCAGCGTCTGCTGCCTCTCCCATGCACTCTGAGGAAAGCTTCCAGCATGGCCAGCTGTGAAATATGTCTAGATCAATTAAGAAAATGAAACCAGTGATGACTCTTATGATAGTTGTTGGCCAGATGGTTCACAAGGTAAAATCGTGTCACACCTAGTGTTTTAAAATGTTTACAACAATGACAAAGCCATGTTCCCCTAGGGATAAAATATATGAGTGCCTTTTAGCATGTTAGACATTTTATGTAGTTATTGACTTTTGACTCAACACAAAAAGCCTGTCAGCCCATATCTTTTAGATAGCATATCTCCTGTGGTATCTCATAGATAACTGCACTTCAGATGCAGCAGCTGTCTGTAAGGCTGGGTAGGGAGGCAGATGTCAGTGCTGGTGGAGCCGTCTGTCCCAGTATTGTGGGACTGAAAGAAGGTATGTTAGCTGTGCCACTGATGAGACTTGCATGAAAGGAAATTATTTCTTTAGCTTGTATCAAGGAGTAAGTGGCAGTCACTTTAATCCAGTCTTGCAATAATTTACAACTCAAAGGAAAATGAGAGATGAGAAGAGCTTGATTTATATAGTCTATGTGCTGTTTGCAGAGATGGGCAATGCAATCAAATGCCAAAAAAAAGTCTGTACAGTCAGACCTGCTCCCTGAAAGTATTTGCTTAAGTACTGATTTGACTGGCTAGTGAAGGCCTTGACAAACTGCTTCGGGCTACTTAATATATTTAATATAGTGTGTTCTTTAAGGAGACTAGAGCAGTGGGTCTTGAACGTCTTGAAATTGCTCATATCACCGCAGTGGGATTTAACAAGGGTTCTGAACTCACTCCTAATTCCAGTACTTCAAATTCAGTTTTCAAAATGAAGAAGATTCTATGAATGCATGGTGCAATTCTGTTCTACAAACAGAAGAACAAATTGTTTAAAATGTGTTAAATAGCTTTGGATTGTTCCTTCTCATAAAAGAAACAGGTAAAATAACAAATTAGTTTTACCCCTCACCCAGAAAAATGCTATTAGTTATATGCACAAATTGTCTAAGGGGAAAATCAAAATGGAGGGGTGTAATTATCACAAAGTTATAACAAGGTGAAATGTCTTGTCACTACAAACATACTAAGGGCTGCTTTGGGAAACAATATTTAAAGATATTCTTCAGGACATTTCCAGCAGCTCATTGTGAGACATCTTTGTCTACTTAACACATAAATATTTTAAGATGTCAATATTTTGCACACATAGAGGAAAACCTTAGCTTACTGCAGGAAAATAAAGGGTAAATGTCTTTCCATTCTCACCACACTACCGAATTATTGAATTCCTAGAACATATTTCAGGAATAGGAAAACTCACGACAGTTTCATCAAATTTCATTTCAGGTTCTAATGTAGTCTTGACTTTAAAAAAAATCACTCTAGAAAGTCAGTATCTGCAAGCCTGGAGCAAAATTAACAAATCGAAGAGGAGATGATCGAACACGAAACTGAAGAAAATTAAATAGGCAGCCTTTTGAGCGATGTCATAAAGCCATTTTCATTTCTTTGACCATTTATTTATTTATTTATTTTAAGGAATAATTATTGACTTTACTGGAGCGGACATTTTATAGCAACTTGGGACCAAAGTGGCAATCACAAAGACCAAGGTGTATGTAAGTTCTGAAATTTGAGCTTCTTTGTGTCATATGTTGCCCTTCTTCTGGCTTGGCTACCCAGGAGGGAAAGGATGGATACACCATGAATTTGACAATTTAATCTGTGTGCTTACTCTATGGATTTCTTCCTATCAGTCTCTCTACAACATTCATTCAAATAGCTGAAACGGTGACAAAACATGTCCATAAAACCATTGTTTTTGTCATTGTTCATTAAATACCTCATTCGATCATATCCACTTGTGGAAGCTGATGCAGTTTTCATTGACATTGTAATTAGAAAGATATGATTGTGTAGTTTGATATTAGAGAACCAATCTTTGTTATGTTTGCCTGTTAGATAAGAAAATACTGGCTTTTACTTGCCTGTAAATGTGCCTTGCACATTTAGCGACCACTGGAAAAATAGTCAAGAATGAAAGACAGGAAGCAGAGAACAGTACTTCAGGGAAGGGTACGGAATTAGAGTGAGTTACAAGTTGAATATAAGCCAATGATGTCCTGCTTTTTGGAGAAATTGAAAATACCATCTTGGCACCAAGAAATGAAAGAATGGTACAAGCAACATGGAGTAATTTGTTATAGCCTTGTTGAGGCTAGGGCTTATAATGCTTATGCGCACTTGGAGAAAGATTTGAAATGATTAATGTGAGAACAAGAATGAACAATGATCTAGAAAATATGATCCAAGAGGGAAGGCTGGAGATATGGGAGTTGTCTCATCTAGATCAGAGAGAAAATTGGAGATTATTGGCCTTCAGGTATTAAAAGAAAGCTTGGAAAGTAAGCAAATTTCATCTTTTTCTGTATTAATTCTGTGGAGGGCAAGCAGTAGCAGGGTCAAATTAAAGCATAAGAAAAGGAGGTAGGAGTTAGAAAAGTATTTTCAGCTCTGAAAGGGATTTCTGACTCCTATCATTGAACAGGTTTAAGAACAGTGTTAGAAAAATGTCCTTCAATAATGATCGAGATGGCCTTTGGCAAAAGGATGGTTTAGGTGACATCTGGACATCCTGTCTGGTTTTTAATGTGGTTTCATTGTCTGTAAATTCAAAACTAAACCCAAGGTCTTTTTTTTTTTTCACCCATCTGCACTGTAAATGCTCTGCAGATGCCATCTTCCATGATTTGAAGTGTCTTATGTTTGGTCAGAGTAAGCCCTTAATATTATTCCTTTTCCATTTGCTCAATACTAACAAAGAAATATTTGCTAAGAGTGGGTTAGATTTTTCAATTTTTAGTTTCACAGAATGCCTGGTGGATTTCCTCAGGACAGAAATAACATTTGGTAGATTTAGTGAGATTTCCCTGGTATAAGGGTAAATATTTGACATCTCCCCATAGGTAATGGAACTGATCTTGACAAGCAGTTTCCCACCAGTTCTCTAGACAGTTGTGTCAACTCAGGATAGGAGTTTAGAAAAATAAATGTTACCCCTTTTCCAAAACAAAAAAAAAGTCTTCCTTCATATTTAGCTATTCAGTTTTGAGCCTGCTTTCTCTGTTTTATCACCTGAAAGGTGTCTATATCACTGCATCACCTAACTGAGCAACTTATTATGGGATGTGCTTTTGAACGGCTACATAAATAATTAACTGCAACTGTACCATTACATGGTTGGGTGGAGGCCCATTCTTGTCAGCTCAGGAAAAATGGCAAAGCTATGGAAAGTAATGCATGTCCCTACTTAAAAATATTGCAAAAAGACAGAGTCCAGTTGTATCTTAGCAGAAGAATTCTCTTTAGGTTAAAATCTTTTTATACATTGTCAGCATCACTCTAAATAAGAAAAGTAATTGTGTTTGCTATCACTTATGACAATTATGAATTGCATCTTAGAATGTCCTCAGATTAAGAAATCCAAAGAATTATGAAGTGATCCATTTGGGTCAGTGGAGCTCCTCTGATCATTCTAGCCAGAGAGTCTTACCCTATTTGAGGACCTGCTGGTTAGCAGCAGTGAAAATGGAGCTTGAAAAGAACTGACTTCACTGTTTTAGAGCTGTCATTGCACTTCTTTCTCATATATTTAGCATATTTCAAAAAATTTAACCTGGGGAGGGAAAAGAACAAAAGTTCTTGCAGTCATGGATGTTATCAGATATCGTCTTCAGCATGAATTATGCAACCTGGCTCTTTCACTCCTCCTTGAATCTTCAAAATTTAAGTTTGACTGTGTTCAGCTCATGTTCAGCTTGGGAGATGGTGGGACAGATAAGGGATGTTGTTTTAAGAACTCATTCTTCTTTAATGGTCAGAATTTAATTCAGTAGAGTTCCCTAAAGGATGCAATTTTGAACATTTGTATTAAGAGTTTATTTAGTCGTTATAATGGAGACAATATTGTTGATGTTATTGTATTATACCATGGACACTAATTTGATTCAACACCACCAAACTCAATTAGAAGCAATTAATTCTCACTATTATTTCAGTAACAAACATATACAAATATAATGAGGATATACTGAGAAGCTCTGAAAACCTGGGTAGCCATTATGAGTTAAATGCATGTTAACGTGGCAGTAACCATCTGGATTTCCCTAGTTACGACCATAAGGCCGGCCTAAGCGTTCTAGGAAGACTATTATCCTTGATTAGTGTGTAAGCAGAGATAATTCATTACTCTCCAGGAATCCAGAAAATGTTTAAAATCTTTTAAAAGCTCTCATAAAAATAAGAATAAAATTAGAAGCCACGATGAAAACATTGAATAAGTGACCAAAGTACTCTTACCAGTGGCATTCTCAGCATTATATACTGACAGGGAACATTCAGAACAACTGGAGTTAGTTTCCTTTTCATGGAATGCATAGTGTATGCATGAAGAGATGCCGTTGATCATGCTTGGATGTTGCAAGATGAAGCTGCTTTCCACAAAAGAAGAATGCCAAGAAACCTCACAGAAAAAGATTATCTAAAAGATTATTTAAATTTTGTTTATGCAACACTATGAGTGTTCCAATCTTTGATTTTTTTATATTCTACTTAAAATGGGATTAGCTCAGTAGCTAATTTTCATTGTAGCTATGCAGTTTCTCCTTAAGCTAGGCTACAGTTCCTTGAAGACAATATATCTCAAAAAGTTACCTTTTCTTCAGGCTTTATGAATTTTCCTAGTAATGAGACACAGAAAGAACTTGCCCCAGGTTTTGTGAGATGTGTGCAGGACAGATATGTGGTAATTTCAGGCAGCCTTATATATGACTTCCCTGGTTCTTTAGTTCCCAAAAGAAGCATGAAGGGAAAAATCAAAGAGGAGTGTGAGAGGCTGTTGTGTTAGGAACAAGTCAGTAGAACTGGTTGCCTGCATGAATCTATGTGAGAATGAGGAAGGACTCTGCTGGTTGGTCAGTCCATGAGAGTGTGGAATAGCTGCTGGAAAAGATGTTGGATTGGCAGAACCTCCATTCAGAGATGAATGTATAGAGCTACACATTGAAGGTTGCTTTAGTGATCAGCAGAAAGAAATTTTTAGTTATGGCACCAGTGAAGATCACCTCTCTCAGCTTCCCCCTCTCCAGCTGCCCTGTTATCTCCCTCTTTTTCCATGTAGTTGCTATAGACAACTCCCTCTATTGAGCCCTAAATGCAATGTTCATGCAATGTGTTGGGGAAGATGGGGACAGTGGAGAACAAGGAACACAGATGTTCTCAGGATGCTAAAGCAACATAAAAGGTGCACCATGGATGAGGTAGATAAGCAGAACAAAATGTCCTCACAGTATTAGACAGGCTTTTTCTGGTTTTAGCATGCCCATTGAATGATGCTAACCGTCATCTCTGAATTCTTCTCTATGTGTTGTCAAAAACATGTCTCTCTTGGTGTTTCACGTTTCTATACAAAATAGCTAAAAAAGTGGCTGGAAGCTGGAATTAAATGGCTTTGGGCGCCCCCAAAAGGAATAAGGATATTTCAGAAGAGAACTGCAAGCAGCTCTTCGAATTTGTGACTGAATTCGGAATGCCCCTGTTGTACGACCATGGAATTGCCAGCATCCTTCACTATTTCTGAGGAGAGCAAAACTTTAGTTCATTTACATGTGATTCCATATTTTTTCCTACCTTCCTAACAGTAAGCATATACCATTGTCTATGTAGTATTGAAACAGGAGGGAGTGGGAGAACTAACTGTATGCACTTAAACACTATGCAGTGTGCTGCATAACCAAAACTCCAGTGTTGTTTATATAGATCAGATCTCCAGGCTTGCAGATGGACAAGTAAATTCCCTCAGGGCTTATTAGAGATTTCATTTTTGTTCATTGGTTCACTACAGCGGTACCATTTTTGAGAGAAAAATATGGATGCTTGATGGACTTGCACTGCAGCTAAAAAAAATTGGTTGTTCCTAGGCTTTGGGTCTTAGGATTTTAAACTTTTAGACTATACTGATAGACTATACTGATAGGGTGCTGTTTTCTCGGTGAAGTCTTCTTACTTGAAGATGCATGGTTATGAGGCATAGTTCATTGTTACCCAAGGAACTGGAATTCTTCCTGTTGACTTCAATGGCATTATTTATGTGAGCCAAAATGAAGAGTCCAGGAGTAGTGGTATCATGGAGAAGTAGGGAAGCAGGAAAAATAAGTTCTAAGAAGGTGCTTTCATGTGAAGCTAACTAAGCCAAAGGGGAAGGAACAGACAAGGAGCTGCTGTCATGAATCCTGCAGTAATGTGATTCATACAAAAAGCCCAGAAGGGGACATGTATACTGCATAGTTAACCAATATGCATTAAACCTTAAGTCAGGACAGATAACCACTCCAGTAATTGGTAGTCACACAATCATTTTTCAAAGAACATAATGGAATATCAGAGATCTTTTTTTCCTGTCTTCTACTTGTAAGTGCTACTCTGGGAATGGCAGGTAAACAATTTTTCAAAGTCATTTATATGTCAGATATTAAGTGAATGAGGCAAAATTGTGCAATGAATTGAAACTTGTTTTGCAGCTGATCAGTCTTTCATTCATCATCTTCCCCTCTGGAATAAAAGCTTCAGACTGAAATCAGAAAGGAAGGAGACAATTAGAGAAGTATTAAGTAGGGAGTCTGCTCTGCCTGGTGCAAGCTATCAGCTCCCATCTATTGGCCCTGTTGCTGGAAACATCACTGGGACCACTACAGCCACCAATGCTGTAGAAACACAATATTGGAAATGGGGTGCTTGCAGTTATTTTATAGCTGAAGCACAAAAAATGCCCCTGCATCTTACAGTGAATGAAAACTAGTTTATCGCTGGGTATCATGAGAATGAATTAGGATGTTCTTTTTCATTGTATTTTAGATGTGAAATTGACACAAGGACTCTTGTGTTATACTCTTAGGCCTGAGATTGCTTTATGTAATAAAAGGTGATGACACAAATATTGCTCATTTATGTCACTGTAAAGTTAAGTTTATAGTGGTACAATCAGTACTGCCATTTATGCTATCTAAGCTCAGCGTTACTAATTGTATCACTATAAAGCTATTTTATAGTCATATAAACAGTAGAGATAATGCTGTCAGGCATCACTATTAATGTTGCAAGTAAACCTACACTTTATCTGAATATCTTTCATGGTGCTAATATGCAAACATTAGGGGCAAGCTCATCATTGTAACCTGTGATCCTGTGGCCAATTATTTTTATCATTGCAGAATGAAACGAGCACTTTACTTTGGCTGCAAAATTTACTACCACACTTCCTTTTCATAAAAATATGACAATCGCATCTCCATCTGGGGTTGTGCAGCAAGTACGTCTCTAAGGGCAAGTCTGGGGACCTGCAAGCAAGAGAAGGTCAGTTTCTGTGTTAAGGCTGGTATAAGTCTATACGTCTCCTTTTTCTTGAAAAGATAATGGAATTCTAGTTGGGAAAGTAATCTGTTCTACCTGAGAGTGGTTTTGTTGCAGAGTGTAGCAGAAAGCAAAAAATGAAAGAGCCTCCATGTGAGTTAGCATTTTGCCCTGTTGCTAGATTCCTGTCTCATCTATTGCCTTCATTAAGTTTCTTGGGACTTCAGACCTGTAATGGAAGAATAAAATCTTGTCTCTCATACTGTTAATGCTTATTATTGTTAATTTGCAACTCTTAGTCATAAAGCTGGTTTAAATAAAAAAAAAAAAAGGTTTCCAAGACCATGATAGCTTATATCTATCCAGCAGCAAAGGCAGTGAGTGAATGCGGTGGTGCAGATGATTATTTTACTGGGGGGTAGGGAACAAAAAAAAAAAGTCTAATACAGGGAAGTCTGCTATAGGTGTTGATTAATTTTGCAGGAAATCAAAAGTTCAAGTGGTCTGGGACGTACTGAGAGAAAACTCATGTTTCTTCTCCAGGATTCACAGCTAAACATCTCTTTTGAGAACCTTTCTTCAATTCCTTCACAGAATCACAGAATGATATGGAGTTGGAAGAGATCTCTGGAGATTATCTAGTCCAGCCCCCCTGCCAAAGCAGGTCCACCCAGAGCAGGTTGCACAGGAACTTGTACAGATGGGTTTTGAATGTCTCCAGAGAAGGAGACTCCACCATCTCCTCTTGTTTAGGTGGAACTTCTTATATTCAAGTTTGTGCCCATTTCCTCTTGTCCTGTCCCTGAGCACCACTGAGAAAAGACCGGCTCCATCCTCTTGACACTCTCCCTTTAAGTATTTATAGGCATTGATCAGATCCCCCCTCAGCCTTCTCTTCTCTAGACTAAAAAGACCTAAGTCCCTCAGACTCTTCTTGTAAGGGAGATGGTCCAGCCCCCTCATCATCTTTGTAGCCCTCTGCTGTACCCTCTCCAGCAGCTGCCTGTCCTTCTGGAACTGGGGAGCCCAGAACTGGACACAGTGCTCCAGATGGGGCCTCCCAAGGGCAGAGTAGAGGGGCAGGATGCCCTCCCTCGACCTGCTGGCCACGCTCTTCTTGATGCACCCCAGGATGCCATTGGCCTTCCTGGACACAAGGGCTCATTGCTGGCTCATGGTCATCCTATTGTCCACCAGGACTCCCAGGTCTTTTTCCTCAGAGCTTCTCTCCAGCAGGTCAGCCCCCAACCTGTAAACCACATCCACCGCCCTCTTCTCATCTATCCATCCAGTCATGCCATAGTAGAAGGCTATCAGGTTAGTCAGACTGATTTCCCCTTGGTGAATCCATGTTGACTACTTCTGATAGCTTTCTTTTCCTCCAGATGTTTTGAGATGACATGCAGAATGAGCTGTTCCATCATCTTTCCAGGGATGGAAGTGAGGCCAACCAACCTGTAGCTCCCGAGTCGTCCTTCTTGCCCTTTTTGAAGACTGGGATGTTTCAAGGGCAAACCGAGGGGGACACTGCTCTCGGTTACATGTCGCAAATGGGCATTGACTTAGTGCAGTGAGGAAGTTTTCAGAATGTGGTAAAAGGGTCTGGCCCCTTGGGAGAAGTACAGATGCACTGTCAAAGTATGCAGGGATGCAATGAGGAAGGCTAAAGCCCTCTTGGAATTAAACCTGGCAAGGGATGTCAAAGACAATAAGAAGGGCTTCTTCAAGTACATCTGTAGCAAAAGGAAGACTAAGGAATATGTGGACCCCCTAATGAATGAGGTGGGTGCCCTGGTAATGGAGGACACAGAGAAGGCAGAACTACTGAATGCATTCTTTGCTTCAGTTGTTACTGCTAAGGTCAGTCCTCAGGAACCCCAGACCTTGGCAGTAGGAGAGAGCGCCTGGAGTAAGGAAGACTCTTCTTTGATTGAGGAGGATTGGGTTAGAGTTCATTTAAGCAAACTTGATACCCACAAATCCATGGACCCTGATGGGATGTACCTGTGAGTGCTAAGGCAGCTGGCAGATGTTATTGTGAAGCCACTCTCCCTCTCCACATCTCCACATCTCCATCTCCTTTGAAAGGTTCTCGATAACAGGAAAGGTACCTGAGGACTGGAGGAAAACCAATGTCACACCACTCTTCAAAAAAGGGCATAGAAGAAGGAGGACCCAGGAAACTACAGACCAGTCAGCCTCACCTCCATCCCTGGAAAGGTGATGGAGTAGCTCATCCTGGATGTCATCTCTAAGTGTATAGAAGAAAGGAAGATCATCAGGATTGATCAACATGGATTCACCAAGGGGAAATATGTTTGACCAACCTGATAGCCTTCATCGATGGAATGAGTGGCTAGATGGATGAGAGGAGAGCAGTAGATGTTGTCTGCAAGGCTTTTGACAGTCTCCCAAAACATCTTCATAGGTGATCTTAGGAAATGTGAGTTCAATGAGTAAACAGGAGGTGGTGTCATGGTTTGGCCTCAGACGGCAACGTGTCAGCTGCTCTCTTGGCCCTCCCTCACCCACAGCTGAGAGGGGAGAATCAGAAGAAAAATGCCAAACTTGTGGGTTGAGACAAAGGCAGTTTCACAGAACAGCAAAGGCAACAAGAAGACAATAACAGTAACACAGCCAGAGGAATATACAAACACGACTACGATACCAGCACTCACCAACCTGACTGGAAGCGGGACGCCCCAGCCGGCTCCCCAGCTTTGAGTGTTTATGGGTAAGGGTGAAAGGGAAGGCTAACAAAGGTGATTTTGTGCTGGGAGTCTGCTATAGTCCACCCAACCAGGATGAGCAGGTCGATGAGGTATTCTATAAGCGGCTGGCTGTAGTCTCACAAACGCCAGCCCTTGTTCTAGTTGGGGACTTCAATTTACCAGGCATTTGCTGGAAATATAACACAGCAGAGAACAGGCAGGCTAGGAGGTACCTCGAGTGTATGAAGGATTACTTCCTGACACAAATGGTAGGTGAGCCTACCAGGGGAGGTGCCTTGCTAGACCTACTGTTCACAAACAAAGAAGGGCTAGTGGGGGACGTGGAGGTCAGAGGCCGTCTTGGGTTTAGTGACCATGAAATGGTTAAGTTTTCCATTCATAGTGAGGTAAGGAAGGGGGCTAACAAAACCTCCATCTTGGACTTCTGGTGGGCAGACTTTAGCCTGTTCAGAACCCTGGTTGGGAGAGTCCCATGGGAGGTAGTCCTGAGAGACAAAGGAGTCCAGGAAGTCTGTATGGTCTTCAAGAGGGAAATCCTAAAGGTCCAGGAGCAGGCTGTTCCCATGAGGCGCAAAATTAAAGGGTGGGGAAAATGGCCGGTCTGGATGAACAAAGAGCTTTTGATGGGACTTAGGGAAAAAAGGAAGGTTTACCACCTTTGGAAGAGGGGACAGGCAACTCAGGAGGAATACAGAGATCGAGTTAGGTTATACAGAGAAAAAATCAGGAAGGCAAAAGCCCAGCTGGAACTCAACCTAACGACTAATATAAGGGACAACAAAAAAAGGTTCTATAAATACATCAACAAAAAGAGAGTCACAGAGAATGTCCATCCCTTACTGGATGCGGGGGGAAACCTTGCAACCAAAGATGAGGAAAAGGCTGAGATACTTAATGCCTTCTTTGCCTCTGTCTTTAATAGTCAGACCAGCTACCCCCA
>JAOTQQ010000032.1:19435155-19446953 GCA_026546715.1 Gallinago undulata | reverse complement strand
GGGGAGGTTTAGATTAGATCTTAGGAAGAATTACTTTACTGAAAGAGTGGTCAGGCACTGGAACAGCCTGCCCAGGGCGGTGGTGGAGTCACCATCCCTGGAGGTATTTAAGAGATGTGTAGACGTGGCATTTCAGGGAATGCTCTAGTGACCGAGATTGTTGGTTTGTGTCTGTTTGTGGGTGGGTGTGCTGGTTTTGTGTTTGTTTGGTTGGTTGGGTTTTTTTGTGGTTGGACTTGGTGATCTCAAAGGTCCCTTCCAAGCATGAAGATTCTGTGAATAACTCCATGCACCAGAAGAGGTTAGAGGCTGACCTGCTGGAAAGTAGCTCTGTAGAGAGAGTCCTGGGAGTCATGGTGGACAGTAAGTTTACCATGAACCAGTAATGTGCCCTTGTGGCTAAGAAGGCAAATGGTCTGCTGAGGTACATTAAAAAGAGTGTGGCCAGCAGGTTGAGGGAGGTCATCCTCCCCTTCTAATCTACTCTGTACCCGGTTCTGGGTTCCCCAGGTCAAGAAGGACAGGGAACTACTGGACAGAATCCAGTGGAGGGCTACTGAGATGATCAAGGGAATGGAGCTCCTCTCTTATGAGGAAGAGCTGAGAGACCTGGATCTGTTTAGACTGGAAAAGAGAAGACTAAGAGGGGATCTTATCAATTCTTACAAATATCTAAATGTCAAGAGGATGGGATCAAGCTCTTCTCAATAGTGCTCAGTGACAGGACAAGGGGCAATGGGCACAAGCTGGAAGACAGAAAGTTCCATCTCAACAAGAGGAAAAACTTGTATACTTTGAGGGTGACAGAGCACTGTAACAGGCTGTCCAGAGAGGTTATGGAGTCCCCTTCTCTGGAGATATTCAAAACCTGGATGCATTCCTTTCCAGCCTGCTCTAGGTGAACCTGCTTTGGCGGGGGGACTGGACTAGATGATCTCCAAAGGTCCATACCACCCCCTACAATTCTGTAATTCTGTGATTCTTCTGGACTCAAAACTGTTCCTTTTCCTTTCTACCAAGCACCTACATGGAGAGTGTCATGAGCAGCTGCACCTCTTCAGGAAGTTGCCGGGTCTGACACTTCTTGAATAGAGTCAAGAAGTTTCACTGCAGGAAGGTGATAACAGTCAGTTTGCATTAAATTTTAGCCACAGAAAGGGAAGCCTCAGTCTCCTTAGGCTTAGAAAGAGAGTGAGAAAGTCTGAGTCCTCCATGGAGGTGAAACTGAGGAGGCTAATTCATGTCTGCCTTAACCTTCCGGTCTGTATCGCTGTGATCTATTTCCAAACAGCCCTCATTGATTCCTGGCTAAATGCTTTCAGTATCTCTGCATATTAGTCCGCATTTTTCCCAGCTGCCTCTTTCATTTAATATTTTCTTCATGCTATAAAAGAAGCAGGTGAGAAATTAATACAAGGAAGGAACAAAGGGAGGCTAGAACAATCCCACTGTGGGAGTTCTGTCTTCATTTCTAAGGCTGAAATAGAAAGAACTCTCTTTTACATCAGCATCCCTACCTACTCACAGCCCCAAGGGGAAAATTTTAGCATTTGCCCCTTACAGTTGGCTGAAATCCAAGAAAAAGTCTGATGACTGCTTAAAATAACAGCATTGAGGTACACTAGGCAGGTACAAAACCAGATTTATCAGACCTACTATGCAGAGAGACCAGGCACATGGCCAGAGTGCAGATCCCTTAGTGGTGTGGGACTCATGTTTGTACAACTTTTGGCTTTTTAAGAGGTACATCCTCCCAGTACTCCAAAGAGACCCAGCATGTGTTTCTGGGGGAAATACAGAAACCCCATCAAGAATGTAGCTGAAAGCCAGTTACATGACAGAAAAGTTTATAATGAGCAGGAGATGGAAGGGTATATTCTGAATTTGTTTGTTCAATCTAGCTGTGCACTTACTATGGCATATAGTCTGTGTGCCAAAGAGTTGAATAGGGTAGCTGCTGCTTTCCCAAGGATGTGGGGTGAGGTGACATGCTCTCTAGAGAATTTCATGCCATTTGGACATTTTCAGTTAGAGTTTGGGACTTTTTGCAAGGGAAAAATTGAAGGAAAACAGTTTGGTGAATCAAAGGCAGTCTCTGTTTTTACCTGCCAGAAGTCTCCTGGGATTTGCAGCTTGACTTTAAAATGTTTGTTGTAAGCCAGGTATTCCACCATGGACTTCCCTTTGATCAGCATGACCCTTGCTTGTGTCCATGGTGAGAGATACTAGATACCCAGGGTTATCCGTCACTTCAGCTCCTACAAGACTTTTCATTACCCTAGACAGGAATTTAAATTTCTGGTGTATTTGCAGCTGGAACAAGGCTACAAGTTGACATCCTGTGTGTCCTACTAGTGGGATTCAGTAAAAATAAAATAATTGGGACTTTTATAAAAGCAAATCTTTTGCAAGAGGAAATTTTTTTTCAGATGGAAACACTTTTCCCTTGTGCTTGTGTCCCTGTGCTGACTGACCAGATCTTCATTTACCTTCATATTGGGCAGGAGAAAAGCATCTTACCTTGTGTGAGCATCTGTGTATGCATTGAGAAAAGTGGCAATGAATTTCAGCTGCAGGTCAACGTCTTTGAATAAAGGCAGAGACAACCTCAATATAGCTATTTCTGAACAGAGGGATGAAAGTAAAGGCTGGTAGGAATGAAATATTTTGTGATCTGAAAACACAAAATCAAGAATACACAATCTTTTAGAGTGTGTGTGTGTGTGGCTGTGCAGTAGTTCCCAGAACCTGGAGAAAAATAAATTTGAAAGCCAGATGAAAGGTGTGCACTGATTATTTAAGAGGATATCTGCATCCAGCAGGCAGTAAACTCCAAGTAGCAAGGCAATTTTCTTTCCTTTTCCCTACATGCACACAAATAGGGATCAGGGATGAGGACTAGAAAGGAAAGAAGGAAGGGGTACTTGTTTATGTATCAGCTCTTTACATACAGTTGTTTTATTTCCTGCTGTCCACTCCATCTTTGTATTTGGTTAAACTATTCCTTATTGCCTTTGCTGTTTTGTTCCTTGGAGATGAGTGTCTTCATTGGCCATGATCTGGACATCCTGCAAATACGCAGTGACTGAAGGAGCAAAGGAGCAGGAGGTGAGTGTGGAAAAGAGAGGGGGGAAGTCTGTCCCAAGTAAAACATAAATATCAGGCTAGATCTGCTTGGTTTTGAAAAGGCATACTACGAACTCACAGATCTCATTATCAAATCAGGGGAGCGGGCACAGCTGCTCCTATCACCACAAAAGCCATCAGATTCAAATCAGCTCTACATGGGTGCCAAACATTTTCTCTGCTACAATTTTCTCTGATTCTCATCAAGGCAAATCCTGACTAGTATCTGCTTTTATTTCTACTGGAGAAGAGTCACAGCTCCACAAATAAACCACTTTTGGGATTTGGGAGGCAACTAAGGTCCAGTGTAATTGGAGATTTCAGGAAACCCACCAGCATCCTGTGCACACCTTTGTACAAGCAGACAGGAAACTTTAAAGAAATCTTTTCATCTTCCTGTGCCTCACTATCCCCATTTGAAAATCAGGAGAATAATATAGGTGTCCCTGGTAGTCTTTGAGGTGCATAAGGAGCTGAATATCATTGCACTTACTGGCTATTACAGCAGGACTTCATATAGAGGCAAATGCACAAAACCCGTCAATATTCTTGCAACACTGCCATCACACACAACTTTTGTTTCAAAATTCCAATTGTCTTGAGTCAGCACAATGAAGAACATTTGAAATTTTTCATAGGGAACTCTCCAAAATCAAAGCACCTAATAATAAAGGGAAGCAAAGACAGAGACTTTTAATGTTTTTTCAAAACTGTTTTTTCATAGAATCATAGAATGGTTAGAGTTGGAAGAGATCATCTAATCCAATGATCATCTTAAAGATCATCTAATTCCAAACCACCTGTCAAGAGCAGGGACACTTTCCACTAGATTAAGTTGCTCAAAGTGCCATCCAACCTAGCCTTGAACAGTTCGAGGGATGGGGCATCCACAACTTCTCTGGGCAACTCGTTCCAGCCTCTCACCACCCTCACAGTAAATATCTTCCTAATATCTCATCTAAATCTATGGTTTTTTTAGTTTAAAACTGTTACCTGTCATCATATCACTACAGTCCTGATAAAGGGTTCCTCCCCAACTTTTCTGTAGGCCCTGATTAACTACTGGAAAGCCACTCTAAGTTCTCCACAGAGCCTTCTCTTCTTCAGGCTGAATAACCCCAGCTCTCTCAGCTAGGAGATGTTCTCCAGCCCTTTGATCATCTTTGTGGGCCTCCTCTGGACTCATACCAACAGGTGCATGTCCTTCTTATGTTGGGGGTTTTACATACAAATGTATTAGGCATCCTTGCAGGTTTTTTTTAGATTTGTCTAAAATCTAGATATTTAGATAGTTAGAAAATCAGTTGCTTAAGACAGTTTCTCATATACACTTTCAAGAGTGAGCTACCGTAACCCCATTTCTCCCAGCCAGGAATTAATATTATTTTCTCTTTTGCTGCTCTTGTTTAGTGTGTAAACTATGACCAGAGGTTTATAAATCCTTATTATGCTGAAAGAACTTTTTTCTTGTTAAAATTCTGTGCTCCTCCACCTGTTAGATGTCAATAATGTATTCCGTGATTACAGAGCTTACATAATTTGCTTTTAGTTATCTCGGGCAAAACTTTTTTTTTTTTAGTTAATCTATTTTTCTAGTCTAACTTTTTTTTTTCTCTATCCAAGATCCTGTTTCTTATAGTGTTATATCGTAAGATTACTAAAAAGGGGTTTCTGTTGTGTTTGACATGCAAATGGCAAACAGGAACAGCTGCAGTTGCAAATTGCTGTATAACAGGGATACAAAATACAGTCAAAAGCCAGCCTGTTAGGAAGTGCTATGCTATGGTCAATCTACCTTATAAAGTCTGTATTGTTGTTAAATGAAAAAGGCTGGGTAACAGGGTGAGTTGGTTCCGCCATCATTAATGTATTATTTTTATTGGAGGCTTTCTTATGTTAAATGTAATACTGTCTTTTCATCCAGGAATAACTTCTGTCAGATTGTACCATAGTATGCCAAAGAACAGCTATTCCGTCCCACCAATCAGAGTTACTGATGAGAGTTTGGTCTCTTAGTTTCAGTGTCCTGTCCAATGTTGTCTCTGGAGTTAATTCTAAGGGGAAGACTCTTCATTTATGTTATCATTAAGAGAACTAAAAGAGAAGGCTCTGCATTTACCTCATGAGAATGTCATAGTTTGAGCAGAGCTGGAGAAGTAGTAAATTTGAAGAGGAAGTAAATTTGAAAGGCTGATCTTTATAATGAATCAGACCATTATCAAATAGCATCAGCCATGATACAGAATTGGGTTTAACAGCTCTCTTACATGAGGTCAAATAACTGTGTGCATGCGAATTTTTCATACTTAAAAATATACAACGATTTTACTCTCACAGAAAAACTTACTGATATACTTTTACACATGCTATTGATCAATCGAAGTATGTAGTTGTAGGTAGGAATAGAGCAAATGCCTGTCAGTGGGAATGAGGAAAAAAAATAAATTAAAGCCAGCACAGGCTTTATACATTTGCTAGGAACTAAATCTTAGAGACAGAATAGAATAGGAACTGACAGTCATATTAAAATATGACAGAGCATAAGAGAGCCTAGAGAACTACCCAAACCTGCATACTGACAGCTATCAATTATTTAAAGTGTTGACATTATGGGGGATGCATGTGCTCCACTTCAAGATGGGTTTTTAAGGCCCTTCAAGCATGACAGCACCAACTTAACTACAAATTGTCTACACAGTGGTGATGATAAAATCGTGAAAGAGTGAGCTTCAGCAGAGACTGCCATTAATGTCCTGCTGGGATTGTACACCTTAGCTATCTGCAAAGGCTAATTAGGTTAAAATTATTGTCCTAATTAAGTGTGGTGCAGTCCTGACTGTAGTGTTAAGTTTCTGCTTATCTGTTAGCTATGGTGAAGACCTGCAAGGGAGGCCACCAAGCAGCTTCAACAAGAAGGGCAGCATGCAAAGCAAACAGCTCCCTCATCCACATCCATTCCTGGGAAGCAGGGATAGGCTTCCCCACATCACTGGTTGACTTTATGTAGGATCAGCCCTGTATAACACAGGCACCCTGATGCGGTCCATTTGTAACTGGATGTGCATGCTCAAGCTTGGACTTAGATCCAGGAAATACAAACCATGTGACACCTTCCTGATGAATATCATATTGCTTCTAGGCATGTTGGAGATCCACAGGTGTGACACTGTAAATGATGCAGCATTGCTTTGAAACAGAGAAGGATGGTGCTTGGCTTATGCCTCAGGCTCAGCTGGCAGCAGACAGAAAGAACATGCACATTGGACACTTGGACCAAAAGTCCAAGACAACAATTTTCCACCAATTCTAAATCTGCTGTTGGATGGTAAGAGTATCTGCAATTTGGCTTATATGGCAGAGGATATTTGAAAGTGTGTTCTTATTCATAGCCATGATGGGAGGGGGAAGGAAAGAAACCCTAAAAATTGCAGAATATGCAAATTATTACTTTATGAGTAAACACTCCATCTTTCTGGTCCTCTTCAGGAGGTTTGCTCCCAAGCATGTTCTCATCTATGTGGAGGGATGAATTAGCATATCCAACCAGCAAAGCATGAGCATTTTCTTTGTTGTTTCTTTGTTTCTTTGATGGAGGAACTTCTCAGGAATTAAAAGGGATGCTTTCAAATCAGGTGAGTTACAGAGACTACTTAAGTCTACTCTGAACATATCCAACAGAGGTATTAGCTAGACCTGATCCTGCCTCTGCTGAAGTCAGTGGCTGCTCTTAATGAGAACAGCAATCTGTCCCTTATTTGCTACTGTGCAAAAAAAAAAAATGTAGTAGATAATAATATTGTTTCTCAGTTTAAGTCATTTTTCAGGCTTCCACATGATAGCTGCAAAGAATCTAAAATCCCCTTGCTGCTTTAGTTGATATTTTTGGTTTTACAGTTCACACAGAGCCCAAGGAAATTACTGAAATCATCCCCGCTGACTCAGCTAATACTGAAACTGCTGGAATGCTGGTATAGACAATGCTCAGGCAGTGTAGAAAAGGTTTAGCAGCACCACGTGTCCCTCTTGTGTATTCCAGCTCCCATTCCGGTTCATTTAACCAAGTGATCAGCCCATGTCTCCCAGGAAAGATGGAACTTGGAGAAGCAAGCGTATAAATCTCCAGCACTGAAACAACCATCAACCAATAATGAAGCAGGGGGGTGTCACCAGTAATTCAGAGTGCCTGTTAGGTTATAAGCAGCTTGATTTTGTGTATTTGACATCCAGGTGAAACCTCAGATAACTTCCACCTTCTTAGTGCTTCAGATACAGTCAGATACTATGGCAGGCAATTTTTGGCAGTGAAGTTAGACTTTCAGCAGCTAGGATTATTTCCCCCAAAATGGTTGCCCAATTGGAGTTAAATTAATGAGGTGGCAATAGTTTGTTCAAGCTATAAAAATAGTAGCAACTAATAGTTATATAAACATCCCATATCCAAGTCTACCGATATGCTTTACATACAGCACAGATTATCACTCTAAACACTGCAGAAAATGCAGCTATTGCTAGGGGCCTGATATTTGACCATGTTTTCCTGAGAAGTAACCTGTTACAATGGATAGAGCAGTTCCTATTCATTCTCTTTATCCTTCCTGATTACACAGGTGGTCCAGAGCCAAGGATTTGGGTTGCTATTTTCACTCTACCTTTTTTATTATCTTCTCTTTTTTATTATTTTGTCTTTCTTTAAGACTGGAGTTTGAAATCATGAGTCCCTAACAGCAAAGTTTGACCTGTTGTATTTTGACATTAAGTAGAAAAGTCAGCTGCTTTTTATTCCTTAATCGTGTGCAAATAAAAAGCAGCAGGTCATTGTTAAGAATGGAAAGGTGTATCTGTCTTGCTGCCTGTCAATCAGCAACATGCCCTATGGCACGGTCAGGGGAAAGTATTTGACTTAGTACTGACATGTTGTCCAAAGTATTAAATTATCATGTGTCTGAGGAATAGAAACATAAGCACATTTTCTAGGTACTGGGGTCCAGCACACCAAAGTATAGGAAAGCTTGCCATCATGGGGCCTGAAGGGCTCAAAGCTTTGTTTTTATCTGTTACTTATCTAGTAACAAAAAACTAGATACTTATCTAGTGCAGGCTTAATAGAGGAGAGGAGAGGAGAGGAGAGGAGAGGAGAGGAGAGGAGAGGAGAGGAGAGGAGAGGAGAGGAGAGGAGAGGAGAGAGCAGTTGGAAGGGTCCCACAGTAATCATCTTATCAACTTCCTGACTACTAATTTTATCCACTTCAGAGGTTATTTGAAGAAACCACAACTATGCTCTCAAGAGGCTTGTACCACAGCGGCACTGAGGGAGTAGGGTTTATGCCTTAAATCACTTACGTGTTCCTTCCCAAACTCCAAGTAGTATCAAAGGCTTTAACTCAGGTTCCCTTGAAAGGTCTATTTTTTCTTTGAATCTTGAACTTAGTGTAGCAAAGACTCACCTGTCTCACTGCACTGTGAGATGCTTCTGCTCTACCAACTGGACTTTAAGCAGATTTCTGTGAGCTTCTGCAACATGAGTGGAGTTAGACTGGGAAGTCAGGTCTGGGCTGCTGGGACCCACTGGTAGACTTGAGGCCAAAGCAGAAGCAATCATGATCTAAGAACTTATTACAGGCCTTTATGGAATTAGCTTGTGCTTTAATTCCACATGGGAGTGGTAATGGATCACCTGTTATCCATGTCTTTTCTGCATTGTCTGTTCCTGTCTGGACATTGTTCAAGGGCTGAATTGGTGAAATGGTGACCCGGTGTGCTCCCCATCAGATCTTCTTTCCCTTTGGAAGAAGAGCTGAAACAATCATCACTCCATTTTTGTCCCATAAATCAAAACTCTGATGGGAGTATGGGAGAGATATCGCCTATGGCAGAGATGTCACCATTTCAGTGCTCAGGTCCCCCTGGCCCTCAGATTTTCCTTGCTTCCATGTGAAAAGCTCCAGGGGCCCTGGATTGTACTAGCTACATCTCTGAGACAGGGCTCTTGATCCCCACTGCTTTGTGGGCACTGAGAATCCACCCTTACTTTCTTTCATCAAGGTCAGAAATCTCTGTTCCTGGCCTCAATGTGTGAAGAGACAGCATAGGCAGGCTCTCCTCCTTGTCTGCATCTGAACATCACCCATGCTGCCTTTCAGACTGTGTGTGTTTGCTCCTGCTTAGGGCACAGAGAGGAGAAACTGCACATGCAGGTAACTTGTCAAAGCTGGGCTGCTGCTTCACCCTGCTCAGAGGTGACCAGTAAGGCCTAGGAGGAGGTGGAATCTGAGCTGGCAAAATGGGAAGGCCATAATAAATGTAGCATAAGTAAGAAATTTTGCCCTGCTCCTCAGAAAATACTGCTGCATGTATCCCAGCAATCTTGCCTCTCTGTGTGTTGTTTTACAGTATGGCGTTGGTATAGAGCAACAGTGGCATAAAACCTCAACTCTCCATGGTTTTTAATTTTGCAATGATTCCTGAATGCTTTGATGCTATATGTGTATCAGCAGGCTGGGTATTCAGTCTTGGCCCCGAGTTCTTAGCCCAGCCCTTGCAGAGGCATTTGACAGAATTCTTGCTGTGAAATACTACCTAGCCTGTTTCCTGCAGAAACACCTTTCTGCCACAGCTAGATACAGTTACAGTGATAATGGTGAGGTATGGTTGAAGGTTCTGCAGGAAAAGCCAAGTATTTTGGTCAGCTGAAAAATATTTGCATGATGGAGATGCCTTCAACACTCAGAAGAAATTCTGCTGCATACGAAGCCGATGTGGCTCCACCTGCTGGCTTCAGGCCAGGAATTACATTTTTCATTTTTCTGAGGAAAATTCTGAATCATACAATTGTTTTGCAAACATATGCACAGATACAACCCAATTAAAAAATTCCTGAACTACATCAACCCCCCCCCCAAAAAAAAAAAAAAAAACCTACAGAGAATAATGCATGCAAACTTTCACTGAAATTAAACAAAGAAAAGTTAAATGAAAAGGGAACATTATTTAAGCCTACCAATCAGGGACTGGGGAAGAAAAATATCAGATAGAATGAAGAGGTTCAAATAAGTTATTGGTGCTTTGTAGTTCCAGGCTTAAATTTAAAAAGAAATGTGGACAGATAAAAATTCTCTACTTTGGGGTGAGATATCAGGCTTTCTGGACACAGAATGGCTTTAAAAATAAATTTTAAAAAGAAAAAAAAAGTGCCTTTTTTCAGAGGAAAAGCTAAAAGAAATTATTCCAGAGGCATTACTAACTTCAGGGATGTATGGAAGGAATGCCAAGGGACTTTGCCTCTAAATGAATGTTTGTGTTGAAAGGCCTGGTTACCTGTAGTTTAATTCTCTGTTAAAGATTCAGTGATGCAGTATTCTAGGTTATGGATGGACACATCCATTCTGAATTAGGATGTAATGCCAGCTGCTCTCTGTGAACAATGACACAAATTTTCTGTAGCAGTCTGGGTTTTGTTTTAATCATGTGTTGCATGTCAGACATTGAGTCATCATTTGCTAAAGCACATAAAATTATATTCAGTCTTTACACTTCTCTAGCTGTACATTTTTATGGATTATTGTTTTATTTGTTCTTAGGTGATTGTCTTATGCATACAGTATTACACTGTATAAAACTGTTTCTCTTTATAGGAAATCGAGTTTGGATTGTGATTCATATTTGAAATTATTATCCAAATCTTTTCAATGACTCAAAATGACACAGCTAGCAAAAAGCCAAACCAACCTCCATTGATAACATATTTGCCCCTTGTCTTTTTTATGATCCATACCAGCATGGTAGTCCCATGAGTAAGATCTCCTTGGAACTTTTTCATACCTCTCTTGTCTCTGTGTTCATATAAATCATGACAATAAATTTGGCTGGGAAGGATCTTGACAAAGGACCGACACAAGGATGGCTGTGGCAACCAACATTGCTAGGATTTAATGCATTAACTTTTCACCCCATGGACTTTGGTCACATGCCTTTAGTGTCTCAGGCTAGTGTCTCAATAAACAGATTTCTGCAGGATGGAGACACTCCTCTGACAAATAATTCAAATTGGAGTCTGAGATGGGGCTTTATCCTTTTTTCAGCAATTGGGAACACAGGCTTGATATACCCAACTTGAGGCTGGTATGCAGCAGCAGTGCAACATGAATATGGGTTTTCCAAAAGGATGGCACTTGGTAACCTTTCTCTTTCTCATAAAAGGAAAGGTATACTTACAACTACACACATGGAATTCTTCCAAAATCAGCTGGCTCCGAGCCCACCAGAACTATTTTCTGGATAGTGCATCTGCTGGTTTTGGATCTAGAATTCACAGAAACCAGGATCTTAGATTTTCTTTTGTTTTGTTTTGTTTTTTTTTTTCCTTAAGGTAGCTTAGTTTTAGCTACCTTAACAGAACCTAATTTTGAGAAAATGCTTAGAGTTTTTACTCTGTAAGCTGGGTCCTGTTACAGAGCTTTGGGCTATATATCTAAAAGCAGTAGTCAGGTAGGAGCTTTTTGAGGTCTTTTCCAAAATCATCCAGGAAACAAATAATTCCTCCAAATTTCAATAGCAGCTAACAGGTAGTAGATTTTATTCAGGCACAAAGGAAGATGCAATTCACAGAATCACAGAATCACAGAATTGTGGTGGTTGGAAGGGACCTCAGAGATCATCGAGTCCAACCACAAAAA
>JAOTQQ010000032.1:19414745-19435055 GCA_026546715.1 Gallinago undulata | reverse complement strand
GCCAGTTTTTAACCCAGCGGAGAGTATACCCATCTAAGCCATGAGCACCGAGTTTCTCCAGAAGAATCCTGTGGGACTTCCTGCCCCAGTAGACTTGCCAGCTGTTAATAAAGTATGCCACTCAGCATAGTAACCCTGTGCCTTTTCTCTGTCAGAAATTATGCATTTTCAGGGGTCTTCAGTCATGTTAGGAGTTCAGTCAAAATTGTTCTCTCTCATGCATCATCAAACCTTGTGTGGAAGCTGCTACCTTTCTACAAAGCCATCCAATGCTGTGCAGTGCAGAGCCATCATGGTAGGCATAGTTGTAGAGATGGTACTGAGGTCCTAAATTTTGCCTGCCCAATCAGTAGCATAAGCAAGTAGGAAAAAAACAGCTTAGCAATCGAGCACAGACTCTGAGTGTTGGCCCTGTAGGAGGAGGGGAGAAGAAGACAACCTTCTACTGATGCTCCTCTAACATGAAGGTGTTGTGTTGTATCTTTGCTGATCAGTTCAGCACTCTTCCAGCTTTTGTATTAGCACAGGTATTTCAGAGATTTTAAACTCTGCCCTCTCAGAAAATTTTTTTCAACCTGTCCCATCTGGACCTTTGAAGGAGGAGATTTTTCACACCAGGGAAGGAATAATGGTGTCATCACTGCTGGCCTTGCTGACCCCACAAGACTAGAACAGCTTTTATCCATAGCTGCTCTGCTGTGGGAGATCATCTCAATTCATCACAGAGAGAAAATTAAAAACCTGGACACTGATTTGTTTTGGTCTGCTGTTCTTTGCCCTTTTCATCATCATAGCACAGCTAGAATATGGCTCTAATAAACTTCAAACAGTGTATGTATGCTTGGTTTAATGTTTAAAAGCATTCAGAGCTCTGTACTTGCAGCGAATGATGTCTGAAGGCAGAATGGTATTTTTCCTTTGACTGAAGCAGATGATATAGGAAGGACTAGGCTAGAGCTTGACCAAACTTCTGTATCAAGTCCCCTGAATTATTGGAACCTGAACTGAAACTTCCAGCAGTTTTAATAACCATCTCTCCTCTTCATAACCTGTTCCAGTGCAGTAAAATTGTTCTTTAAAAAATGCAGTGTAAATCTCATCAGATCAGAATGACCTTAGGCTTCCAGTGGTGATCGTTTTCAGTGGGAGGATTTGGAAGCAGTTTTTCTAGATAGTGTGAGTATATTTTTTAAAAATATATATATTTCCTGGATAAAAAATTTCTAATGATGTGACAGACTTGGGTGGAAACCTACATAAGTTTGAAATGAAACTGTGGAGTTCTACTTGTACATTCTTTAACCATTGGTTCTTATTTCTTTCCATACATGCCCTTTGTTTCTGTCCCCCCCAGTGGTGGGGGGGTGGGTTACTGGTTACAGAACAATCTCACTGTTTCTTCAATGTTGTGTTTCCTTCTGTGTAGAAATAGGCTCTGACCACTAACAAATGTTCATGTTTAAGCTTGGAGGACCACACCACACTTATAGCAATAATGTGACCCTTTATTTAAATACTTGATTATTTCATAGCACAGATGACAGTCAATACTTTGAATGAGGCATAACAATCAATACCTGAAGTCTAAAGGAGTTTATAAAATAAGTCAATATCACAGTTCTGCTTGTTGCATGGAATGCTATTCTTTAAGGAAGAAGTAATAATAAATAAAAGCAATGTTTAAAGTGCATAGAAATTAATTGAGAATGTAGCAAGCATAATCAATTTCAGTTCATTTTCTTCAATATAGGTTTAGTATGATGTATTCACGTTATCAATTTTATGCTTTCACAGCAGTTCTTCATAATGTGAAACAACAGCTCCAATGGGTCTCGCAGTAGTGAAGTATCACACTTGTCACTCCTTTCTTCCACTCACTCAGCCATGCTTAGCACACGCATGGCGTGGTGAATGGAGTGTCTATAGGATGCGATCTTTTATAACTGTGAATTAGCAGGGTAAGCAGCATCTCTCTTGAAGTAAAGCTGTATGACTGACAGCTTTTTTTCACAAACTGACAATTGCTTCATCTTGTTTCATTTGTAGCTGTGTCTTTGAGTTAGTTTTTTGCCATTTTTCCTTTTCCTTCACAGAAAATAACTTTTACACCTGCTGTACAGACGTAACAGAGATGTGTGAATGGATAACAGTAGTGAGGGAAGCCTCCATCATTTAGTCCGTGATTTTGAGCAGATGCAGGGTGACCAGCTGTATGAAATCACCCTTAGGCTATTGATTATGCTGCTCCTGTTTCTTTTTTACTTTTACACCTTATCATCTTAACACCTTATCGCAAGCTGTTCTGCGCTCAAGTCTCACGTTGCTCCAGCTACTCCACAAGAAAGGCAACACAGAGACTCTTCTGCAAACTGCTCTTTCATTCCTTTAGGTCTCAAATCCATCAAAGATTGTTGCAACAGGTATAGCAGCTGCTGCTTCTTGGGCTTGGCCCACTGCATACAAGCTTCATAAATAGGAATGTTTGTGTCTGTAAAAATGTAGACATTTGTGAATGGGTTATTATAAATAAGACATAGCAAGCAATGCATTATAGTGCAATAACAGCTGCTCTCACTGCCACGAATTGTCAAGATGACAAACTGGAAATTACAATATCTACCACACACTCTCATCTGTAAATCTCTTACTCCTCATTATCATTACTGGATGCAATTCAAATACTAAATGAAATATAGTCAGGACTGGGAGAACTCTCAGCTCTTAGTAAGCTTTTGGGCTTACATGTATTTTATATTTCAATACCTTTTCTGTAACACAGATGTTTTCCAAAGGAAAGTCTGTAAGTATGCAGAAATAAATAGACTGGTTTTTGGAGAAGCAATGGGGCAGTGGTGTCTTTTCTTTTTTTCTTTTTTTTTTTTAATTTTCAGAGATAATAAATTAATTTAATTGGACAAATTAGAAGAACTCAGATAAATATGCAGTATGTATTTCCCCTTAATCATATCAAAACTCATAATGAAGAATAGGTATGTATTTTTACAGATGACAGACATTATCATCGGTGATCCACACTCTTTTTTTTTGTGTGTGTGTGTGCATGTGCAGGTACATGTGTTGTGATGTGTACCTGAAAAAATTAGACCCTAACTCAAATGAACTGAATACCTGAAAGTTCAAATACCTCTTCGGCCCTTTTATTCATCAGTGGCATATGAAAATTTGTTAATATGCAGAATGCAGACTAGCTGCATCATTCTGCACACAATTTCCCTTAGAAGTTCAGACAAAACATCACATGTGAGAAACTTTTGGCCTACTCTCAACATTATCCCATTGCCTTAAACTAGGAAAACATAGACTGTGTAAGGATGAGAGCTGAGCTAACTCTGGGAGTTGCATCATGAAATTTGCAGCATCTGTAACAATTCCAGAATGTTTCTATCACAGGCACTCTGGGGATCTCTGCTGACGCATGTGAAAATAGCTGATGTGGAATTGAAGTATCCTTAATGAACTGCAGAGGTCAGTGGGCCATGGAAATAATATCATTGCATGGAAAGCCATAAAGAATTCTTCCTGAGCCCAGAAGATAAGTGATTAGTTACAACCCATCTCTTTGACTGTATATTTTGTTGCCTTTATTCTTAAAGACCATACTGAACCGTAATATTTGCAATACTGGAGTAATGAAAAATACCAGCTTTATTATATAACCCAGTACATAATCTGTGCAAATGTGGTGTGACAGGAGACTGTGAGTATGAACAGGGGCATGATTACACTGGGGCTTCTGGTGCATGGGTTCTTCTATTCCTCTTCACTTTGCAACAGCTTCATTTAAAACAAACCATCACAACAACAAAAACCAGATCTGTTTTTAAACATTAGGACAAAGATGAAAAGTCAAGGTCTAAGGTAAAATTAAAATAATAAATTTCAGCAAAGTTTATAGCCACAGTAGATACATTACTTTGTGCTTTGCTCCAGGCTACCTCTTTTCAACTAATGACATCTAATTATATTAAGAATATTAGGCCCAAATTAGATATTTAGATACTTAATCCTTACTGAAATCACTGGGAATTAGATCACAAAATACCCTCAACATGCAGGGCTTTTTCTCACATCTCACTGGCATATGGGAGGAAACATTTACTTTATATAGTGTTTTAGAGTACTCATGGATCACCCCAAACAGTCTGGAGTTGATCCTTAGGTGACAGAAGTTGCTGTAGCTGCACTGAAGTTAACAGAGTTATAACAGTGTACATTAGTTGATGAACCATCTCGCAGAGGTTACAACATAACCTTGATTCCTGTATAGGCAGTTTGACAAGTAGCTTTCATTTCAGGGGTGCAGAGATATTGTTGTCCTTTTATTCCTGCCTACGCTGAACTACAAGGCAGGATCCAAAGCTGTCTGCCTTTCAAAATAAGCACTTTAAGTAGCTGTAACATGAGATACTTCTGTCCCCAAAGCTGAATTTGGTTACGGCTCGGTATGTTTTCATTGGTCAATGTACATTTATGGTAGCATATGGTAGCTCTTCATACCTGTGTTAATTTTATTCTGACACCTAAATAATTGCAATTACTGCACTGATTGAAATAGAGGCACTAACAGCTCTTCAGAGGGAGTAAATATGTAGATGTTTAAATCCAAGTTGCATTAGAACAGAAAATTTGAGTGCTGCTTCTACTACAGTGCAAATGGACATTTTTGGTGGAGAGCAGGTCAGTAATTTCCTCATCAATTGATCAAGAAATGGAGGAGATAATTATGAAATCTGCAGAGAGAAAAAATAAACATATTTATTTTATTGAAAGAATGTAAAAGAAGTTCTAAAGGCAGTCCTCTTCATTTCCAGCAATAATGATGAGGGCTGCATTTTTTCAGGTTGCTGGAAGTAAGAAACAACAAAAAAGTATTGGTAAACACATCCTTTTTTGCCTTAAAATCTGCTTACTGACAAGACAGATTATTTTTATTCTCCAAAAATGTAATTTGATTGTAAATGTGATAATCTTTGAAACTGGATTTCAAGGAAACCTTGGGAGCAAGAGGAATATTTTACTTTTTATTGTGAAGAACTTTGATATCATTGCCTGGCTAGGTTTCTTATATCTCCTGCCCACTGTAAGGTTATATGAAAATTTTCTGAAACAGAAAAGAGTTTAAATATGGATTCAGTCTATTCTAGATGAAGATGCCTCCATTTTTAGAGCTAATCCTGCTTCATGATGGTTCACCCACAATCTGGTATTGAAGTGAGGCCTTGAGGTTAAACTGACGTAGCTTTCAAATCCCTCTTCATAGACTGGCTATATTTGTGATCCTCTTTCACAATCCCTTTTCAGGGGGATTGTGTGCCATTTGAAATGTTTCTTCTCAGATGTTTGTGAAGTTTTAGATCTCTTTAAAAATGAGACCTATTTGGAGATCTTTCCTGGAGCATAAGAAAACATCACTGGCAGTAACCACACAGGAAGAACGTTTCCTACCAAGAGTTGCACATATACATGCGCTTGTGGAATTACCAGTGATAACTTTGCCCTTACCACTGTGAGCTGGAAGCTGTAGAATGGTTTCGCAGAAGCTATGGTGGGTTCCTTGGATGTGCTGTGTCTTGTCCCACTTCTTTGCATTATCTTCTTAGTCTACCCTCAAACTCCAGGCTCTAGAGAATGCAATATTTTTGTCCCAAAGCAGCGTCATTTACCCAGTGTGCAGACACCAATATACATACAGAATAGAGGTATTATTTGTTTAAATCATTTTATGCAGAGATGGGTCCTAGGTGGTAATCCACAAAGCTAGCACACCAGCCTACCCAGCCTACAAACTCTAAGGAATATTTATACAGTTCAAAACACAGAAATACACACACTTAATTATAAATATTGGTTAGCACCATATCTTAACAATTTCTATTCATTAGTACAGTATTTCTCTTTCATTTAAAGTTACAAGGTCCTTTAATTGATCTGCATGTGCTCCAGTACCATGGGGGAGGTAGTCCAAATCAATCTTTAATTGAGTAGGTGGTCACAATCTCCCACTGCCACTTTTACCTTTCCTCCAGTTACTGCAAACCTTTGTTTATGCTTTATTTGTTTGTTTATGCTTTATTCAGCAGCTGACTGGCTTTCAACTGGTTTGGGCACTTCCTGTGGAGGAATGCTCCCTTGTTATCACCCTTCTGTTCTTCTTCACGTGTATATTCATTAGTAAGGCATTTATTGTTTTTACCACATGTCCAGTTTCACATGGCCTTGTAACATTTTTATAGCTCTTTGTTCTTACCTAGTGAGAGATTCTAGATTCTAAAATACATATTTTTTTAAAGTGCATTCTACCATCTTAAAGTACACCAATATAACTGAGATTTAATGAATGTTTTATATTTATAGCTTGGCTGAGACCAGAATATGTCTTGCAGTTGCAGTGGATGCTTTGTTTTTCATAGAAACAGTGAACTCTGAAAGTTTCTGGTCTAAACCCCATCTCAAAGGAGAACAATTTTCAAAGTTAGATCCAAGTGTTACATTACTATACGTAAGTGTGATGACTTATGTGTGGGTAGGTTCAGTGCTTTGCAAAGTTGAAGTAAATACCACCAAGGAAACCTCAAGTTTGAAGAAGGTCATGTGTATCCCAGTGACCATTGACTTCATTAGGTCAAGAAGTATGGTGGTAGCAAAGTCTTGTTTGGAGAGTATGATGCACTGAATAGAAAGCCATGCATTCTGCTGCCAAGATATGAATTACACTGTTGTGTAACTTCAGAGAATTTCAGATTTCAAAGTGAATCCATAACATTTATGCTGTTAAATTACTCAGGTGTTGTGACTGACTGTACCCTTAGGGAGGAATGTGACACTGAACAAATCCATACAGTGGAATAATGCTCAGTGGAGATGGGCAGGGGTGGTTGTGTCCATGCAGCTCAGAGAACATGCAAACAAGCTGACTTGATCTCAACACATGGGGGACCAGACGTGGCCTTTGTTGTAGATAAACATCCGTCAACAGTTGAGTGGATCATGTGGTGGTATAAATGTCTCTCTCAGTTAGCCAGACCAGTATGGGAAGAGTGAATATGTATCTGTTTTGTTGGCTCATACAATATAAAAACTGAATCACTAACAAAATAGTTTTGAAGAGACCAACAGACCTGAGCTGGCTTCAACCCAAGTATTTCTTCCTGGTGACTTGGGACGCCCAGTGTCATGATAGTGAGTATATTATACAGACCAGTGATAGGAAACACATTGGTATTGTGATTGAACAATATATTGCAATTGCTAGATTTTGCCAGTTGTAACATATTTATCTAGTGCTTTCAGTATATTTTGTATTACTCTGAGCATAACATATCTGTATTGAACTTTCACTATATTTTTAATCAGAAAATCAGAAGTCAGGAATCCTGTATATCAACTGTCTTCAAATAAATTTGATATTAAAAATTACATCCTCCATATGTGGAGTATCTGAAAGAACCTGGTCAGACAGTTTCAGAGTCTGACCGGTGTTTTTAAAAATATAATGCTAAATGCCTAAAAGATTACTTCATCTGACTGAAAAATGTCATCCCAGTCAAGGTTTGGCAGCATGAAAACCAGTTGGCTAAAACCCAGAACAACTTATGCAGTAAAAGCTTAGGAGATAAGGTGAACACTCATGATAAACAGGCTCACAAAGCCAACTGAGAACATCTCTCCAAAAAGCAACCTGACCTGCATTAGCATGAATACAATGCTTGCATGAATCTGGGCTAAACTCTCAATCTTCTTTGCTAATCAGAAAAGACAGGAAATTGTTTATGCTTGTGCCTAGTTATGCCTTTTTTTTTTTGTTTACGTTGAGAAAAGCAGTAGAAATACAAAACATCTGAAGGGCTATTTTGATAGTGTATCTGACCAATTGCGGTGTAGACTTATTAGTGTATAATTGCTAGCACTATAAGGCATTTCTTCTGATGAATAATGAGGTCTTTATCTTCTCCAAGAGGGAAAAAAAAAAAAAAAAAAAAAGTTTTACTACTTGTGAATTACATAGTGCCATATTGGTAATAAAATGATTCTTTACAACAAATTAATTTGAAGAAAAGAGAACCATAGCACAAATTTTGCAGCTAAAATAGGCTATGTTCTGGCTGACATTGTTCATAAACCAGCCCTCTATAACCAATTGTTAAAATAGCTTGTCTCCAAAAATGGTAGCACTGAGTCAGCACATATTCATGAATAGAATAGAATAGAATAGAATAGAATAGAATAGAATAGAATAGAATAGAATAGAATATTTTTAGTTGTAAGAAAAGGATTGTCCAGCCTGACCATTTCAGGGCTGACCAGAAGTTACAGCATGTTATTACAGGCATTGTGCAAATGCTTCTTAAACACTGACATGCTTGGGGCATTGACCATCTCTCTAGGAAGCCTGCTGCGGGGTTTGACCACCAGTAAGGTAATGCTTCCTAATATCCAGTTTGAACCTCCCCTGGGGCAGCTTTGAACGATTCCCACATCCTATCACTAGATACCAGGGAAAATTGCACAGCACCTCTCTCTCCACTTCCCCTCCTCAAAAAACTGTAGACAGCACTGAGGTCACCCCTCAGCCTCCTTTTCTCCAAACTAGACAAACCCAGAGTCTTTGGCTGCTCCTCATATCGCATGCCTTCCAGCCCCATCACAAGCTTTGTTGCCCTTCTCTGGACACATTTGAGTACTTTAACATTCTTCTTAAATTGTGGGGCCCAAAACTGCAAACATGATTCATGATGAAGCCACACCAGTGCTGAATACAGTGGATTATTCACCATTTTTGAT
Source organism: Gallinago undulata (assembly GCA_026546715.1). NCBI lineage: Eukaryota > Metazoa > Chordata > Aves > Charadriiformes > Scolopacidae > Gallinago > Gallinago undulata. The sequence continues at coordinate 19,426,253 of JAOTQQ010000032.1, read as the reverse complement.
GCTGTGGTTATACTGTGTTTGATCAACCCCAGGATGAGGTTTGCCCTCTCAGCTGCCAGGGCACATGCTGACTTGTATTGAGCCTGCTGTCGACCAGCACCCTGAGATCCCTTTCTGCAGGGCTGATCTCCAGCCACTCCTCTCCCAGTTTGTACTTGTGCTTGGCATTACTCTGCCCTAGGTGCAGAATCCAGCATTTGGACTTGTTAACTTTCATCCCATTAATCATTGCCCAATGCTCCAATCTATCTAGACCCTTCTGCACGGCATCTGGTCCCTCAACCACCCCCCAGTTTGGTACTGGGAGCATAATACCTGGTATAATCTTCTCCATAGTTTTTCCAGGAGCACAGATTAGACTAACAGGTCTGTAGTTCCCTTTTTGTAAACTGGAATAACAATAGCTAGCTTCCAGTCAGCAGGGACCTCCCCAGACTCTCAAGACATCTCAAGGCAGATGATCAAGAGGGTTCTGCCACAACATCCACTAGCTCCTTCAGTGCTCTGTGATGAATCCCATCAGGCCCTATGGACTTATGAGTATTCAGCTGATGCAGGTGGGCCCTTACAATTTCAGTATCCACAAAAAGAAACTCGATGTTCTCGCTTTTGTGGTCTTCCGACTCAGGAACCGGGCAGCCCAAGGTCTATCAGTATTATTAGAGATTTGGGAAAAAAAAGCACATTGAATGCCTCTGCTTTTTCTTCATCCATTTCTTCATCTATTTGTCAGACGACCATCTCCAAATATCAGTCCGATGTTTTCTTTCTATCTCCTCTTGCTATGAATGTACTTTAAAAAGCCCTTCCTGTTATCTGACACAACACTGGCCAGTTTCAGCTGTACTTGAGCTTTGGCTTTTCATGTCTTCTCCCTGCATATATGAACCACAGCTCTGTAATCTTCCTGCAAAGCCTGACCACACTTCCAGAAATTGTACAATTTCTTTTCCCTCTTGAGCTCCACAAAGACTTCCCTGTTCAGCCAAACTGGTCTTCTGCCACACTTGCTTGACTTATGACAATGGGATTGCCTGTTCCTGTGCTTCTAAAAGATGGTTCTTACAGACAGACCAGCACTTGTGGACTCCAAAGCCCTCAGAAGGATATTCCCAGGTTAGCAACTCTTCTGTCCTTTTTTCTCATCACACTGAAAATTTTAAACTCACCATTTCATGATCACTGGGGCCAAGACAGCCACCTACATCATGTCTCCCTAAGTCTTTTTCTATTTGCAAATAGCAAGTCTAGGAGGGCATCTTTCCTAGTTGGCTCATTGAGTATTTATGACAAGAAGTTATCTCCTCCAAACTTCAAGAACTTCCAAGACTTGCTCATCACAGCAGTATGATATTCCCAGTTATGTCTGGAAAGCTGAAAAGTCACATCAGAACAAGGGCTACGAATCCAGAAATTTCTCCTAGTTACCTATAGAATAACTCATCCTGGCTGGGTGATCAGTAGCACACCCACTACAACACCTCCTTTGTTTTCCATCCTCCTAATCCTCACCCAGAGACTCTCAACCACATAATCACTAACTGTAAGGGCTGTACAATCAAACCTCTTCCTCATGTATAGTGTGACACCTCCACCTCGCCTGATCTGCCTATCCCTCCTGAACAGCCTGCAGGCCTCCATCCCAGCACTCCAAGTGTGGGACTCATTCCACCAACTCTCACTAATACCAGTGATATTGTAGCTCTAGGAGCTGCCCAATGCTTCCCGTTCATCCTATTTGTTTTTCATACTGTATGTGTTTGTGTATAAGCATTTCAGATTTGCTCCTGAGCCCTCTGTGCTCCCAGGAGTATTCCCACTGGCATTGACACCCTCAGGCAATGCCCTGCCAATCCTTGCTTTACCTGCTACAATCCAGTTGGTATCCCCTTCTCCCCTTGATTCTATGTTAAGGTTCTCTTGATCAGTCCCACCAACTCATGCCCAAAGGCCTCTTTTCCCCGTGGCAAAAAACATCCTGTCAGACTCCAGCATGCCTTATGTTTGAAGACTCTTCCATCGTTTTAAAACCCGAAGCTTTAAGGCGCCAGCCTGGGAGTCAGGTATTGATATCCTGGGCTTGCCTGTTTCTTCCAAAGTCTGCCCCCATTAATGGGTGGCTTGAGGAAAACACGACCCGTGCTCCTGAATTTTTTAGCATTCTTCCTAGGGCTCTGAAATGTCTTTTGATTGACCTCAGACTTTTTGTTGTGACATTATTAGTACCCATGTGAAAGAGATTAAATGGATAGTAGTCAGAAGGTTATATTAGGCTCTTCAGTCTTGTGGTGACATCCCTAATTTGGGCCCCAAGGAGGCAGAAAACTTTGCTGAACAGAGGGTCCAGCCTGCAAATGGCTGCTTCCATTCTGCACAGGATGGAATCACCAGGGACCGTAACTCACAGTTGTTTCTTCTGGGTGCTGGTCTAATTCAGGTTTTATTGCGAGGAGTTGGTCACTCTGACCTTGGCAAGACTGCTCATGCAAGTTTCTCCTCTTTCTCATTATGTGCTTTGTCTACCATACCCAGGGCATCGTACCTACTCTTTAAGGGTATCTTAGGGAGTAAGGGGTGGTTTATTTTACCTTGCTGTAACCTTCTTCCACCCTTCCTTATCCCTTGTAAAACTGCTTTCCTCCTGGCACAAACAGACCCTGGATCTGCCTGCGTAGTGGCCATGCTGAGTTGGCTTCCATGCATCAGAGTTTGCATATAACTTTATTGACCAGTCTCCCTCTCAGACTCTCGAATACTCCTTGGTCTGCCTGTGAGAGACTGAAATAATTGAATAATTGTCTCGAAGCTTGCTTGTGCTTATTTTCCCAGCAAAACTCAGCAACTTCACAGCTTACAAAAAAGGAACATGTGCAAACCTCTTGCAGTGGGTGCAGACCCACAGCTTGCGCTGAGACAGCACATGGGATATGTGCAATACTGGAGTTGGAGACCACCGAACCATTTATTCCTAATGCTGTAGGAAAAGATCATTAACAGGCTATTTAAATTCTTAGCTAAATCACTCTGATTCTTATGCAGGTAATTCATTTCAGTGAACATATTTCACTTGAAGCAAGAAAAAAAATTATTGTCTATCCTTCACAAGCCTAACCCTTCAGCTGTGTCTCTGTTAACCTGTAATACTTTCAGTTGATTTGTGATTTCCATCTGTAGATGTCAGCAGTATAATTTCCCTCACAGGTAGCCTGAAACTACCAGGTAGTGAGAATCTCCTTGCAAAGTACTGAAAGCCACACAGAGCTTTGTTATAATTCCCTTATTCTGACCATATACAGTCTCCAATGTGCCCAAAAGAATGATAAACTCTTTAGAGTAGATCAAGACAAGTCCAGTGGAAATCATGTCCACATCATCCAAATGTCTACTTGGTGGTGACACAGAAGTGCATAGACATTATCACTTCAGTTTGTTTTCCAACTGGCCTCTTTGATTTGCTCATTGAGAAGGTTTTGCTAAGCCTTCTTAACAGCAGAGACTTCCTTGTAAAATTCAAAAGTTTCTTTAATAACTATGAATTCGTAAATTAAATCTACTGTGGCTGGGTCACTCCCAGAACATCAAGTTCCACAAATGGAAAAAGTCCATAGGACTCAACTCCTAAGCAGGAGCATCTCATTTGTTCATCGCATTGTCAAATTGCATATTTTGTTCATCTCATTGTCAGATCACAGCCACATTTCTGTTCCCAACAGGCAGGGGAGCAATAGTGTATGTGAAGGATGTGGTTGCATACTGGCTGTAGTTTTATATCAAGAAGCTGCTTTTTCAAAGTATGTTGACTATGTAACTGCCAACAGTTTTTGTGCAGATGGAAAAGGAAGGGCAGTGACTTAATGCACTGCTATCTGTGGGGCATAATATAGGAATGAAAGTTCATGTTGGGACTCAAGTTTGAGGCACGTGGTCAGAGTTCAAGATGTCTTTAACAGTAATTGCCTCTGAGAGACAGGGAGTATTTTGTAAAGCACATGTGGTTATATTTGAGATAAGCTTGGTGTAGGGAAAAGGCTAGATGGGATCCCTGGGAACAATTTTTGTTGATATTATGATTACTAGGTTTTTAAAGTTAGATTACTTCCTGGTGTTGCGATGACTGCGTTGAGTGCCTGATTTGGCCTGTTAGGATTATGCAGTAGCTCTTGGTGAAACATCACCTTCCAGTATTGGGCCCTTTGTATAAGATAGCCCCAGCCAGCTTGCCCATTGCTCAATTCCCTTTGCTCCCTTCTCAGAACAATGCTGAGAAGCTACGACTCAGGCCAAATGTCTCAATGGACAGGACAGGCAAAACTTCCCTACTCATTCCTCTCCATGGGCCACCCAAACTCTAGATGCAGGGACTCAGATGTTTATAGTCACCCTGAACCCCTCTGTAGCCTTCCTCAAGGCCAGGTGGCTGGGAGGAGTTGGTGGCAGGAGAACATGAAAAAGGCAGTGCCAGTGTTTTGACCACAATGTTATGAGACAGACCAAGTGAAGCCTGTTAATTTACTGATAGCACAGAGGAAAAAAACTTAGAAATGGGCCCTGGGATCCAAGTGCAACTGCTGTGAATTGGCATAGCCTGTCACAAATGCTGCCTCTTGTTTTGGATCATGACACCAGTAACTGGGGCCTGGCTTCACCAAGAGACTTTATGGCACTCCACAACTTGTAAACAGTTTTTAATCTTGTTTTTATGTTGGGAGAGGACATTTTTTCCCCATTTGTCTCAGCATTTAAAGTGTGTTGCAAACATCTAGGTAGACAATAGTCACACTTTAAACAAACATGCAAGAGGTGTACCAGGAATTTGCTTCTGAATCTTTCTTTACATTACTTATAATCGACTTAACAACATAATATAATAACATATTATAATCAACTTAAGATAGTTGTTGTTCTGCTGTATTGGGAAATGGCAAGCCTTTGATTAATGCAGAAAGCAGTTCTTCTTGCTCTTGATGAATAATATCACTGATGTTACCCTACAGGCAGCAGGAAGGTGCTTTTTTACTTAAACATCTGGACTGCTGATGTGGGGGGTGAAGGGGAGGAAGAGGAAGGTGTTTGAAATGGATGGCTTCACTTTCTCACCTGAGTCATCTGTTATTTACATCACTGGGCTCCCAAGCAGGAAAGTCAATTGGTAAGATTATATCCATCTAGCTCATTTTTTATGAATCAGACAAAGAATTTATCCTTGGAGCTGCAGAAGAAGATACAAAGCATTTTTTCCTTGACTGATGTATCTGACTACCTACATTAACAGGGAGTCTGTGACACTGAAGCCACGTACTCTCCAGTGTTGCCTTGCTGTTGCAGCCATCTCTAGTCCTGCTGCAGGTTCTCAGTCAAAATCTAATCATGAAAGATAAAAGATATAAAGTCAGAGCTGTTAGTGATATGCCCCTGTGCTATAAAGAATTTGTAAATTAATTCTGGTTTATTTTTCTTTTGCTTTTCCTTGAAGCAGGGCAGAGGAGTCATTACAGCCTGAATTACGATACGCTGACAGCAGACTATTACCCTGCATTTTTAACATGACATAATTATACTGTTTAGAGTTGCTATTATGGTTAAATTATTTACTCAAAGTCAACAATGTTTACTCATTGCCATTTAAAAATGGAGAATAACTCAAGAACAGATTCATGGCACCACAAGTAAATAAAGCCATTTTGCTACAAGTTATTTTTCATCTCAGCAGAGACAGTAGTTTGAGAGCAGAAGATTTTTAGGGGCAGAGGGCAGCTGAAAAATAATACATTTTTTTCTTTCTGGTATATTCAGCCTTTCTCCCTCCAGCTCACTGGGTTCAAAATAACCATGTTTGAATGGAAGTGTGACTTTAGACAGCATAAGCCAGGGTGCCAGCTCTTGCATATATTTATTTCTGCTTTTGATCAGCATTTTGGGAGGTATGGAAATGAATGTGCTGCAGCTAAACCAGAAGAGGCATGCAATCCTGGGATTTATATCAACTTCTATAAAGTAGCATACATCGATTAAATGACCATCAGTAGCATTTCAAAAGCACCAAAGTGCCTCAGAAATGAATTTCACTTTGTGGATAGGATGCAAGCTCATAAGTTGTGTGGGCAGTTTAAAACATTTTATCCATTGGTGAATGGTTAGTTGTAGCAGCCTTTCTCACTGACCCAGTGCTCTGACTGATGGATGAAATCCATGGAGAGTATATTCATTAATTCCAATAATTTGAAATTAAAGTGAGTCTCTACCTCTTTTTATGGTCATCAGCAGATCTGGAGATTATAAAATATATTCTGGGAGTAGCGGCATTAAAGACAGGCTGTTATTTAGTGGAAATTAGACAAAGGGAAGAAAAATCAAGGCAGTCTTCAAAAATTGTGCAAACAAAACCCAAAACAGGTGCATTGTTCATATATCACCTTGGAATCTAAGACTATAATTTGACCTTTAAACTGAGATTTCCAGAGAGCTTCATACCCTCTTAATGCTGTCCCTAATGAATCTCAATATGGTTTAGACACTAACCCGTGTAGGTATTTAGGCACAGATGGTCCTTCCTTGTGTTCCTTCTGCGATGCCATCCAGCTCTAGTAGGCTGGGATCTTCTGAAATATATGAAGTTGGTCTGGTATCTTGCTTTTTCAAGATAACTGAAAAGAAAGTTATCTAAGGAATTAGATGTACTGGATAAATATCCTTCTTTTTCATTTTAGTAGTATGAAGAGTGTTACTACCTTTTGTTAATCATCAGGACAACACTAACAATTTCCAAAAACAACATGTAAGCATAAATTGCATGATTAAATGTTCCTGTGCAACCTATATGCAGCTTTGTAACCTTAATTGTATACAGTATAGGAAAAAAATACTTTTACTTATATTTTGACTATGAAGAGAAGAGGTTTTCCAACATTGAATAGTGTTCTAAGAGTAATTCCTCTGAATTTGGCTGGTTCTTTATCACTGAAAGAAGTATGTATATATTCTTCACCTTTTCTGCTTAAAGTTGAAAGAAGAAAGACCCCTAAAGTCAAATTGCCAAAATTTGTTGTCTGAAAAGGCTGAGAGCCTTTAGCCTTTAACACACAGAATCTTTATCCAAAATGTTAACTAGGCAATGCAAAGAAAATATTGACAAAAAACCCCAAACTTAAATCAGTCTCACTGAAAAAGCCTTTGTCCTCAATAATGCTTTCCCTTACACAGTTGTTCAGAAATTATTTCTTGCACGCCTCAGTTAGCATGCATAACATAGATACATATAGATTATAAACATAATCTATAAAAAGGAAAAGGAAAACAACGTTCAATATTTCATTATATATCATGAGAGGGGAAAAAAATAAAAGGCAAAAAGGCACAAACCCAGGGGTTTTTTTCTCTCTTTTGGAAGTCATTTGGAAGAAATCAAAATTGCAAACAGCAGCAAACATATATCATTTTTATAGAGATAAGAAGGTATTGTACTGCTTCATACAATAAGCAAAACTAGCTTTGCAATGACACATAAATGACTATCCATAAAGGCAAGAGAGCCCAAATTCCCAGCTGTAAAACTGGGACACAGACAATCCCTAATGGATATACATGATCCAGAGAGACAGGCACCACTTTACAGCTGGGTATTTGACAGGATAAAAGAAAATCAAATCTAACGCTTTATATACAAATAAGGAAAAAAGGAAAGAGTGTTCCTCAGCACAACACATCTAAAGGCTCTACTCAGAGAATATTAATAGAAGGTATGATAGTTAACCTTACTCAGTGCTCAAAGCTAGGTCTTTGGTTTCTGAAACAGGCAAAGCAGTCTGTGTGAATCACAGAATCACATGGGGTTGGAAGGGACCTCTGGAGATCATCTAGTCTAAACCTCTGCCAAAGCAGGTCCACTCAGAGCAGGATGCACAGGAATGTGTCCAGGCAGGTTTTGAATGTCTCCAGAGAAGGAGACTCCACCACCTCCCTGGGCAACCTCTTCCAGGGCTCTGCCACCCAGGAAAGAAGTTTCTCCTCATATTTAGGTGGAACTTCTTATATTCAAGTTTGTGCCCATTTGTTCTTGTCCTATCCCTGGGTGCCACTGAAAAAAGTGGTGCCCATCTTCTTTACACCCACCCTTTAAGTATTTATAAGCATGGATCAGATCCCCCCTCAGTCTGCTCTTCTCTACACTAAAGAGACCCAAGTCCCTCAGACTCTCCTCATAAGAGAGATGCTCCTGGCCCCTCATCATCTTTGTAGCCCTCTGCTGGACCCTCTCCAGCAGTTCCCTGTCCTTCTGGAACTGAGGAGCCCAGAACTGGATATAGTAAGGATGAAAAAAGTTTGAAGGATGTTAAAAAAAAAAATAAAAATCAATCCATGCTGTCGACAGACTTAAGTTGGAAACACAGGATTTTCTTCTTGCTTCAGAACCTAATTCAAAGAATTAGAAAAAGAAAATTTAAAGGCCTAATCATATCCAGACTCCTGCACAGCAGGGTATCTTGCCCTTTAAAATAGAACAGGCCTTGGTGTATCCTTCTTATCCTTTCAGACTGATCAGAGATTATGCAGATATTTACAAAAGAGACTAGATTCAATGTGTCCGCTTGCTCTTCCCTTTCTGACTTATTTCAGGTTTTTTTCACTCTTTCTAGTATTCCGAGTCTTGTATTGTGGTGAGTTGATCCTGACTGATCACCAGGTGCCCACCGAGCCACTCTTATTACTCTCCCTTCATCAACAGGACAGGGGGAAAAAATAAAAAGACCTTGTTGATTGAGAAAAGGACAGGGAGATCACCTACCATTTATCAGCACTGCCAAACCAGACTTGACTTGGGGAAATTAATTTACTTTAATGTTAACTAAATAATGTAGGATAATGAGAAATAAGAACAAATCTTTCCCCCAAATCCCTCCCTTCTCCCCAGGGTCAACTTCACTCCCAACTTTTCAACCTCCTCACCCAAAGCAGTGCAGGGGGACAGGCTATGGGGGCTATAGCCTATTCATAACTCTTTGTATCTGCTGCACCTTCCTCTGCTCCAGCATGGGGTCTCTACCATGGAATGCAATCCTTCAGGAACTGACTGCTCCAGGGTGGATCCCCCATAGGGTCACACGTCCTGCCAGAAAACCTTTTCCAACATGGGCTCATCTCCACAGGCTTCTCTCTTAAGTCAGCATTACAATTTTGAACTATGCATCATTCAAAATGAACTGATATCTCAAAACAATATGTTTTGTCAGTTAAGAAAAGAAACCAGCAAACATTGCAATTTGAAAATGCCAGAATTCTGAATTTCTCAGGACTTAGGCTTTGAGCTTTTTTTTTAAATAAAATTGAAATTACATAAACTAACCTTCTCTTGGGGAGAAAATTAGTGGTTTTATGTGCCTATGTTTTACAATGGAAAACTACATTTTTGAGAAATACTCTTCCAGCTGGTTCATCTGATGAAAATGCGAGTATTTCCACAAATTTCAGATGTTGCTTATCTGAAAGGACACCAGGATAAATGGCTGCAGGGAAAGTACCCGATTTGAATAAATTTTAATGGATTTTAAGAAAGTCATGGAAGGTACTTCTGAATAATTCATATCTCAAAATCAATTTCTGTAGTAATACTCTCAGGTGGTCTGATTGATTGTAACACTGAGGTAGGATAAAGAAATGGTAATATATCCTCTGGTCAGGCACTTTCTGGCCAGAGATTTGCAGGTGTCCAGTTAGAGGCTGTTGTTTAAAGTCTGTTATTCACTGCTTTCTCTTATGAAAAATGTAGAATTCAAAGGACTGACCATGCTAGATGGAGAGTTCATGAAAAAAAAAAAAAATAGAAAAACAATGCAGAGATAATTAAACAAACAAAGTGAATGTCAGCAAAAACTGAAGGAAATTTAGGGAAGATGTATATTTCTATTTGTAAAAATAAACAAGTTCTGGCATGTCCATTCTGTCTGGCACAATTTCTGGAGAAAATGGCTGATTTCTGGAAGGAAATAGGGCTCTTGCCCCATGCAATACTCTTCATATCATGCATGACCCTTCAGTGTTTACAGAGTTGAGATTTGGCCTCATTCGACCAAATCAAAAGGTCAGTTAAAAATTTTGTCATAGATATGTAAAATATTCTTCTGAGAGGCAGTTCAGTCCTTCAGTGGACTAAATTTCCCTCAAGAGATGGCTGTCTTTATGCAACTGAGGTCCCATTCAAGAGCCTTTGGGATACGTCTGAAATTGACTGGCCTGAGTTTGGGCCTCCAGTTTTTGTACTGTTATGGCTGATTTAATATGTTACAGGACCGAAGATGGTTGCAGAGGCCATGCTACAGCTCTTTGCTAATTAAATAAATATACATTGCAATGATATAGCAAACATAGGAAGCTTTTAGTACTGTGATACCTTACATTGATTTTTAACACATTCACACACAAAATCAACTCACTGACCAGGAGGTGCTTTCTGCATAGATGATGTATGGTCAAGTCTCTCTTTTCACTGAATCTCACTAAATCTTTTAGAGTTGGAAGGGACCATAGAGATCATTTAGGCCAACTCCCCTGCTGAAGCAGGATTGCCTAGAGCATGTTACTCAGGACAACATCCTGAAAATCTCCAGTAAAGGGGACTCCACAACCTCCCTGGGCAGCCTCTTCCAGGGCTCTGGAACCTTCACTGTAAAGAAGTTCTTCCTCAGATTTGAGTGGAGCTTCCCAAATTCCAGCTTGTGCCCGTTGCCCTTCGTCCTGTCACTGGGAACCACTGAAAAGATTCCCACTCCATCCTCCATCAACCCACCCTTTAAATACTTGTCAGCATTAATAAGGTCTTCCCTCACCCTTCTCTTCTCCAGACTAGAGAGCCCCAGCTCTCTCAGCCTTTCTTCATAAGGAAGATGCTTCAATCCTTGAATCATCCTTGTTGCCCTTTGCTGGACTCTCTCCAGCAGTTCCCTGTCTCTCTTGAACTGGGGAGACCAGAACTGGATGCAGTATTCCACTTGTGGCCTCACCAGTGCAGAGTAGAGGGGGAGAATGACTTCCCTCGACCTAGTAACCACACTTCCCTATGCAGCCCAGGATTCTGTTGGCCTTCCTAGCCCCAAGAGCACACTGCTTGCTCATTGACATTTTTCTGTCTACCAGGACCCCCAAATCTTTCTCTTTGGAACTTGTCTCCAGCATGTCCATGCCTAACCTGTATTGGTGCCTGACATTCTTCTTCCCCAGATGCAGGACCCTACACTTTTCCCTGTCGAACTTCATGAGGTTCTTCCTTGCCCAACTCTTCAGCTTGTCCAGATCTCGCTGGATGGCAGCATAGCCCTCCGGGGTGTCAGCCACCCCTCCCAATTTGGTATCATCAGTGAACTTGCTGAGGATACACTCTGTCCCCTTGCCCAGGTCACTGATGAATATGTTGAACAGGACTGGACCAAGAACTGACCCGTGGGGAACACCACTGGTTACAGGCCTCCAGCTTGAACCTGCTCCATTAATCATTACCCTTTGGGTCCTGTCACACAG
>JAOTQQ010000032.1:19393440-19414645 GCA_026546715.1 Gallinago undulata | reverse complement strand
GGACACAGTACTCGAGGTGGGGTCTCACCAGTGCTGAGTACAGGGGGACGATCACCTCTCGGGTCCTACTCACCACACTGTTCTTTATATAGGCCAGGATGCTGTTGATCTTCTTGGCTACCTGGGCACACTGCTGGCTCCTGTTCAGCCGACAGTCGACCAACACCCCCAGGTCTCTTTCTGCCAGGCAGCTCTCTAGCTATTCTTCTCCAAGCCTGTAGTGCTGCTTGGGGGCTGTTGTGGCCCAAGTGCAGGACTCGGCAGCAGTTGTCAGCAGCACGTCAGCAGTCTCAAGCTGTGGCATCACCCAGGTAGCATCCAGAGGCTAATGCATTCAGAGCACCAAAGTGCATGGATTGAAAATATACATGGAAAGCTGCAGTCTTTCCCCTAAGTGCTTGGAGTTAGAAAGGCAACACATAAAAGCAAGGTGGAGAATAGCCAGCTCTTTAGAGTGGTTCAATAGGTAAGTGGCAAAACAGCTGTAGGATTGAAGTAATCCATCATCAACAAGAAAAAACAGTCATGCCTTGCCTCTTATGTAGCCATTTCTCACTAGCAGTATATAGCACTTAGCAGGGGAAGAAGTGACTGTTTTGTAATTTGCCCTCGGTTTGGGTGAGTTTCTGAAACACTTTTAGCCTGAGCTGCAAGTCTTTTCTCAACTGAAAACTACAGGATCATCATATGTGTGTCCGGCAATTCACACAGTGGATTCATTTTTCTAGCCCAGCTCTCTTAGCTGCAGGTTGTGCTGCAGACAGATTGTGAGAAAGACATAGTTATGATGTGAGATACTTGAAAAAGGTGGCTGAGAACCCAGACCTCGAAATAAAAAAAAAAAAAAACAAACCAAATGAACAAACAAAAGAACAATAAAATACAGACTAACCCAGATGTAAGGTATACTTCATGGACCTTATTATCAATAATGAAACACACAGCCCAGCTAATAAACAAAACATTGCTCCTATCATTTTCCCCCAAGGAAAAAGAGAGAAGGAGAACAAACAGCACAAATATGTAGGGTAGAAGGAACCTCTAAAGGTTTAATGCCTCCCTGATCTGTGCCTAGGTCAACACACCTTAGTCCTTTTTTGCTGTGGGTCTCATCCAGTATCTTCTTCGTTGTCCATAGCACAAGAAACTGCAAAAGTGAGCAATATGTTTAATTTATGTGAAGCTTTGCATTTATTGCTGCTACTATCCTACACTGCCTTGAATCTGGAAAGAGTGCGTCTACTCTGACCACATTTTTGCTTTTGTAGGAAACCTTGATTAGAGTCAGCCCTGTTGAAATCACATCTGCAAATGGACCCAGGTTGATAATCTGCATGGTTTAGACCACAGTGTAAATATTCGCATCACCCTCAAATGCTTAATTTAGCAGCTGATCAGAGTTAGCTGTTTTCTTGAAAAGTACTTCACCTTCTTTGTGCCTGCTCCATTGACTGTCACCATCGAGTAACAGGTCTCTGCTCTCTAGGCATGTTTGTTGCATTCACACAACCAAATTCCTGCTGGTTTTTATGCTCAGTGATACTGGGAACTCCTTTTGCATGGTACTGGTTTCATCCTTGCATTTGTTGCTATACCCGTTCTCAGATGTGTACCATCTCTGCCTTCTGTATGCTTCTGCTTTGATTTTCACATAATTGATTATTTCCGTTGCTGCCATAATTTTTATCAACACTTCCTTTGTATGTATTGAGGAACTTGTGTTTGTGTCTTTTACTAAAATAGGCTGCTCACCTATGCTTTTTTTTTTCCTGAGAGGCCCTAATTACCAATTCCTTATGTATGAAATCTGCTTTTTGCCAAGTCTGGTGTTTTATCCTTCTAGGCTTAGATTTCTGAACTTCAGCACTTCACAATCACAGTTGTCCAAATTGCCTCTTCCTTTCAGGTTCTTATGTATCCCTAAGGTCACCCCACAAAAGAAACTATATCAGGAATCCACCAACTGAAAACTCCTGCTCTGTAACCTGCTATATTGTTTTCATAGCAACTGCCTATGGAGTTGATGATATATATAGTCTTAAAGCACTTGTAAAACCCTCCTGTATACCGCGGTGAAAGGGATTGCATATGAACTTGCACAGAAAAAAACCCAACAAAGCACTCAATGCCCAGCAATTCTCTTATCAATTCTCTTATCTGTGCTTGTGAAGATACCAGACTTTCTGACTCCAGTACCATGTAAAGGAGCCCTCTACCTCAGGAGTAATGGCTGGAGTTGTAATATCTGTAAATGAGAAATGGGAATTGGTTGTTAGATAGCCTGTTAAGCTGGAAATCAGGAGCTGGACTAGCAGTTTATTTCACCTGGACATTTTATATTATAAATTAATTATAGGGGATGGCTAATTTGCCAGGTGCACAGAGAAGGCAAAACAAAAAACAGCTGTTGGGGGTTTATGATAATTTTGACAAATTAGCTGCAGTTCTCCATCTCATCAACTGGGATTCCCCCTGCTTCTTTCATGTGCTGGGAAAAAACACCTCAAAGAGAAAAAACCTCAAAATACCTCAAAAACACCTCAGACAGTAATTTCCTTTTCCTAAGCACTGTCTTTTCCATGTACTTCCTTCTTCCTTCCAGAACCCAGTTCCATTATGCACTATACTTAAGTCACCCCCCAACAATTTAGGCTGGACAGGCTCGGCTACCCATGGCCAATCTTCAGCTCCTCCTGGACTTCCACAGACCCAGCAATTACTGAGGTTAAAAGGTTAATAACACTTGGTACAGTCTCTGCCACTTTGCCACCAGTGGTGCTTCTTTCCACTCTTTAAGTAGGACCCGATCTCCTGGTTGGATGCTATGGACAACAAAGTCCAAAGGCAGGGTCTGTGCCAGCTGGGCTTCCTGTCGAACAGATTTCACATTGGCCACATATTGTTTCAAGTTTACATCACCTATTGATACCTCCCCACTAGGTCAAGAGTTAGCAGGGTAAGGAATTCCAAACATTAATTCAAAGAGGGATAATTTGGTCTCTTCTGTGTTTGGTCCATATTCTAGCTAAAGCTAATGGCAGAAGACATATCCATGGCATTTTGGTTTACAAAAATAATTTTAAAAGATGCTTCTTTGTCTCCCCGTTCATCTTCTCTACTTTTCCTGAACTCTTAGGATGCCATGGAGTATGTAAATACCATTGTATTCCTAAGGCCGCCATAACCCCTTGAAGAATTTTTCCAGTACAATGAGTTCCTCTGTCTGACTCTATTGCCTCTACTATTCCCTATCTAGGAATTATTTGTTCTAAAAGCACTTTAATAACTGATCCTGCAGTTGCTGAAGCAACTGGAAATGCTTCTGGCCACCCAGTTATCTGGCATACTATTACCAAAATATACTGAAGTCTTCCAGCTCAGGACATTTCAGTAAAATCCACCTGACATCGTTGGATCAGACATACAGCCCAAGGTCGCCCTCCTTACAAGCTTCCCTTGTAACCCAATTATTGACCTTAGCACAAACTAAACCCTCAATTACTCTTTTTGCTAAAACAAAAAGATCCAAGGCAGCATACATTTTGAGGAAGGCTTCTGCTAATCCTCAAGGACCCAATGACTCCCCTCATGGAGTTATTTTAATATTTGCAGGACCAAAGCCTTTGATACCCATTGTTTACCATTCTTTGTAAATTCTCTCTTTCTTCTGCTCCACTAATTTTTAATTCTCTCGACCTTCTCTGTTGGAAAACACATTTTCTTTGGCAGTGGTGGAGTCACTGGGAGCAAAGGAAGGATCCTAGATACCTCTGGCAGAAGTGCTGCATGTTGTGCTTCTTCATCTGCCAGTTGATTGCCTATTGCCTTCTCCAAGTGTCTTGTCTGATGTCTCCTGACATCTATTATAGCCACTTTCTTTGGTAAATTCACCACTTCCAATAGGTGAGTAATTAAACCTTTGTGAGCTAATGTCTTTCCTCTACAGATTAATAACCCTCTTTCCTCCCATAATTTTCCAAATGCATGAGCCAGCCATTATGCCCATGTTTTGAATCTGTAAATATGCTTGCTGTTTTTCCTCGATACAATTCACAGGCTCTTATTAAGACATACAATTTTGTGGTCTGTGCTGACCACGTGGAAGGTAGCTTCCCTCCTTCTTGCAGTTCTCTTCCTTTTACTGCAGCATATCTTGTAACCTGTGTTCCTTCTATTACCCTTGAGGATCTGTCACTAAACACATTTTCCCCATTTGGCCAAGGGGGATCCCTTAGTTCTTTCCTAGCCCAAGTTTGAAAATCTATTACTTGAACACAGTCATGAATTTCCTCCAGATCTCCACCCTCAGGACCAGCTAAACCAGAAGCTGGATTAAACCCTTCCCTACTTCATCCATTTATAAACTCTTTCAGTTAACAAAGCTTTAACAATGAGAGCTCCCCCATGCTGTCAGTTTTCAAGCCTCGGTTACCATTAAAGCCATAGCTGCATAATTTTGTAAACAAAGGGGCCACCCCCTTGCCACTGGATCCAACATTTTAGAAAAATAGGCAACAACCTTATCCCCATCAATTGTTGCTTCACTATTTTCCCTGCTTCTTCTTGTTCCCACTCAAAGGAAAAATATTGTTTACTATCCTCTGTAAGTGGGCATTCCCAAGAAGCCATCAGGTCCCTCCCCAATAGAGTACAATCAATCACAATTAGGGGTGAACAAAAATTTATGCATCTCAAACTTATTTCCTATATCTATTAATAGTGGCTGGATGAAATGTACCTCATTATCCCTTCCACTTACTCCTTGGATAATTACAGATTCTCTTGACAGCTGTGCCCCCTGTGGCACAAAGTTTAAAGTAGATTGAGAGGCTCAGGTATCCACTAAAAAGTGTACCTCCTCCCGATTTAGACCCACCTGACAGGTTATCAAGGGCTCCAAGGTGGCGCTTCCCTGGAATAGTGGGAGCCCCTGACACCCCTAACAATCCATTTCCATGAACTAATGGACTTCCTCCTCATTAGGATCCACCTGCCTCCACGTTCACTCTTCCACAGTCCTTTCTTACAAATAGCACACTGATTTCTTCCCAACAGAGGCCTGGGTTGGCCCCTCTTCATCGAGGAAGACATGTTTCTGCTAAATCCTGACGGTTGCGTCCTCCCCTTCGATACTGGGAGTCCCTGCATTTTCCCCTTTGGAGGCTGTAAAAGCTGTGCCATCCCTTTGTCTCTGCCCTTTCTTCATCCCTTTTTCCATACATGTGCTGTGCCTTTCTAACCAACTCATCCAAAGGCCTGTTCTGCCAATCCTCACATCCCGCATCTCCTTGCGTGTTCCCTTTCTCTCCCCATTTTCTGACTCTCCCTTATTTCTTCTCCGACTACACAAATTCCTGTTGGTGGTGCTCTTAACCATATTTCCCCACATTCTTTTTCAATAGTCCTTTTTCAGTGTCATTCAAGTGTAAGCATAAATACTGACAAAGACTACCATCATCTGACCCAAGAGGAGGCCATCAAAAACCTTTTTGCAAATTATATTCAGGCCAGATAAAATACCAAAATTTTACCATTGTTTCCTTAATTATTTCTGGATGAATGTGTAGATCTCCCCAAGATCTTAACATTCTCCCCAAGGGACTTTCTGGGGGTATCATCCTGATCACGATGACTTTCCCTTACTGCCCTCCCTGGGCAATTTCAAACTCATGTAATTTCAGTTAACTTCCCTGTTTGGGAAGACACTCTTATCCCTCTCTTATCACAGGCCTCAGCAATATTTCAGCAAGTTTCCTTGGAAAGGGGTTCATTACTGACTGTTTGTGACTGTTAGCAGCTTGAGTACCTTCTTTTTGTAATCCCAAAAAAGATGTTAACTCCAAGGCTGGACCTGCTTCATTTTTATACAAAGGAATATTTAATATCTTGCAATATTATATTGTAGAGATTATTTTCTATTGAAAGGATGTTCCATTATACAATTCAGCACTTGAAGTTTTGGAAATTCCAGAACTAACAGTTATCTGTGATACCTTAGTTTGCCTTCCCATTGCACAAGTTTTACGATAGTACCTAATAATATGGTCCTATAGTATTTGGCTCTTCCTGGTGTCACAGAAATCGGGAATAAACTCCTTAACAACAGTGTAGTCTTAAGAAGCAGGCATTCTTTCTATTCAGCACAGAGATCTCTCCGCCTAACAGGTCCACTGAATTCAAGATTCATAGAGATTTATGTCTCTACAGAATACACGTAGTCATTACATTTCTTAGAACTCATTATAATATTCACATCACCCTGGCACATGAGCATTAAGTCCATTAGGGGCTTCATGGAGTGTCTTGGGTGTTCCCTAGTGGTGTTCAGTGGTCACACAGGAGTGAGTTGTCGGTGAATTCTTGGTGGTTATTTCCATATGAAGTCTTGATTTGGAGTGTCCTTCTGTTTCTCACACTCTTTGACCACTATGGATGATAACACCTTGTGTGGATTAGGGAAGATAAATGCAGAAGGTTTTTGCAACTCCTCCATTTTTGCAAGTTTGTAAACTGATTTTTTCTGATGGTATTCTTCACTGTTTGTTCTTGCTTGTATTTGCAAAAGGCACCCTTAATCCTTTTAGTTACACATTTACATATCTACTAGACCCTCAGTTCCCAATTATAACAAAAGGGGACACTTCTTTGCACCCTAAATTCTAGACAATCTTTCCTCCTTTGAAGCATGACATTGTCTTTACTGATATTGTGCAGTGAGATACTCTGAAGGGGAGAAAAGAGGATGGGACAGTGTGAGTCAAAACTTAAAAAAAACCCCACATTTTGGGCATGAGATGCAAAATAGTATTTTGCATGAAATTTATTTCATCAAAATCTTTCACTCTTTTATCAAAGATTTGTCCTTTGTCCTATCCCCTCACTTTTATTAAAACAAATATCAGTCAAGGGAGAGAGATATTTCATGTATTCTGGCTTGCTAAACAAGCATTTTTATTTAGGGTCAGTAGGAGCAGCCTGCTTTCTTAGCCACCTCAGATACCCCAGGGAAAGCTCAATCCATGGACTAATGCCACATTCGCTTCTGTGGAGCTTGACTTGATGTGGCATTTTGGAATTAAATGTTTATTTTCCCTTCATCCCACCATTTAACCAGTCAATTCTCTTAAAACATGGGAATTTCAAAGGAAGAGCTAGATCGCTTACAAATGCTTAGGGGTAAGTAGGTAACTTTTCTTAGCCACTTTTGTGTCCTCCAGCTTTCTTTTCCAGCATGTCTGAATAATTGAGAGACTTCAAAAGAAACTGGAAAATTATATATATATATATATATATATATGTTTTGGGAAGGGGGTGGGGGGAAGATAGGGGGACTTTTTTGCAGAAAAATCAGAAAGAAACAGAGCAAAAGACAGAGGGTTACAGTCAAAGAGTTCTGACGTGAAACAAAAATTTCTATTGGAATCAGTTGTGCCTGTTCTTGACTTGCTGTGGTTTGAAACTTCACACAGTGTTCAAATGTTTCATTTTATTCTATTTAAAACAGGGCAAGAGAGAGAAGGGAGGAAAAGGAAATTGGGTTTGGACCCTCCTTGGCAAATGCAAAGCAGCATCAAGGTGTAAATCCTGATCTCAAAATTGGTGATTGAGTCCTTCCAAGGTTGATTGCACAATCATTTGGTTTGACAACAGACACAATGTTCTCTTTTGTAGCTTATTTTAAACTCCACATTGTTTCAGAGGTATTTTAAACTATTTTGTCCTCATTTTACTTCAAAATTACTTGTACAGAATCAGTTTAAATATTTCCATTATTTATAAAAAAAAATCCAGACAAAAGACATGTCATCAAAAGTCAGGGATATTTACCAGCAATTAGTTCTTACCCATAACCAGAGGAGGACTTGGAGACCATCTCTGGTCACAGCTGCCATTTGCACACTCTTGAATCAGTGAAGATGAAGAAATATTTTGCATTTTCCAGGAGGGAAGGTGAAAAGCAGAAGGTGGTGCTTAATTTCCTGGGAACTGTTTATTTATGGTATTTTAGCAAACCTGGCCTCCCCATCCATACTTTAGGAAACCAGGTAACTTCAGCAGTTGACAAAGCAGCCACAGTACACAATAAAGTTTTAAAACCCAACAAGGTGGTTTCTTCAGAAAACGTTAGAGTCACAGAACCTTGTGTCTTCTTCCTGGAGTGGGAGTAACAGGCAGTAATTCTTGCTCATAAGAAAAGCTATAAAGAAAACAATTCTTTCAGTTACAGTCTTTCTCCTGGCAGAGATTAGCTAAATCATTCACATTAGAAGCATCTAATGGAATAATGGAATAATACTCTGTTTGCTAGAGTTTCTGAACAGGGACACAGAACTGAAGCACTCAAAGCTGACGATCTTTAATGCTTTACCAGTTCTTTCTGCATTGACCAAGGGCTGCTTTGGAACTTTTGTTTACAGTTTTATGTGCAGTGTAATGAGAGAAAACATTGGATAGTAAAAGGAAAATAAGCCTCTTAATCTAAACTGGTATCCTTTTATGGGATAGCGGAATAGTGTGTTAGTAGAGGCTGGAATTTTAGAGATACTCAGGTTCCTAAAAATTTACATCAAAACCTATTTTTTTCAGAAATGCAGTTTTTCAATGGGATTTTGGCTCACAGTGTTCTCTGAAATTCTTATTATGAGCCAATCTGCATCCTTAAGCACCCACCTACCTTAAATATCTATCTTCTAGTGTGTAAACACAGCGTAGCTAGTTTCTCTCTCCTTCAAGGGACCTGCTAAAGAAGAATGTATCCAGAAGCTATGCCTAATCTACATGGCCTTCTCAACCCAGAAGGTTTTCTAGAGCTCTGATAAATTTGGAGGAAGCAAGATTTGAAAAGGGAATTACGTAAATATCTAATCTTTTGAACCCCTCATGGTGCATTTTGCTTTGGCATTAGGTCAACACTTGTTTTGAGAATATGGCCTGAGATCACCTTCAAGTGGCAAGAAGACATTAATATGCACCTGTGTGCCAGCTGTGACCTTCTGGGTGAAAACCTGGATTCTGATGAACAAATGACATGCCTACCTGTAAGATCAGAAAGAGCTTTTGCTCCTGAAGAAAGATACTGACTCAGTTACAACCTCAAGTCTAAGAACTCCAAATTTCCATGCAAACATATATACATATTTAAAAATTGAAAAAGGTTAAAAATAGTTGAACATTTTGCTTCAGATACAGATTAATTCTGTATAAATAACTGAAGGTAGGCCATAGGTAGTACTAGTGTCTGGGGATGGCACCTAACTTCTGCTGCTTCATATAATTCTGAAGTGTTTAAATATTTATGTACTCATATGTACCTTCTTGGATTTGTGTGACAGATATATTTTCACAGAAAATTAATTCAGTGTGGTTGTGACATTGATGATGACAGCTGCCAGGAAATTAAAATAAATTCTTTGGGAAAACCAAGCACCTAATTTCCAGTGTTTTTCATGTTATAAGGGCAATTAAGAGCAAGAAAACAGCCAACTCTGAAATAGAAATGCAGTATAGCACAGAGGGCTATACCTACTTTAATCCAAGAAATTATATTATGGGCTAGTGTCAGGTAAAAACCACTAATGGAAGGATCAGTGTTAGCTGGAAATTAGATAGAAGCAAACGGAAAAAAGGAATACTTGTCTAGATTTTATGTCTTCACCATGGCATAAGGATTTAATTTTTGTATTTGATGGGTCATAAGCTATTGTGGTTCTGATTGATTGAAACCACTCAAGCAATTGTGTGACCATTAACACAGTACACCTCTAAAGCAGGGTCTCTTCATGTTTTCACAGAAAACTCTCTCTTCTTGTTCAAGTTCTTAGTTGTCAAGGGGTTTGGGTGCCTAGATACCATTGCCTTAGCCCGTTGCACAGCTGAGCACTTCTGAAAGCCAGATATAAAATGCAACGATTAAGGTGGGATTGCATACTGATTTTTATATTAGTGTTTCTCTATTGAGGTCCATGGAGCTACTAAAGTTCATCATCATATTCCTACTAGAATGTGCTGAGTGCAGACATCAGGTGAGGATGCCAATATACAACTGATGGAGAAAATATCCAAAACCCCAGGACTTCAGACTATACCATAAAAGCAAAATGTTAAGTGTGACTGTTTAGCAAAGGCAAATTTTGCACACTGCACTGATTTACCCAGGTCATGTGTAAGTCATTAAAGAAATTATTCCATTCAATAAGTGGTGCCAGTTTAAAATTTATGGCATGCACAGCACACTGCCTACAAGTCTACTTGCAGGAAATGGTGAGACACATTTGTGGAGTATATCACCAGCTACCTGAAAATGTCAGTGAGTCAGCTGACATTCCTGATATGTTGATCTTGTCCATGAAAGGATCATGTCAAAAAGAGACAGTGTAACATTCCTTATCTGGAGGTCTCCAGCATCTTCTGAGGTCTGTCATTGATGAAGGAGGCAGAATGGAACAGAAAGAGGACAAGAAGATGGTTCTCATGCACTCTGCCGAACTGTGGACATAGCCATCTTTGCTACGAAGTCCACTTTTTCCTTTGGAGAGGATCATTCTTTCAATTACTGCTGAGAAAATTTTTAGAAGGGTTTGTTTTTTGGTGTTTTTTTTAAAATTTCTTCTTACTCCTCTGGCCTTAAAAAAAAAAATACATTATAAGTCTCATCCACATTCAAATAGGTTTACAATGGCCTTATTATTTACCAAAACAAAAATCTTAAATAACTTCATCTCCTGCTGCCCCTGAGAAGGGGCTGCAGGAGGTTGCTGTCCTTTATCTGCACCAGCAGGACCCCCTCCTTGATCATCCTCAGAGGTGCCCTCTCCCGAGCTCTCTGGCTTGGGCATGGACTTGTCGGAAGGGGCAGGGGACCGATTCGACCTCTTTTTTCTCTTCTTGATCCCCGGAGCAACTTGCGCCGGTTCTGCCGGCGCTGGGGGAGCAGTATCCATGCCGGGGGCTGGAGCAGGGACAGCGCTCGCTGCGGGGGCCGGAGCAGCCGGTGCCGCTGCGGGCGGGGCGGGGGCTGGCGATAGCGGTGCGGGCGGGAGCGGGCGGAGTCACCGTTACCGCCGGCTGCCCGGTGACCGGGGACGGGACGGGACGGGGCGCGGCTTGTGCTGGAGCCGGGGCCGGTGGAGGTGCGGGTCTGGCCGGGGCCGGGGCCGGTGGGGGGGCGACCGATGCCGCTGGGGCCGGTGTCGGCGTGGCCTTGGCCGGTGCCCCTGCGGGCGGGGGAGGAACCTTGCTCTGAGTCTCTGCTGTCTCTGATCCCACCCGTGTCTGAGCAGCAGCACTGCATGGCACAGAACACTCACTCCTGCACCGATACTTCACCAGAAATCCTGCCTGCCTTACAGGCAGTAACAGCCAGAGCACTATCACGATTAAGTAACCATAACAATAACCACAAAAATCCTCCAAAGAGCCCACAGGTTTTCCATCCCCTAATTCTGTTGGTATCGCTTTGGGATGATCACTAACAGGCAAGACAAACTTTCCCCAGCTGAAATCAGAAGTGTAATTAGCAACAGAATCTGCCACCTGATGCCCAAGATATTCAGGTATCAGAACAATCCAACTGATCACATTGTACATCTGGAGGCAAATCCACACGAACACAGCACGCTTGACCCACCGCATCCAGACACAAAACCCAGATAAACCCTTCAATATATTCAGCCAGTTAAACACCACCACGTCAATGAACTTCATGCAAAGCTCTCTAAAACCACTATATAAAATATTATATAGGAACGACATGATTTAAGCTGTCGGTTCTCCTATGAGCAAGCTGAAATTCAAACTATTCAAACAATCTTCTCAGGGCTCGGGTCGTGCCACAGTTGTGCCCCACATTGGGCACCAATAAATATGTCATGATTTCAGCTGAAATCACCTCAACCGGACCGACAGATAGCCCTTCCCTCCCCCCACCCAAAAGAGGAGAGGAAGAGATAAGGAGATACAGAAGTTTAGAATTAACTAAACTACTTTAATGAAGAATTAATATTAAAATTAAAAAAGAAGAAAATAATGACATACATACAATATATACGAAAGCATATCAAGCTCCCAGGATGACAGTCCCATTACCGGCAGGCACTGGGGAAGTCCCAGACTGGACTCAGTGATGGATGGGAACTGGATTCCAGCTCTGGAGTCAGGAACATCGGGATCAGGCAGATGAACAGACAGAGTCCTCTTTGGACGTTGGCCATCACAGGAAGAGAGTTGACCCTTTGATCCCTCAGCTTTTATATCAGTATGGGGCAGATAGGATGGAATACCCCAGTTGGTCAGGTTTGGGTCCCCTCTCCTGTCCCCTCCTCCCCACAGGTGTCACCCTCTACGCTTTTCCGTTTCTGACCCTCTAATGAGCAAATAACGAAATTGGCTGACCTTGGTTGTTACAGGAATAAGTATAAGCACGGGCCTCTCTGTACATCATTCCTTGGCATTTAGCACAAATATTTGCCTTATCATCCTGAGAACAAGCAGTTTTCTCCACAATATACCATTAATTTCAGAGAGTTAGAGGAGGCCGAGCTAAAATGTAAAATTCCAGAACACAAAATTGGTTCGGTTTTACTTCAAACCGGGAGGAGGAACAAAGTCAGTCAGCTGTTATCTCCAGGCATATCTGGGTCTTATCCATTAATAGCATTTTTGCTTCATTTTATATCTGATTATCTAAATGCTCCCTAACGTCCCTGATAATATCTTTCACTTAGTAACACTGAACACTTGTATCCCAGTCCAAAACCTACAGTATACTATATGGACCTTTAACAGGATCTCTTCTACTGTCCTTCTCTAGAATAGATCTTGACCCAGATCACTTGTTCTACTCCCATTGTTTTCTTTCCCACCTCCCTTGGCCATTTCTTTATTCATTGGTGTACTTCAGCAGCCTATATTTGATGATCTGTATATGGAGAAGAAAGGAATATTCTTATAGACTAATGCTTCTGATCAGGTTCTGAGATGTACTCTATATCTAGTCAAAAAGTTCTTTCCTATATATTTCCTGGACCAATCAGACCGGGACCTTACAATAGTCACATCCCATGAACATCTACAAGTAAAACATTTAGATGGAAATGTTTTATAGCACCTTAGGACTATAATTAAGTGCTTTTATTCCTCTTTATAACATTTGTACTCATAGGCCGTTTGGGAATTGTCCTGGTTCTGGCAGGGATAGGGTTAATTTTCCCCAGGTTCCTGGCTGAGGGAGGGAGCCTGAAGTGAGGTTTGGAGTGGGCTGAACCTTCCCAGGTCTGGTGGGTGAGCACTGTACCTTCTTCTGTCAGTGTTATTGTTGTGTTCCTATTCCCTTTGCTGTTCTGTTAAACTGCCTTTGTCTCAACCCAGGACTTCTTCAGCCTTTTTCTTTGGATTCTTCCCCCCAGCTTTGGGGGGGTTGAGAGAGCGGCCACATGGTTCTTTGTTGTTGGCTGAGGCTAAACCACTACAGGAATCTAGGCTCCCACTGTGTAAGGTCGGAAGATGGTTCAGCTCTTGGGGAAGTTATATTAGGTCAAAGATGCCATCCAGAATGAGTCATTATTGTAAAAAGAAATTGTTGTAATCTGCAGACTTCTTTGTTTTCCATAGAACAGCATTTGTCACTTAACTGGTTGGGAGAAATGAGATGATAAATCAACTTGTAGAAAATCTGAATCTAAGAGACATGTAAAGAGTAAAGGCTGGCTAATATTGTGGTGCTCCACATTGTCACTGCACTGCCAGTTTGTGTCAGAGCAGAATGTGCACAAATCAAGGCAAAGCAAGGATCCTGTCTCCACTGAAGCTGCCCTGCCTATCAAGATAAGCAGCTGAAATTTCCACCTAAGCTGTATGAACCCAGCAGAATCCATCTGCTGAACCATCTGTGGGATGACTCACTAAAATTATACCCCATCTGTTGTTTCACTGCCACAAAGTTTGCCAGCCTCACCCTCATTCCATAATCTGAATATTTTTTTTTCCCTGTGGGCCTCCTCTGTGGGCTCTTCTCTCCCTCCTGCTCTGTTTTCTCTTGTTAACACATTGCCTTTCCAATTTCCAAACTATAAAAAAGAAGTTTATATTCTGCCCTCCAGTTAGCCAGGAACAACTTTGCCCAGAGCAGAATATAAGTCTGCTATGTGTATGTCATCAGGGCTATCTTTAGCTGCTCTATAACACCACAGCTCATTGCAGGCAAGAGATTTAGGCTGTTTTATTCTAGATAAGTCCCTCCCCCACATCTAGGCTGTCCCACGGAACTACTAGAAGTTTAGAACATGGCTTGACATTTCCTCACTCTTGAGGAAAGTATTTTTCATGTATTATTTACTTCTCAACTTGAAAACTCAACCTTACCTTTAGTGTCGCTTCCCAAAATGACAGAGAGAAATGCTCAATTGCCTCTTTCCTCCCATCTAACCTTTTATACCTGGGGAAGGCTTAGCTGAGGTTTTTTCAACAGAGGATAGCTTTGGCTCGGCACCAGCCATGGCATAATGCTGCAATAGTGAGGGTGAGCAGGAAAGGAGGCAATATGCAGAAAAGCAGGCTGAATTCTGAGCAGCAGAACGAAGGAACATATACTCTTTTTTACATCCCCCACAGCCCATCTGAGCAGATTTTCACTATTCGCTCTCAGCTTAGATGTTTAACAAAGAACTAGAGTATCATTTGGTCCTGTGTGAAAACATAGAATAAAGGAAATCACCACTATGTGCCATAGATTTGGAAAGGGGACTGGTGTGCTAGTAGGCATAGCGATAGTGACCTATTAAAATTTAAGAGCTTGGACATTGTCAGCAGCAACAAATTGGAGGCTTCTGCGGTGCCATCATTGACATTCAATCAGCCTGGGTTGGGAAGGCAGCGTTAGACACACTGGGTACTACTCACAGAAAATATGGTTTGCAGCATTTTCTCCTCTTTCTGTAGTACCTATTCCAGCCGCAGTGTAGACTATGAAAGCCTTGTGCTTCTCCATCTGCATAGGAACCTTACAGAGCCATTCAGATTGGGAGGTGAAGTAGTTCAAGACAAGGGGGATAAAAAGCAGAAGTGTAAGAGCTGATCTAAAAATCTCTCCTTAGTGATTGTAGGCTATAAATAAAAGAAAAAAAAAAGGAAAGAAAAGAAAAAAGAAAGCAAAAAGGGAAGGGAAGGGAAGGGAAGGGAAGGGAAGGGAAGGGAAGGGAAGGGAAGGGAAGGGAAGGGAACCATCAGGTTCAGGTGACCATCTCCAACAAATATCAGTCCAATGTTTTCTTTTTATCTCCTCTTGCTATGAATGTACTTTAAAAAGCCCTTCCTGTTATCTGACACAACACTGGCCAGTTTCAGCTGTACTTGAGCTTTGGCTTTTCAT
This sequence comes from Gallinago undulata, assembly GCA_026546715.1. Taxonomy (NCBI): domain Eukaryota; kingdom Metazoa; phylum Chordata; class Aves; order Charadriiformes; family Scolopacidae; genus Gallinago; species Gallinago undulata. The sequence goes on along the minus strand of JAOTQQ010000032.1, from coordinate 19,399,281 downwards.
GTCTTCTCCCTGCATAAATGAACCACAGCTCTGTAATCTTCCTGCACAAAGCCTGACCACACTTCCAGAGATCATAAAATTTCTTTTCCCTCTTTTCCCTCTATTTTGGGCACCAAGGAGGAAGCAAATTTCCCTGAAAAGAGGGTTCACTCTGCAAATGGCTGCTTCCATTCTGCACAGGAGGGACTCACCAGTGACCATAACTGGCCATTGTTTCTTCTTGGTGCTGGTCTTAATGGAGTTTTTATTGTGGGCTCAGTTGCTCAGGGAACACCCTCTGCTCAGTGAAGCCTGTCCTTGTCCAAGTTTATCCCTCCTTTGTCCCCTGCCGCTGCTTGTTGATGCTGCTCATACTCCTCAGGGGTCTGTTGTAATCTTACTCTGGGAACTAGAAGTACTCTGGTAACTCGGGTTTGGAATCTAGATGACCAAGTGATGGACAGAAACAGTATTCTCATTAGCCCATTCTCTAAACCCCAGGTGTGAACCTGCACCAGTCCAGAAAGCATTACCACAAAGGACATTTTATCAGAGGCAGGACAAAGTAGGATTGCCGAGGATTGCTTCCATAGGTTGGGACCGGTGGTTCGTCCCAGGTGGTTTGTAGATCATCATGTGGATGGAGTAGGATACAGCTTACACCATAATATACTTGCTTCTGCCCCAAGGACTTGGTCTCCCAGATGCAGGATGGGAGAGAAAGCAGGATTGCATGGAAAATGGGTATTTTCTTCTGATTCCTGTCCCCATGCACTATCAAGGAAACTTCTACCATTGCCCATTACCTCCTGTGGCATCTCCTCTCCATGATAGGTTGAAGCTTTTATGTTACACTGAAGCACAGATAAAATAACTTGGTAATACTTTAGAAGGCTCACTGAGTGCCATTTTATAAGGAGAATACTAAAAATTCATTTGGTCTCTGCAAATGAAATACAGATGGTGAGTCCCTTGACACCTTGGTTAACTTACAAAGCTGGCAAAGTGTTTACCTACACATTTTTAGAGAGATGGCTCTGCTCAGAAATGGGAAGCAGTATTGTGTCTCTGTATGATACAAGGATGTGATATTCATTAGCAAAGAAACATAATGGGACAGCACGTAGGATGGAAATATGAGATAAATTTACAGGCTAAAAAACAGGGATGTGAACATAATCAGAGGCTTCCAGATGCAAAATGTCTCATTGCCCCTTTTTGGACATGTTGAATGCAGAAAGCTGCCAGAAGGCATATGGAAGATGAGTGCAGAGGCCAGAAAAACACAAACTCCCAAGCAGAAGTTTGGGTTTTCTAGTCCTTCTATATAAGTTTCTAGTGACAGAAAGGACTGTTGTGATCATCCTTTCTCAACTGTCTCTGCCTAGGAAAGAGGAAGCAGGTAAAAGAGGTTACGTGAATGGAGCCAGCACTCCAGGGGTTATGTTCATTCATTAAGTACATGGAAGAACACTTTTCTATGTTCTGTAAAATGAATTTAAAAAAATAATTTAAAGTTAATACAGGAGGTGTTTGGGCCAATTTATTTGGGGCTCTTGCAAGAAAGATGGGAGGTGGAGATAATCCCCAGCCAAAAGGGCTGTTTCATTGGTGGACAGAGGACTGCTGCCTGATGTGGAGGAGCAAAGAGGGGGGTTTGTTGTTCATGTAACAAGAATAATTCAGGGAGAGCAGAGGAAGCAGCAAGCACTGTCCTATTGAAAGATGGGACACCAATCAAGAGATGTTAGAAGAAGCTGTGGCACTTACTCTTTCAGACACAAAGAGGGGTGGTAGGTCAACAATGATGTCATGCAAAATGGTGTGGTGCGATGACTGTAGGACAAGTGCTGAAACCACCAGCTGCAGAAGTAGGAGCAGCCTCAGACCTTGCCAAGATACTACTTTCTGGGACTGGAACTAGCATTTCTGCATGACACTGGGCTGCACAGAAGTGTTATTGTCCTCAGAACTAGCTCAGGTATCTCTAACACACCACTGTGTAGACAAGATGTATATTTAACATGCATTTGGTTTTTTTATTGGGCAATTTATAGCTCAGGATGCAAAACTGTCTCAGCAAATGAATCCATGTGCTAACTGCTATAGCCCAGGGACACGTTCTAGTAGCTGTTTGCTCTTGGCTACTAGGCTTGCTCTAGGCTATTCCTTTGACACATGTCTGCAATGTGTCAGACCTGTCTACATCTGTGTGGGTTTTGGTAATTCTGAAACGGAGGTTGGAGAGCCAATGCAGCTTGTACTGAAATAATCTTTCTCTCCTAACAATGAAAGAAAACCAAGAAACCAAAGAAACAAACTTCCACACAACAGTTTTAGATTAATTTATTATATTTTTTATTATCTGCTTTATCTTGTAGTTGTCAAAGTCCAAATGTTAGAATTTTCTTTACAATGTGGTATTGCACCCAGCACAGGAACTGTGCATTTGGCCTTTTTTTCTAATAGGTGAAGAGGAATATATCCCACATGAGAAGATTGTTGTTGCTTAGGGACAGCTCCTTATATTCAGTAGCGCAAGCAAAGAGTTTTTCCAACCCAGTACTCTAAGAAAATCTAGTTTGTCAAACATGGAAATTAGAGACAAAACTGACTGGGAGAAGCAAAAGGAATGAAATTCTGGGATTGTTTAAGAAAAATTGTTTTGAACACTAAAATGACCCATAGCTGTAAAAAAGAGTGCCTGGTGGCTGAAAGCACAGGCACATTTGAAGGCAGTGAATACAAATTTGAAAGCAGTATATAACAAAAAAAAAAGAAGCTACACAGATAAAAATTCCTTACTAAGACTGAAAGTGCTAAATTTCTTCTCTTTGGCATGCTAAAGAAGATGGGAGATGGCTTTACTACAATGTACAAGAACTTTTACACCATGACTAATGGATTTTTAATCCAGTAATCAAAATCATAATGAGAATCAATGGCTGGAAGCTATAATCAAATGAACCCAAATAAATAGTAAGGCTTGTTTTATGTAAAGAAAGTGATTAGCCTCTAGAAAAATTTGTTAAGGGGAGGAGGTGCTCAGGAACTAGAGGTTTCAAAACAAGAAGTTTTGTGAGGTTTTTAAAACTTAGATGACTAGAGACATTGTCACACTTCTTATTTTGTTGTCTTTTTTGAATGACAGAAGCAATTTATTTTCTTCTGAAGCATGTCCCTATTTTAGATTTCACTGATGCCATGAAAAGTCTTTGACTATAAGGAGAAAGGCTGACAAAATACTTGAGGGCCAAAGACTTGAGAACCAGCTCTGCAAAGGAACCACCTCAGGCTATAGATATTTTACCTTTCCTAAGACATTTACATCAGTATGGGATGAATCATCCTCTGGAGGTGCCACTAGAAAGGAAGCCTGCATGTCTGGCTTAGTCTAATTAGTTAACTAGTAAACTACTGCTATTAGCACATCTTCTATTAAAATATATATATATGATCCATTCTACAGCCAGGCAGGAAAGTTTACTTAAATTGCAGTTGTTTTTAAGGATTTCAGGAATTTGACATTTTTTGGTGTGCTTAGCACTCTCCTGTCCTTTTTGATCACATGAGCATGTGCACACTTTTACACACACAAAGACCAGACCCCCTGCTCCCACCCAAGTAAAACTGGTGACTTCATAGCTCAGTGACTCACCTGGGAGGCTTGATGCCTGGGCACAAGGTCATTTTTTCAGTTTCTGCCTGTGATAGAGATCAGATGAAAGTTTCATCAACATGACTGCATTCCTGAGGGAATATAATAGGTATGGAAAGCAAAAAAATTTCAGGGATTTTCTCAGCAGCTCTGCTTTGAACTGATGATTTTCTGAAGGATGCTTAAACAAGAGAAGTAAATAGCCTCACACAATATGCCAGATAATTTGTTTGACAACTGATGAAGGGGGAATGGTGAGGGGGAAGGTGGAAAAGAAATGATTCACCAGAGAATATCTGCCTTCTGTAGAAGCAGTCAAATAACAATAGATCCTAGTCAGAAATAATGTAGTCATAAAAAAAAGATTCATTGGATAATTTACTTGAAACAAATAATATGACCTCCACTCCACAGCCATAGAAAACAAATTTACCTAATAGCATATGACAGGGCTTTCATAGGAAAATGTATTGCTATACAGTAATCATGTACATTTTCAAAAGAACTGGTATTGGGAAAAAGCACCCTTCAAGCACTTAATAAAAGAGAATTTTCTTTATGACTTTCATTTAAAATACATTTCGAAAATCACTTGGTTCTACTTAACTGCTGCCAGATTTTGAATAACTGACTTTCCAAGCCACCACAGTGTTGGAACTAATTTAATATATTAATAGGAAATATTGTCAAAGAAGCATGTGACATCAGTCACACTGGTTCAGAAGTTTACCACCATGTGAAAACTACATCATCAGATCGTGGTATGAGACATAGAGACTGACACAGCCTCATTGCCGTAGAAAGGGAAATCTTTTTCATTCTTACCAAATCTGCAGCAGAGAAAGGCCCTTACTTTCTGATTGCCAGTTGTGAATAACACTTACCACAGAGCTCCCCAAAAACTTAGTTCACCATTTCGATCCAACTCAGTTCTGACCTGAAATAGAGATAGTCTTTCCAAATGGTCCATGCTGTTTGCCAACGTAAATCTGCCCTTCTCTTTTACTGAAGCAAGTTGAGTCATCATAAACGCTGGTTGCTTAGCTGGAGCCTGTCTGGAGGGGATCCTGCCAGCAAAATATTCAGTTTGTCTAAAGCTTCTGCAACAGAGCAAAAAATACTGCCCATGAATTGTGTCTGAGGCTTCTGTAATATTTATACACTGTTTACTAACATTCAAATGGTCCTGGTGGCAACTGCAGCTGGTGAAAGAAAAATGTGCAAATTCTCATGAACAGAGTAAATTTCTCCTAACTTTCCATCTAAACATTTCAAGACATGAAATTCCTTTCTCTTTGATGATGCCAATAAAAAAAAGCAAACAAACTGCTAGCAGAAACGTTTACAGGGAGATATCTCCTCTTACATTTTGGAAATTAACTAGAAGACGAATTTTCTAAATTCTTAAGGCAAATGTTTTGCAAACAGCAAAGAAAACTCATCTGGAGGATCTGCTGCCCTCCTTCCTGATGTCTTTGTGTACTGTCTCAGGAGAACAAAGGTGTCAGCTTGCACAAGTTACCACTCAAGAGTGTGAGCCAGCATGAGAGGGCTGTAGCCTTTAAGGGACATTTTAAGTATTTATCTATTCATAGCCGCATGTGCTGTTTTTGAGGTCTACATAAAGGACACTGGAAAATGTTGTCAGTTCCAAGGGTTTTCGGTCTATTGTGTTTGCTGTAATGCATCCTGGATTTCACTAAGACAATTCCTTGACAAAGTTTTGCCCCTTTACCTGTTTCTCCAGTCTTTAAATTCTCCTAGATTTATTAATCTAAGTTTATTTTTAAAATGTACCTTTTTCACAGAATCACAGAATCCTAGTGGATGGAAGGGACGTCGGAGATCATCAAGTCCAACCACATGAAAAAAAAAACCCCACACCCCAAAAACCACCCAAACAAACACAAAAACACACCCATAACCCAAAATAAAACAAAAAAAAAAACCAAAACCAAACACAGAAACCTGAAAAAACACACAAAAAAAGCACCCACCAACTAAACCCCACACCTACAACCCCACACACAACACCCCACCACAAACCAATAATCTTGGGCACTAGACCATGCCCTGAAGAGCCATGTCTACACGTTTCTTAAATACCTCCAGGGATGGTGACTCCACCAGGCTGTTCCAGTGCCTGACCACTCTTTCAGTAAAGTAATTCTTCCTAAGATCTAATCTAAACCTCCCCTGCCGCA
>JAOTQQ010000032.1:19368683-19393340 GCA_026546715.1 Gallinago undulata | reverse complement strand
GTTGCAAGGTTTCCCCCCGCATCCAGTAAGGGATGGACATTCTCTGTGACTCTCTTTTTGTTGATGTATTTATAGAAACTTTTTTTTGTTGTCCCCTATATTAGTCGCCAGGTTTTTGTCAGGTTGTACTTGGTATCAGGAGAATCTGTTTATCTATAGATGGATTCACCTAACCCAACCCAATACACACTGGCAATATGGTATTCCACTAGTCAATGAAGAGTGGATACGTCCCTCACACAGTGATATCTGATCTTCAGATATCTATCCAAAAAATGTAGGATAAAGTCATGCTTGTCAAGTAATGATTCTTTTTTTTATTCTGTAAGCAAAAGTGAGACTTATACAAGACACTGACAAGCAACTGGAGATGGGTAGTGCCCCTCCCCTCTCAAGGTTTATTCCTTTCTGCTTTTTATCTCAAACCTGCTGCTTCAGTTGTTGGCCCTATAAATGTGTTTCTGCATCAGTGGATACAATCTCTGATCTATCTGCATAGCAGGCTCTCTAAGAAAAATAAAATTAAGTACAAACCCCATAAAATTAAAAATATTTTTATCTTCTACATTATTTTGCCCACATTTCTCTAAAAAATCTGCCGTGAGGAGATGAGTCTTTCCTTCACACTTGACAGATTTGGTTTTTTATAAAATTATCCATTTCCTGAATTCTTTGAGCTTTTCTACAAAATGTTTGTGTACATTTCAATAGGTTTTATTGTTGTTGTTCTAGTTTTGAAACCCTCATCAAATGGCCCAAACAGGCTGTTAATTCTGTGGTGAGCAGCTTCAGCCCAGTGAGGGTGAGGCACTGTTAATTTATTGTTAAAAGCCGGAGATGTTTTTGTCTTATGAAAATAAAAACATCCTCTAGGTTTCATGCCTTCAGGGCTGTTTTGTAAGCTAAAATTTTTTTCCCCATCAGAAAGTTGCACCACTTCAGGAGCCAACTGGGACATAATGTGAAGACCTTTAAAGAAAGAGGAGTGATGTATGAAAAAGATTTTTTAGTTATATACTATATCTTGGGGAATCTTTTGGTGCAAGTGAGGTCTTACTACCCACAAATATTTGCACAGTGTCAATACACCTATACAGGCAGAAGTGTCAAGTCAATGTTTAAATGGAAAGGTTTCTAGGCAAAAATATTTACTCACTGGAAAATGAATACTGGGACTTTGTAAAAATAAATGACATGGTAGAAACAGAAACTCTGTTAAGTATTACAATTTGTCCCCAGTTCACAAGTCATAGAATCATAGAATGGTTCGGGTTGGAAGGGGCCTTAAAGATCATCTAGTTCCAACCCCGTGCCCTGGGTAGGGACACCTCCCATCAGACCAGGTTGCTCAAAGCCCCATCCAGCCTGGCCTTGAACCCCTCCAGGGATGGGGCACCCACAAGTTCTCTGGGCAATCTCTTTGCCCACCGAGAGAGCTATTCTGTCTTCTGCCCTTTCCTGCAACAGCTATGATGCAGCACTCATCATAGAGTGAGAGTAGGGTTGCTGACAGAATTACCTGCTGCTGGCCATTCTGGTGAGACCAAATGACTGATTAGCAAGCTTTAGTGCAGGAAACCTGGAGCCAATGTTTTCAAAGATGAGAGTTTAAAGTGAAGTTTCACACAGTGTGTATTTACCCTGAAGTGTAAGAGCTGTTGCGTGCTCAGCCCATCACAGTTGGAGCACTTATTTTTACTTATTTATTAATTTACTTATGAAACTGTGTGGGAGTTCCTCAGTTGCAGGCACTAGAAGCACTTCCATTTTATCCTTGGGAACATGAATGTACCTTTTCTCTTCAATAATCTTGTGGTACAAATCTGCATGGAACAGAGAACATGTTAATGCTGCCCAGTATTATTTCCAATTTGGAATGTTTGCAATTAGGAGCAAAACAGTCTACTTGGATCCAGATGCAATATTTCTCACAATCCTATGGAATGTTATTCTCAAATTTAATAGGAAAAAAACAAACTAAATGGAGCTGTAAGAAGCTAATAGAGATCCATCATTGTTATTGAACAGAGTAAGAGCCTCAAAGACTGCAATAGAGGCTGAAATATTTTCTGTGAAGTTGTTTGTTTGTTGTTTTTTTTCCCAGTACTGGTATATAATTCTGCTACAGGGATAGAATTAGACATAAATCCTGCAGGAAGGTGAGAAAAAAAGTTACTCTGAGATATTTATTTGCTACCAGATCAAAGTGGTTTTTTTTCTCTCACTAAGTAGAAAGAAATATTTACCTCAGAGCTCATCGCTGTTAACACAAGCTAACACACCAGGTCCCTGAGTGCCTTTAGTAGCTATGACTGGCCGTGGACTGCTTCAGCTTCAGCTGAAACACCCAGACTAGCTTCTTTTGGTTCTGTGTCAGCAGCAGGCTTTTGAAGGGGTGTTGGTGACTAGTTGGGAGCTGTAGCTTAGGAGTAAGTCCTACCTTATTAGCTCTGCCTATCTCTACCATGACTGCAGCCCTTACTTCCTGCATGAATGTATTTTACAAACTCAACAGCAAAACAAAGTAACAAACAGACTGAAAACATTTCTGTACCTCTGTGATTTTCTGAATTTATTAGCCACTTTAGCCATTGGAAGAGGAGGCTCTGCTCCTTAATAAGTCTGTTTCTATGACAAATGTCTACTTTATAGTTTAATCCCTCTTCTCTGTCACGTTTGGGAGAAAAAAAAAAAAAAAAGCAAAAACAAATAAGAAGAGACAAAAAAGCATTTTTAAATGGGGAAGAAAGGAGTACGATTTTCCTTCCTTTCTGATTCAAAATGTTCATTGTCATTCTCTGTTCCCTGAGTCACTTGATAAAAGGTAAGGTACTTAAAGTAGTTTACTGAGAACATGATTAAGTTGCTGCAGGGTATGTAATGCAAGAAATATTTTTAATTGAAAGGAAGACAAGGCATTGTTTAATAGAAAATAGGCAAGATTATTTTAAAAAGATTAGCCAGAAATGTTTCTGAGGAGGGACTTGCTCTAATTTGTTTACTAGAGAAAGAAGGACAGCAGACAGATTAAGGCGCAGGGCATTTAAGAGCCTGCTTGTAACTTGGATCTTTGATTACTGTGTGACATACCAAATCCCTTTGCCTGCCTGGGTGTCATTTTCCTCCCACTTACTTGGCCCTCTATCCTATTTAAACTGTAGTCTGGGAACTATGTATTCCTGGAGATGTTGTGCAGAAAGTTTCCACCCTTTTTTTGGTCTCTTTGTAAAGTACTGGTGTATGCCCATCTTCTTCAGATTCAGTATGTTATGTCTTTCAATATGGGAGAATTACAGGTAAGTGCAATAATTTTACTGGCACTTTTCCAAATAGCCAGTATTGGTGTGACTGAGCAAAACTAGGGCAGAAAGTTTTCACAGAAAATGTATAAGGAAGACTGAAGTAACTGTGGGAATAATAGAATTAAGAAAGATAGTATTTGACTCTAAATGCATCATTTTAGCTAAGTCAAGCTGCTAGTATTTGTATGGTCTGTAATTACTTAGCACTGTTGCAGGAATAGGTCAAAGTCTTCCTAAAGTAATATTTCTGACCTTTTGAACTTCATTTATAACGGAGTTGTTATAATTACATGTAACTCTTCTTCTCAAGATTATTTTGAGTACGTTAGCAAATGGTAGGTATCAAAAAGCACCTTTTTTTTTCCTCAGGATAAAAAAATTATGTGTGAATCACAAGAGAAAACTTGACTTTGTTTTTTAATTCATTAGCAAATAGCAAAAGTACAAGGAAATGTTAAGCCCCAAACTAGCTCAATGAAACTCTTCAGCTTTAAGAGATTTCAGAATGTCATGCTGGTCTATCAAGAGATATCTTTTCTTCTTGCCCATGGTCTACACTCTTTGCATAAAGCTCTTCACTGATGCCTCTTGCAGATCAATAGTACAAAACCAAATACTTTGTCTCCCTTGTTAATTGTATCAAGTACTTGTTTATCCCTTTTTTAAACTGTCATCTGTGGAAAAATTCTTGCCTCTGACACATCCATAGAATGATACCTCAGTCCGGAAAACATGCTGGTATTTTTTTATCTGACCTTTTACTTTTGTTAATTTCCTTCACAAGTCTTAAGGGTGAATATCCTATTCCCATTATATCCTATGATGTTAAATATTCATCATTTTATGTGGTTTCCCAGTTAGGAGAGAACATGAGAATAAATGGTAGCAACATTGTTACTCTTGGGAATCTGCTTTTTAAAATCTTACTGGTGTGGAGAATGAGAAAGTTGGAGACGCATCACTGAGCAAGAGCTCGGCAGGTGTTCTTCGGTTGATGGGAAGGAGGCCTTGAGAGCAGTAAAACAATGTCCTTATATGTTGATGTGTGTGTAGCAAACAGATCAGAGTGTACCGAAATAGTAATGTTTTGTTAGCCAGGCAGGAGAAACATTTAAATGTAGCCAATTTTATTGCTCACAGGGGTGTATGGACATCCACTTGTAACCTATCTGTGCAAAGAGCACAACGTGTGGTCAAAAGACAGAAACTATATATGCTGGAAAAGTGAAACAATAAACATCTTCGTTTCACCACTTATCAGAGTCCGTGCCTCAAGTGCCACTACTGGACTGTATGAAACTATAAATATTAAAGGAAAAACTATCCAATGAGCAAGGCTCAGAGGCCTTGTGCTGTAAATCAGTACATGAATTCTCACAGCTTCAGCCATGAACCATCCCTAGGATAATTCAGCAGATGAATTATCTTAGGAAAATTGCCATGGACTCTGATATGCAGTCTCACCTGAGTAATCAACTCTTGAACAACAGCGTACTTTGAACCTATGCCAACATATGCTCATCTACAGTTGAACCTCACGGCACGGCCTTAGTTTGTAACTAAATTACTTACAGCAAGAGCTTCTTACCTTCCTCTGCATTGGAGCTACAAGAAAATTTCTAAACCACCAAAAGATCAATATTTCATTTTGCATATGAGGATTTGTAACTTTGCCAATATGAAGAGGGAAGTAGTTGTCTTAGCAGCACATTGCTCCATAACAGTAATTCATAATAGCTGAACAGCATGCCAGGCACCACAGTCAAAATTCCCTTAAAAATTCAGGAGTACTGCTGTTGGCTGCAGCAGAGCTGGGTCTGGAAACCCTCTCTCCCACCAATAGCATCCCTCCTGTGCCTAAGGTGCACAGTGCCTAAGGAAGGAGCAAAGATCAGGGGGACAGAAAAAGGCTTTCTCTCTCTCAAGGCTGCCACCATTTAAATGGGCCATATTGTTTCACTACACTAGAGAAAGATTAATTTAACATCAAGACTGTCAGAACGGAATGAAGTTGTTTGGTAAGGATCAGCAGAGGTTTATAAGACCAGCTACAGACCTTTGTTGATTTATTTGGGTACTGAACATGGTTTCTGTTCTGTGGAGGGGGATCTTAGGCTGGAAAATGGTGAATATTTTATTCAAAAGCTTCATTGAAAAATTGTCAAATACTTTAATGAAATCTGCAAATTGTTATGTTAGTTATTAGCTGAGATCCTAATAAGAAGAGCACATTTTATTCCAAAAATATTTGGAAACATTTGGTCAGCTTTTGCAGCAATTGAGAGGAAGCTTTAGCAAAGCGAGGGAGATTAAACTAACCCTCAAATGAGCCTGAATATTGTAAACTATTGCTGACTAAAGCAATATGTTGCTTTCCATTACTCTTCTTTTCTAGTTTACACATTAATGGAGGGAAGCACTTGGAGATAAGCTTGGAATCAGCAAGTAGCCAATGCTCTGTATACTTTCTTCCAGACATTACTAAATAAAAATGTCACCCTGTTTCCTTTTTGTTATAATTACTACCTTCTAGGATAAGTGATCAAATTGTAGCAATAAAAATTAAATCTGTGGCCATCTCAGAGCACTATAGGAGTGCCTTTCTTGGCCTTGGACTCTGTAGGACTCTCCAAAACAACTGCAAATATTCTTGCTCGTTACCTTCCTCTGAAACTTTTCTGGAATCACGGTAGTACTTTGTAACTACTGACTATGAAAGGGACAAAACTCTGCTGAAGGTAAAATGTACACAGCATGGTTTGTAATTAGATCTATCTATCCAGTCCCTTTGGTTTATTTTCAGTTCAGAGCAAAAAAAATCCACAGAGCATAAAAACCTGAAACCATTGAGATCTATTTCCCTTAAGAACTTGAGCTTCTCCCAGACTGCTCCTGCATCAGCTCATGCAGCAACCCACTTGAACTGTTAGTCCCTCATGAGATTTTTAACACTGGCAGCCATTCCACGGAGGTCATGTACAGCTCCAGCAAATTTAGGGGGTATGGTGTGGGCTTATTAGAAAAGCATCTTCACTGAGTCTTCCCCTCTTTGCTTTTTGTAGACTGCATAGCCAGGTGAGCATGACATCCTCTGCATTCTTATTTCCCTCATTTCCTGACACACCTCATTATTCCAGATATCTCCTGTTTAAGGAATTGGTGAGGGCTGCTAGCCCTCACTCATTTCTCCTGGCATCTAGCAAGTAGGTGGTGGTACAGCCAAGTCTTCTGTGACCAGATACAGGCAAACACCTGCAAATGCAAGTTGCTTCCTTCCACATCTGCAGAAGAGTAGATTTTGAGGTCTCCAGCTCAGTATGACAGTAATCTTGGTGTAGTCCTCGCTTAGCACGGGTAAACACTTGGGTCATCCCCTTTGCTATAAAGAGATATGTCCTCTGGACTCACACAACTTTCTCTTCCACCCAACTCTTTTGGAAATGCCCCCACAGGTAGACCAGAATAAGCAGTCACCTAAGTAAAGTGCTACAAAGCAGTATTCTCTTTTGCAGTGACCAGCAGGTAAAAGCACTGGGCTTCTTTATCCATGAGTTACAGTGACATAAACCATGCCTAGCATATATATTTGCTTTCTGATCTTAAAGGTCCCTTCCAGCCTAGACTATTCTATGATTGTATGATACTATGATATGGATCCACTCTTACAAGAATGCAAAACTATGCTGGTGCCTGTGCTGTGGAAATTGCATAGTGAATGCCTTTTCTACATGATAAACAAGGACAACTTGCATTTCAGGCTGGTTACAGATATGTCTTTCAGATTTATAAGCTGATCTGTGATATCTACTTCAGCCTTTAATTGGCAGTCACCAAAAAGTGAAGTGATTACCCCAGTAATATTACCTTTTGTTTCCTCTGAACAAGAAGTTGTTTGGCCATATTTGTCAGTGGAGGAGGCAAAACATCCACCTCACATGCAAAGAGAAAAAAAAAGGGGGAAAAAAAGAAGAAAAATAGTCTCTTCTATCAGAGTTTTTTACTATTTGGAAACTGTGAGGTGAGGAGAGGCATAATCTATTACACCCGTAAACAGTGTCACAGAAACAAGTAAAATAATAATTTATCTATATTCCTCATGGAAAAATGCCTCTGATTTTTAGCCCAGAGAACTGTTATTCCATATGAGTGAAAATAGCACAATTCACATTCGTGTTCCAGATAAAGAATAATTAGGACTTAAAATAGTTTATTGTGTCTGTGATGCATGAGTTTTAATTGCTTGGAAAAATGCTACTGAGACTTAGAAATAAAAAGTAGAACTTAGCTTTCATTTGATTAGTCTTTTTTCTGTATTACTTTAGAATCTCAGTTATGCAACTTCACAAATGGAATTAACCCTTTATCCAACATCTGAATTTCTATGAAAAATAGGCATAAGCCTTCCTTGAAAATGTCTTAGGGAAGTGTCCCCCTCTTCTTACTGGCTACAGAATGAGTCAGCTAACTGCTTAATCTAAAATATTAATTAAAAAACCCTAAAACTGAACTAGGGGAGAAAAGGAGGCATAGTATTAGGTTTTGTGTGCCTGAGTATGTAATCTTAAATTTCAGTAGGTTCTTAGAGCTAAAAAATTATAAAATACTTAGTTGTAAGCATCATAGCATTGCAGCAAGGATCACTGCTCTAAGGCTGTAGAGTAAGAATATATTTTAATCTGGGATTGGAAAAAATGTTTAATTGGCCCACCTTTTAGTCAAAAATAGAGCATCCTTGGAGACTTTCACTATATTTTCTTACTTCACTAGCTGGTGCACATCGTGAGACCATGCTGTGTTGTTTTTGCATTCCTGACAGGCATTATCTTTCTGGAAATGAATTACCATGAATTTGGAGAGCTAGAAGCATCAGCAATTCAGCAGGCTGGAAGCTGCTTGGTGGCAGATTTTAGCGAAGAAAGCACATCTAGGGGCACATATGTGACTGAGGAGGGCCTGTCTGTTTAAACAGTATCCTAGATTGTTTACTGCAGTGTCATTTTTGTGTGGGAGAAGTAGTGGAAAAAAGAAGTATTTCCCTCCTGACACAGAAACATTTTAGTGTTGAAAAGGTGATGGGGAGTGAAAAACACTCTTGTGACATATTAGACATTAGGCAAAAAGGTGTTTCCTTTCTCTCAGTTGTCATTCCTTCTCTTTTCTTTCTGATGTTCATGTCTAGCTATGGTCCATAAATGGTGAACTTTCTGTCAGTTGTGGCCAGAGCTCCCATGGCAATGATTTGGCTTCTACTTCCCATTTTTCCCAAAGGAAACCTTCTGTAAGTGGCATGTATGACAGACTAGCCGAAGCACTGCCAGAGGCAATTAGAAAGATCTTGTGCATTGAGCAAGTAGTTCTACAGTAGGTGGAAATGGAGGGAGAAGTGACTTCTTAATGGCAAGGTATGAAGACAACTGTTAGTTAAAATGTGCTGCTGAAATTTTAAGCCTTTGCACAAAAAAAAAAAAAAGCAACCTCAGTGTTATGTGGCAAAGGAATTAATAGTTTGATCTACCTTCATGCATTAATCAAGAGGAAGATACATGATGGCACAATGGACAGAGGCAATTAAAAAAAGTTGTCTGCTTCTGCATTTCAGGCAGACCCATATGTTAGCAAAATACAAATATATCATAGAGTCACAGAATCGTTATGGTTGGAAGAGATCTTTAAGATCATGACTTGTTGACCTAGCACTACCGAGTTACTACTAAATCACATCCCTCAGCACGACATGTACACGACTCTTAAATATCTCCAGGGTTAGTGATTCAACCACTTCACTGGGCAAACTATTCCAATGTTTTACAATCCTTTCAGTGAAGAATTTTTTCCTAACAACCAAACTAAACCTTCCCTGGAGCAACTTGAGGCCATTTCCTCCTTTTCTATCGCCTGTTACTTGGGAAAAGAGACCGACATCCACCTTGTTACCTCATTTCAGGTAGTTGTAGAGAGCAATAAGGTCTGCACTCAGCCTCCTTTTCTCCAAGCTAAACAACCCCAGTTCCCTCAGATGCTCTTCTAGACCCTTCACCAGCTTTGTTGCCCTTCTCTGAACATAATCCAGCACCAAAATGTTTTTCTTGTAGTGAGAGACCCAAAACTGAACACAGTATTCAAGGTGCGGCTTCAGCAGTGCAAATACAGGGGGACGATCACTTTCCCTAGTACTGCTGGCCACACGATTTCTGGTACAAGCCAAAATACAATTGGCCTCCTTGGCCACCTAAGCACACTGGTTTCAAATGCAAACACTCAAGATATATTTTATCTTCAAGTACTTGATCCATTTTCACAGCTATGCAATTGTCCTACCCTAAAATTCTAATAAAATCTTTGTGCTATTGCTGTAAGTTGAAATTAACTTAGATAACAATGTGGCAAAATAATTTCCAGATGAATATGAGAAGCTGTCTGCTCAGGCATTCAACTCAGCAGGAACATGAAGGGGAGCAGGGCAGGGGGAAGGCGGGATTTGCAATGAACTACTTTCAAGCCTGAAGCAAGAAGTACCTATAAAGAGGTGTCACTGTTAAATTCTGGCAAAAATCTACTTCAGAGCTCTTCAGTAAGATAATATGCGGCTTTCCACATGATCTCATAGATTTTTCTATGGCTGCAGATTCTCAGAAAACATGTATCAGTATCTATTTCCTGCCTGCTCTTTCCTCACTTTGGCAACCAACTGAATGACTGATTCCAAAATCTTCATGTAGAAAACATATTTAAGGCACAGCAGAACTCACTTTTTACCTTGAAGAGCATGTGGCAGAAAATACTGATACACCTTGGCCTCTTTTTTTTTTTCTTTTTTTCTTTTTCTTTTTCAGGGACATAGAGGACTTCTTTGCATTATGAGGGTGGATGTGAGGGCGATCTGGCTGTGACATCTCTCACCCCATTGATCGCCAGGGTTGATTCGGCTGATCTGGCTGGCTAGGTGGGTGTCCCTTTCCTCCCTCACCACTCCATGTGCATCCCTCACAAAGCTGCGCACTCAGTTGAAGAGGACGACCTTCCCCATAGAGGGGTTCATTGGTCAAGGGTATACGGTAGCTGCACTCCCCTGCTAGAACCTCCAAACAAGCTCAAGTTCCATGATTCTGTGATTACCAATTTCTGGTGCAAAATGAAGGAGAATTCTTCACCATATTTAGCTAATGTTTGGTATATAAGAAGCCAAGCAGGACAAATACATGTTTAACATGCAGTAGTGGAAAAATACGTCAAAGAGTCGTTGAGTTTAATGATTTTCTGGGGTTATTTGGAAAGGCAGATCCTCTATCAGGCATGAAGTGGGAGATAAGAGACAAGACTTCTGCTTCTTTCCAAGAAAAAAAACCTTGCAAGGTTTGCTTTAGCCTCAACTGGCAACAAAGAACCATGCAACCACTCTCTCAACCCCCCACAGCTTTGGGGGAGAATCCGAAGAAAAAGGCAACACTTCTGGGTTGAGACAAAAGCAGTTCAACCAGAACAGCAAAAGGAACAGGAAAACAATAACAGTAATACTGATAGAGGAATGAATGTGCGAACACAATTACTGTACCACCGCCCAGTGACCGGACTCTGGATGTCCCAGCCTCTCCAAGCCTTGACTTCCTGCTCCCTTCCCCATTGACATCGTGCTCCCTTGGCCAGCCCCCTGCTATAGAAAGACATACTCACATGGTATGGAATACCTATGTCCCCTTGCCATATCCTGGGGAAAGTTAACCCTATCCCCGCCAGAACAAAGACACAAGAAGACAAATGATCAGCCAGCAGCAAGAGCATTGAGTCAAGGAAGAGACTTGGGTTTTGACCAGGTTGGGTTCAAAAGTTTTTTGATAATATGAGGCAAATGTGAGATTATAAGTAGGATGGAGTAACATACAGCTTCAGTTATTCAGCTTCAGTTATTACTCTGCAGCCCCTTTGATTTAAGCTTGCAGTAACCACCAATATGTAGGACTTGACATAGTGCTTGCTGCAGCCTTTAGAAAGATTATACAGAAAGTTAATACTTCTACCCTGCGGTTTGTGATTGCCCTGGTTTGAGGTAAAACAGAAACAGCTTTCTGTTCAGTAATTTTACTTCTTATCTAGGCCTCTTCTAGGGCCTCTATCTAGGCCTCACGGGGATAGTGACAATCATGATTATCTCACCTCTTAGTTAAGTTTTGTAGAAATCCTTGTTGCATGATGGCGCAAAACGTCCTCACAGGCCTGTGCAAAAAAAGAATTGTACTGCCTGATGCTTGCAGGATCTCTCTACAAGATCTACGTGAAGAAAACAGGCTTTGTTTCCTCTGACCTGGCACTGATGTACTTCATAAATAAATCCATGAATGACATACATAGCCTCTGATTCAGCAGAAAATTTACATAAATGTAAATTTAAGCACAGAGTTGTGTTCTCCTGTGTTATAGATTTTTCTATACATTTCTCTACTTGTCAACAGGATAGTTTATTCTTGGTTTCAATAGGTCAAGAACAGATTTTATTAAATTATGAACTTTCTTTTCCAGCTAAAGCAATATAAATGCAAGTCTTACAATTTTTGTCTGCTCACCGTTTAAATACTACCATAACTGTAAAGATATTATCTTTCAAAGCTTAAATACTTTAATATTTTTCTTTGTTCTGTCTCTAATACACACATATTTATTGTCAGGAAAATACTGATAAGACTTTCCTACTGATCTGCTCTTTAATGGCCTATCAGCTAGAGACACACTTAAATCAAGATTTTTCAATTTCTAACACAGCAAAGTTTACAAGAAAATTCTCTGGTTTAAACCTAGACACACATTGAAGTACTTTACTGAAAGTGGATTATGTGAATTTTGACTTTTTTTGTGGTCCAGATTTTCAGAAGAATTGATCCTTTATCAGCTGTACTTTAGAGAGATAAATGAAATGTTCAGAAAGCAACAGCTGCCTTTTTGTGAGTTGCTAAAGTTTTTAAAGTCTCACAGAAATTTTTCTGCTGAATTTGTTTGAAAATTTGATCAGATATGGGGGGAAGTTGAGGGGAAAGGGACTACTTGATTATTATTGCTAGATGAAACTACATGCTCAGCTGCCTCTGAAATGCCTATACACCAATGCACGCAGCATAGGGAATAAACAGGAAGAACAGGAAATCTGTGTGCCGTCACAGGGCCATGATCTCATTGCAATTACTGAGATATGGTGAGAGAACTGACACAACTGGAACACTGCCAAGGATGGCTATGTCCTTTTTAGTAAAAACAGGCCAGAAAGGCAAGGTGGTGGAATTCCTCTTGGGAGCGAAAGCAACTGGAATCTATCGAGCTCTTCCTGGGGGCAGATAGGGTCAAGAGCTTGTGGGTCAGGATTAAGGGGCAGGCCAATATGAGGGACACTGTTGTGGGTGTTTATTACAGGCCACCTGAGCAGGATGGGGAAGCTGATGAGGCCTTCTACAGACAGCTGAAAGTAGCCTCACAGTCACAGCCTTGGTTCGCATGGGGGACTTCAACCACCCTGGTATCTGCTGGGAAGGCTACACAGCCAGGCATGTACAGTCCAGGAGGTTCCTAGAGTGTATTGATGATGATAACTTCTTGATTCAGATGGTGGAGGAGCTAACAAGGACAGGTGTACTATTGGACCTAGTTCTGACAAAGAGGAAATAGTGAAGGACATTAAGGTCGGGGGAAGCCTTGGCTGCATCGATCATGAAAAGATAGAGTTCAGGATTATGGGTAGTATGCACAAAACACGTAGAATTGAAACGTTGGACTTCAGGAGGGCTAACTTTGACCTCTTCAAGAAACTGCTCGGAGAAATCCCATGGGTTAGGGCTCTGGAAGATAGGGGGGCTCAAGTGAGTTGGACAGTATTCAAATGTCACTTTCTCCAAGCTCAGGATTGGTGCATCCCTAAGAGCAAGAAATCAGGCAAGGGAAGTAGGAGACCTGTGTGGCTGAGCAGGGAGCTTCTGAAAAAACTCAAGTGGAAGAAGGAAGTTTAGAGTGCATGGAAGAAGGGACTGACCACTTGGGAAGTTTACAAGAATGCCGTTAGATTATGCAGGGAAGAAATGAGGAAAGCCAAGGCCTCTTTGGAATTAAAATTGGCAGGGGACATCAAAGTCAACAAAAGGGTTTTTTTCAAGTATATTGGAGGGAATAAGAAAATGAGACAAAATGTAGGCTTGCTGTTGAATGAGACGGGTGCCATGGAGCTGCTGAATGCCTTCTTTGCCTCAGTCTTTACTGCTCAAGCCAGTCCTCAGGAGTCCCAGACTTAGGAGGTAACAAAGTCTGGATGAAGGAAGACTTCCCATTGGTTGAGGAAGATCAAGTTAGGGAACAGTTAAGTAAACTGGATATCTGCAAGTCCATGGGTCCTGATGGGATGTACTCGCAAGTGCGGTGAGAGCTGGCAGAGGTCATTGCAGGGCTGCTCTCCATCATCTTTGAAAGATCCTGGAAAACAGGCGAGGTGCCCAAGGGTTGCACGAAAGCCAGCATCACTCCAGTCTTCAAAAAGGGCAAGAACGAGGATCCAGGAAACTACAGGTTGGTCGGCCTCACTTTCATCCCTGGAAAGATGATGGAACGCCTTGTTCTGGGAGTCATCTCAAAGTATCTGGAGGAAAAGAACGCTATCAGAAGTAGTCAACAGAGATTCACCAAGGGGAAATTATGTCTGACTAACCTGATTGCCTTCTTCGATGGTATGACTGGTCGGATAGATGAGGGGAGGGCAGTGGATGTGGTCTACCTTGACTTCAGCAAGGCTTTCGACACACAGCTTTTCTCCCACAGCATCCTCATAGGTAAGCTTAGGAGGTGTGGGTTAGATGAATGGACAGAAATTCAATAAGGACAAGTGTTGGGTTCTGCACCTGGGGAGAAATAACCCCCTGCACCAGTACAGGTTGGGGGCTGACCTGCTGGAGAGCAGCTCTAATGAAAAAGACTTGGGAGTCTTCTGGAAAAGAAGTTGACCATGAGTCAGGAATGTGTCCTTGTGGCCAAGAAGGCCAGTGGAATCCTGGGGGATATCATGAAGAGTGTGACCAGCAGATTAAGGAAGGTTACCTTCCCCCTCTACTTTGCCCTGGTGTTGTGGTTTTGCCTCAGATGATAACACAGAACCATGTGGCAGGTGCTCTCACAGCCTCCCCCACACCGCCCCGAGCCTTGAGGGGAGAGTGAGAAGAAAAAGTCAAAACCGTGAGTTGGGACAAAGGCAGTTTAACAGAACAGCAAAGGGAACAATAAAATAATAACAGTAACACAAATAGATGAGTATGCAAACAAAATTACGATACCACCGCTCGCTGACCGGACCCAGGATACCCCAGCCCACTCCCAAGTCGCAACTTCCTGACTTCCCTGGCCAGCTCCCGGCTACCTCATAGACATCGAATTGGATGGAATACCTGTGTCCCTAGGGAGAATTATACCTATCCAACTAAAACCAGGACACCTGGTGCGGCCACATCTGGAGTACTGTGTCCAGTTCTGCGCTCCCCAGTTCGAGAAGGACAGGGAACTGCTGGAAAGGGTAGAACAGAGGGCTATAAAGATGCTGAGGGGCCTGGAGCATCTCACTTATGAGGAGAGGCTGAGGGACTTGGGTCTTTTTAGTCTGGACAAGACTTAGGGGGGATCTGATCAAGGCCTATAAATACTTAAAGGGAGGGTGTCAGGAGGATGGGGCCAGTCTTTTTTCAGTGGTGCCCAGGGACAGGACAAGAGGTAACAAGCACAAATTTGGCCATAAGAAAATCCATCTAAACATGAGAAGGAACTTCTTTCCTGTGAGAGTGGCAGAGCCCTGGAACAGGCTTCCCAGGGAGCTAGTGGAATCTCTGTCTCTGGAGACATTTAAACCCCACCTGGACATGTTCTTGTGCAACCTGCTCTAGGTGGGCCTGCTCTGGTAGGCGGTTGGACTAAATGATCTCCAAAGATCTATTCCAACCCCATAACATTCTGTGATTCTGTGATGAGTTCTGTTCACTGTATTTTTGACTAAATTTTACTGTCCATATACTATTCCTATATACTCATTGATTTTACTGTTACAGAGAACAGAATCCAGTCTTCCTTCCCCTGGCTGGGCAAGCTGTTTTCTGTCTTTCATGACCTCTTTTCTTTTTTCTTTCTTTGAATGCTGGCTGGTGAGATACCTGTTGTTAGCAGCACAAATGATCAAAACTTGTCCTTGCTAAAGTCAGCCAACAAGCTGTTTATGACTCAGAAAAGAAGCCTTCTGGTTATTTGGCTCAATTGGAGCCATATGGGCTAACTACCTCCCAAGAGCAAATGGCAATGAGTTGGAGAAAGAGACTCCCTCCCCCAACACTAAGCAGGAAGTATTGACCGAATTGACACTTAAAGGATACAGCCATTGCTTAAAATGTCTTCTACCTCTAGTTTTAAGCAAACAATAAGAAGCCCCAATAAGAAACAAAACCATTTTAATCTATTTCATGAAAATGACAGAGATGATACAATTACTTACATTGTGCCAGACTTTGTACATATGTGTATGCCAATGTAGTTTCCTGCTGAATAGTACAAATCACTGCATGAACCCCCACCACCACCCCACCCCCCTCCCCCTTTACAGAATCAGAATCACAGAATCAGAATTGCCGAGGTTGGAAGGGACCTTTAAGATCATCTAGTCCAACCATAATAAAAAAAACAAACAAACAAAGAAACAAAACCCAAAGCAAAACAACAAAAAAAACCCCCACAACCACCCACACACCATCACTAAACCATATTCTCGAGTACCATGTCAACTCATCTTTTCAGTATCTCCAGGGTTGGTGCCTCAACCACGTCCCTGGGCAGCCCATTCCAATCCATGACAACCTTTTCAGTGAAGAAATTTTTTGTAATATCCAACCTGAACCTGGTGCAACTTGGGGCCAAAACTTTAGTATGAATACAAGCAAGCCTTGAGAATTACAGTAGATAAAGCTGTTGTAATCCACAAACATACAGCAGTTGCAGAAAAGCCTTGCTGATGCACACAAGATGAAGCCATTTGCATAGAAACTTGCACTCTAGCATATACTTGCACAGTTATCAAGGTCAGTTATGTATGAATTACACAAGAACCTAACCATTATATGTATAGTTGCTTAGGGACTTGTCTTAATAGTATTCCAATTGTCCATCTAAGGGTTGAGTCACATCTCTTTCCTGGCACTGGTTTTGCAGATTTGAGGGATTTGGAAGCACTTCTTCATACCTCAGATACATGGATTGATTTTTAGTTCTTAGGCCAAAAAGTTTTTCCTTTCCTCCTCTGAGCTTTTGTCTAAGCCTTATAGACAGTATAGCATTCATGCCTTAGCTACTGCAGATACTGCTGAAACAAACTGTTTTTTACAGCTCCAGTCTTGTTTTCTTGATATATGTCTAACCTCTATATTTGACTCCAATAAAATTGTTGTGGCAGACGCCTTGATAAGTTCCTATTGCAGCCTGTTTCCTTTCTGATCCAGCATTAAACCAGTTGCTTTCTTTTTACAGCACTTTGAAAAACTCCTTTCACAAATTACGACATGCATATTTTATAAAGCAACTTGGTATGCTAAAATATGTCTGATTTTGCCAGAAGGCATCTGTCCAAGTGGAAATGAAGCTTCAGAAGTTCATTATTTTCAATTTTACAAGTGCTGTTCTGTACACAGATATAGATGCAGAAATCATGGCACAAAGTACAGAGTACTGTCTCTGTACAAAGTACAGAACCCGGAACTGTCATTTATTAATTCTGGAGTTCAGCTGGGTGTTCTGCTCTTGATAAAACAACCACAGACAGCAATGCAGAGCTGCAGTGGACATGTGAACTGTGAAGGGGAACTTAAATATGTAAACTGGCATTTAGTGAAGGAAAAAAGACACCATCTCACACTACATCTCTTTCTATCGTACCAAGCACCAAGAAGAGCCCCCTTTGTTTAATACATTTTTCCTGACTCCCAACAGGGCTGCAGGACTGGGAGAACATTGCCAGGATAGTTTCCTCACAGCAGGACTCCTTACAATAGAGTCCTAGAGTATAAGGTACAAGAAAATTTTTCTTCATACTTTATTTGCACTTTGCTCAGAGAAGGAACAGCCCTGGATTCATAAGCCATACAAGTCAGTGAGTATCTTGCTGTTAACCAGGCTTTGATTTCACCTCACTGCCATCTAGACTGCCAACTTAGTGAAAAATGCCCCAAAGTGAAACACAAAGCAAGAAGGCACAGGCTTGACCTAGATGTGTAAGGCCAGCAAAGCACAGGCAGTGATTAACAGCATCCACATAGAGAGAGGCCAACACAGTGCTCAAGGACAGTGAAATGAATGTTCCTGAATTGTACTGTGAAAAGTTTTAGTTGCAGTATTTTAGTACGCAAACCTACTTGCTTTTTTCTGTTATATTTCTATCATGGTTTAGCCTCAGCCAGCAACTAAGAACCACATGGCTGCTCTCTCAACCCCCCCACAGCAGTGGGGCAGAAAAAGGAAAAACTTATGGGTTGAGACAAAGGCAGTTTAACAGAACAGCAAAGGGAACAGGAAAACAATAATAGTGGTAAAGGAATGTACAAACACAATTACTGAATCAACCTTCACCAAACAGACCCCAGACACCCCAACCCATCTAGGTGTCAACTTCCTGCTCTCTCCCCCAGCCAGCTCCCAGCTATAGACTGGGAATGGTGGCAGATAGTATGGAATACCTGTGTCCCCTTCCAGATCCTGGGGAAAATTAATCCTATTCCTGCTGAACCAGCTCATTATCTACCCCTTATTCTGTGCTATCAACATCCTTCCCAGATCTTGCAGTTTCCAATTAATTGCCACCACTTTCCCCTGTCTTTTTTATATATATGTATGTATATGTACATATATATTCATACAGATATAATTCTCTTAGTCTATGAGCCATCCCTCTAAAATGTTCATTGACTTCATTTAATCCCTGGCTTTGGGCTCCATCAGCTAAAGCAGTCTCTCACAGCAGGGAAGATGATGTGTGTGAAGCTGGACTGTTGCATGCTGTATTTTGGAGGTTGCAGCTGGTGTGGCTGATGCTCACAGTCCACGTGTTGAAGATGTCGATCTCAATGAATTTGCTGGGCACCAGCTCCTGAGGTCAGTTCTGATCCCTTCACTGCTGCACTTTACTTGGTTTTTCATCAGAGTCCATCTGTCCTTAGTTTAGGTGATTCTTACTATAGTACAACCAATAGCAGTTATAGAAATGAGGATGTACAGTGGCAGGGTCATTTAGCAATTAACGTCATACAGTTTCATTCATTGGCTATTCTCACCTCAAATCAGGTCCCCATGAAGTACATATCAGAATTTCCCATCCTTCCATGTCACCTACCAAGTGCACCCAGGTCCTTGAGCAAAGGCAATCCCATGGACAGGTTTGCCTTTGCCTTTGCCTGAGGCAGGACTAAGAGAGAAGGTCTTCCTCAGCATATTCTTCAAGTGCACTACAGGCACTTACAGACATTCTCGGTATTTTTTCTGTCGTTCAGAGAGGAAGAATAGCCAAAACCAGCTGGACCATAAAAGCCAATCCCAAAGAATAGCTGTGGTCAGATTCAGATTAATCTTTTGTCTTCTAAGAGATGATAGGTTTGGCAATCTTCTTGTTTCTATAGCAGCAGCAAAATATTTTGACTGATTATAGAAGAGCTATATTTCTTCCACTTTTAGAATCCTTTGATGTATAACCAAACAAATGACCCCATCTCTCCTCAATTTAGCCTGTCATTACCTACTCAGATCCCAGCTGTGTGTGAGGAAAACAGTATGTTTTAGGAAGGCTCAGAAGAAAGACCAACTGCTTGCTCATTTTTAAATGGCAGTATAGATGTGTGCAATGAAACTATCAATAGTTGGTAAATTGAAATTATTTTCAAGGACAGCTTTCCACAATGTTCATAAGGAAGACAAACTTACAATTAGATAGCATGCCTTTTCTTAAGCAATATGACAATGGCTGGTATTACTCTTACAAGGTCTATGCATTTTTTCTATATCTTTCATTTTTTCCCAGAACAGCTGTCAGCTCATGACTGTTTGCTCAATTCCTGACAATTGACCAAGAAGTCACTTGAAATGTTCCACAGAGATGGTCGGCTCTGTATGGGTCAGCAGTATGATGTATAATCAATTGCCATAGCAAATCTTTAGACAAAAAAAAAAAATCTTGAGGCACTTTCCTCTCAAGGATTTATCTTTTTTTTCCCCAACTGTTTTGTAAATATGGCTGCTTCAAATTAATGCTTTTAGCAGGTGCATTGAAGATCTTCCTAAATCACCTAAGTAATGGCAAAGGCAAAAACTAGAAGTAAAGCACGCCCCAACCATTCTCATCCTCTACTTAAGCAATTATTTCTTCTTCAAGAAAATCTTATCTTGATGAAGAATTTATTTAAAAAGGCACAAAGTTCCTAACAGGAGAAAGCATGCCCTCAAGTCTTTTACTAAATAGCACAGTACCCAAGAACATAGTATCAGCATGATTTAAGGACATACTCAGTGAATTTTTTAATTTGAATGATGAATATTGAGTCTAATCATTTCCTCAAAACCCACCATGACTCAGAGTCACCAAATCCATAGAATGGTTAAAGTTGGAAGGGCCTTTAAGGATCATCTGGTTCCAACACCCCTGCCCTGGGTAGAGATACCTACCACTAGACCAGGTTACTCAGTGTCCATGTAATTTGGAATTAAAAGAATATTTACATTTACATGTTCAAGGTGACTTACAAATATATTTTTGTCTGCATTCAGTAGCTAAGAATTATTCTCCGTTTTGTGGAAATTGTTTAAGCTAATTTATAAACATACAGTATCTTGTTAACTAAAGCATCTTAGTTGGCATTTCCATAGCTAAACATCTGTGAGGAAGGAGGTTGGCAATGTAGTAGCTGTACAAAATAGGTGTTCTGGTGGTAAAAATTAATGTCTATGCAGATAGAACAAAATACCTGTTATACATATATCTTCTAAGTAATACTCTTATGAATATCTTTATACAAATATTTAGGTTCATGTAAATGACTACTGTGATTATATCAGTGAAACTGTTTTTTTAATGCATGTTAAGCCTGTAAGTAAGAAGTGACTGTATGTGAACAATTCAAAAGCTTTATCACATCAGACACAGTGTACAGTCTGCATAGATAAGTTAAAATGGATAAATGGAAGTTTTGATCTCAGAGTTAAATTGACTATTTAACTGGAGTGCATGGAGATCCAACTGGGGACGGATGAGGAGCCAATAGAGAACTTATGGGTCAAGATTAAAGGGAACACAGGGGAGGGTGACATGACGGGTGCAGACTTCTATAGACCATCTGACCAGGACGACGGAGCAGATAAAACCCTCTGTAGACAGATAGGAGCAGCATCTCCTTCACAGATCCTCGGCTTCCTTGGTGACTTAAATCACCCCGATATCTGTTGGAGGGACAAGAGTGTGGGGCATAAGTAATCCAGGATATTCCTGGAATGCTTTGATAGCTTCCTTCTCCAAGTATTAGAAAAGCCAACAGGGAGAGGTACCATACTGGACCTCATCCTTACCAATAAGGAGAGGCTGGTGGGGGACGTAAAGCTAAAGGGTAGCCTTAGCTTCAGTGATCATGAAATGTTAGAATTCAAGATCCTTAGGGCAGCAAGGAGGGTACACAACAAGCTCATTACCCTGGACTTCAGGAGAGCCGACTTTGGCTTCTTCAGGGACCTGCTTGGAAGAGTAACATGGGAAAAATTACTGGAGGAGAGAGGGGTCCAAGAAAGCTGGTTAGTATTTAAGGATCACCTCCTCCAAGCCTAGGAGCTGTGCATTCCAAGAAAGAAGTCAGGCAAAAAAAAGCCAGGAGGCCTGCATGGATGAACAAGGAGCTCCTGGACAAACTCAAAAGCAAAAATGAGGCCTACAGAGAGTGGAAGCAAGGACAGATAGATTGGGGGGAATACAGAGAAACTGAGTGGCCAGGAACCAGATTAGGCAAGCTAAAGCCCAGAGAGAATTAAATCTGGCCAGGGACATCAAGGACAACAACAAAAGCTTCTATAAGTATTTCAGAGATAAAGGCAAGACTGGAGAAGATGTGGGCCCTCTCTGGAAGGAAATAAGAGACCTGGTCACCCATCATATGGAGAAGGCTGAGTTACTGAATGACTTTTTCATCTCAGTCTTCACCAGCAAGGGCTCTAACCACACCACCCAAGTTGCAGAAGGCAAAAACAGGGGCTATGAGAATGAAGAACCACCCACTGTAGGAAATCAGGTTTGAGACCATCTAAGGAACCTAAAGGTACACAAGTCCATGGGACCTGATGAAATCCATCCAGAAGTCCTGAGGGACGTCACAGATGAAGGTACTAAGCTCCTATTTGAAAAGTCGTGGCAGTCTGGTGAATTTCCCACTGACTGGAAAAGGGGAAACATAACCCCCATTTTCAAAAAAGGAAAAAAGGAAGATCCAGGGAACTACAAACTGGTCAGTCTCACCTCTGTGGTCAACAAGATCATGGAGCAGATACTCCTGAAATCTCTGCTAAGGCACATGGAAAAGAAGGAGGTGATTGGAGACAGACAACATGGCTTCACAAGGAGAAGTCATGCCTGACAAATTTGGTGGCCTTCTGAGATGATGCTACAGCATTGGTAGATAAGGGGAGAGCAACAGACATCATTTACGTGCACTTATGCAAAGCATTTAACGTTGTGCCACATGACATCCTGGTCTCTAAATTGGAAAGCTATGGATTTGATGGATGGACCCCTTGGTGGATAAGGAACTGGCTAGATAGCCACACACAAGGGGTTATGGACAATGGCTCAATGTCCAAGTGGAAACCAGTGACGAGTGGCATTCCTCAGGGGTCAGTATTGGAACCAGTGCTGTTTAACATCGTTGTTGGAGACATGGACAATGGGATTGAGTGGACCCTCAGGAAGTTTTCTGATGACACAAAGCTGTATGGCACAGTCGATATCCTGGAGAGAAGGGATGCCATCCAGAGGGAACCGGACAGACTAGAGAGGTGGGCCCATGTGAACCTTGTGAAGTTCAACCAGGCCAAGTGCAATGTCCTGTACTTGGGTCACAGCAATCTCAAGTGTACATACAGGTTGGGCAAACAATGGATTCAGGACAGCCCTGCTGAGAAAGACTTGGTGCTGGTGGATGAGAAACTCAACATGAGGTGACAGTGTGTACTGGCAGCCCAGAATCACAGAATATTCATGGTTGGAAGGGACCTTTGAGATCATCGAGTCCAACCACAAAAAAAACAAACCACAACATCCCCCCCAAAAAAAATACCCACCCCACAACAACACACAAAAAAAACCCACACCAAACCAACAAAAAAAAACCAACCACAAACCAACACACACAACAAACCTACCCACAGACAAACCCCAACAATCTCAGGCATTAGTGCATGCCCTGAAGTGCCACCTCTACACATTTCTTAAATACCTCCAGGGATGGTGACTCCACCTGTGGGATGGAGCCTGAATAGCAGAGCCCCGAGAGCTGCTCAATTGATAGGCAGGGATGTGCTGGAACTTGTAAGAAGCTGAAGGCGCCATGACCATAAAAGGACAAATGTTACAAAGCAAGGGCTCCTGCCTTAAAGAGGTGTTAATGAGTGTGTCCTCAAGATAAGACATGGTTGATGGTACATCACTGACCAATCGGACACAGCGTGCGAGCAGTGTATGTTCAAAAGCACCAATCAGTTTAAAGTACGCAGTCTTCTGATGTGTATATAAAGGAATAGTTGTTCACAATAAATCGACATTTTGGCTTGCATCAAGCTGTGTCCCGTCTCTCAATCGTGGCATCCACCCTCTCCCTGGGCAGGCTTTTCCAGTGCCTGACCACCCTCTCAGTAAAATAATTCTTCCCAATATCTAATCTAAACCTCCCCTGATGCAACTTCAGACCATTTCCTCTGGTCCTGTCATTATTCCCTTGGGAGAAGAGGCCAACCCCCACCTCTCTACAACCTTCTTTCAGGTAGATGTAGAGGGCAATGAGGTCTCCCCCCAGCCTCCTCTTCTCCAAACTAAACATGCCCAGTTCCCTCAGCCTCTCCTCATAAGACTTGTTCTCTAGACTTGCTCTCTAGAAAACCAACTGCATCATGGTCGGCGTCAAAAGAAGTGCAGCCAGCAGGTCAAGGGAGGTGATTCTATCCCTCTACTCCCCTCTCGTGAGACCCCACCTGGAGTACTGTGTCCAGCTTTGGAGTCCTCAGCACAGGAAGGACTTGCACCTGTTGGAATGAGTCCAGAAGATGGACACAGAGATGATCAGAGGGCTAGAGCACATCTCCTATGAAGACAGGCTGAGAGAGATGGGGTTGTTGAGCCTGGAGAAGAGAAGGCTCCGGGGAGACCTTATAACAGCCTTCCAATACCTAAAGGAGGCCTAGAGGAGAGATGGAGAGGGACTTTTTCTGAGGGAGTGCAGCGATACAACGAGGGTTAATAGTTTTAAACTGAAAGAGGGGAGATTCAGGTTAGATCTCAGGAAGAAATTCTTTGCTGCGAGTGTGGTGGGACACTAGAACAGGTTGCCCAGAGAAGCTGTGGCTGCCCCATCCCTGGAGATATTCAAGGCCAGGCTGGATGGGGCTTTGAGCCACCTGGTCTACTGGGAGGTTGTCCCTGCCCAGAGCAGGGGGGTTGGAACTAGATAATCTTTAAGGTCCCTTCCAACACAAGCCCCTCTATGATTCTATGTGAACAATTCAAAAACTTTATCACATCAAACACAGTGTACACTCTGTATACATAAGTTGAAATGGATAAATGAGAGTTTTGATCTCAGAGTTAAGTTGACTGAAGTTTTTGCAGTTTACTAAGTATTAAATGCCATATGCTTTGTCCTTTTGACCCTAATAGAAGGGAAAGTCGTTCCAATCAACATGTGGATATCTGATCAAACATGTCCTAAACGGATCACCAGCTTGTGCTAAGGATAGACAAAAATCCGTGGTTCCCGTACGATTTGCCCATGTGAGCCATACATTGGCCCAGGATCTACGCGATGCAAATCAAAATACTCAGTTAGATTAAATTCTACTAAACAAGTCCATATATACAAAATCATCCGAACCTTATTCAAAATCATATTGTTGATTACTTTTCACTATAAGTTACAAACAATAAAGCTCGCTCTGCGTCTCCAATCCGCGCCCACGAAATTCGTGGGACCACCACCACTCGCCTGCTTGTCATCTTTCGCTATCCAAGGTCGGATCCACTTGGCTGGAGTCCACTTCATTGAGCCGTCTGTTAAGACACATGCATAACCCCTTCCCC
>JAOTQQ010000032.1:19328985-19333985 GCA_026546715.1 Gallinago undulata | reverse complement strand
CAGCTCTTTCTCCCATTAAACCAGTTTATGCAACTCAAAGCCTGTAATTAATACCCCTACGTGAAAATTCTGACTACTAAACCACACGGACCTACACTGGCCATTAAATTTACAGTAGTGTCCACGCAGGTTGCATTTGGGGGCAATTATTTATTACTAAATTTGTGAAGACAGAACAAGTTCTACAAATATAAGCAGCTTATTTTACCACGTACCTCGCCAAAACCTCCAAAATATTCCCTTATTTTCTCCTCAGGCGTGTCTGGAGATAAGCCCCCAACAAAAATCTTTTTAACGGGTTCTTTTGTTTTCATGGCTTTAGCTCTTTTTGGATCAATGACCTTTCCGTTCAGCTTGTGTTCTTTCTGGTCCATGACCTGCAGAAAATCAAAACACAATCTTACTCACAGTTCAAGCTAAATGTTCCACCAATATTTCGCGCAAGACCCAGTTATTTCACACTTAGTTTATGTTAATGTTATTGCATCCGTTTCAATACTTCGATTACAGCGATATTTTGTTGTACAAAACCAAACAGTTTCATATTTTGATCCACTGACACAGTTCTGTCAAAGCATTTCAGAAGTCACCTGGAGCCACGTATCACTCAAGGGAAGAAAGAATGTGCAATGTTTCTCAGAAAATACTCAACAATCCCACCCCCAAACCTCATGAAGTAAAGAACCTGTATTTTAGGTATTACCAAAGGTAAATGAAGGTGAAAACTTTTCAGTGTGCTGTGTCAACAGCGTGTGAGAAAGGTTAACAGCTAATTTTTGCCTGGATAAATCCCAGTTCTATCAAAGCCACTGGCTCTACTCTAGGGGTTCACGGTGCTGCTCTGGAATGCAAAGACAAAGCTTTTTGTAAATTACTGCTTTCACAGTAGTAAGCAGCAGACATACATTATATATAAATGTATTTTTGAAGCGCTCAAGTCCAGCGGCTTGCAGTATACTCCCCTGTGAGTATCCAAAGCCACACTTTAGTGAACCAGTGCTGGTCCTGGCCGCTG
Source organism: Gallinago undulata (assembly GCA_026546715.1). Taxonomy (NCBI): domain Eukaryota; kingdom Metazoa; phylum Chordata; class Aves; order Charadriiformes; family Scolopacidae; genus Gallinago; species Gallinago undulata. Next base: position 19,332,970 of record JAOTQQ010000032.1, on the reverse strand, counting down.
CATCACAAACAAGACAGTTTTGGAAAAAAAAACAACCAAAAACATTTCAATAAATATCTTAAGTATATTGTATCCCAGGGTCATCTTTAACAGATCACGTACAGCCAACTATGCATACAATCATCTGAGTGCTGTATCTTTGCTACCTAAAATTGAACATGATATTTCATTACATTAATACTACCTTATCTACGCTCTCTGATTCTTTGAAGAGTACAAAGCCGAAGCCTCTTGATCGCCCAGTGATGGGATCTAACTTCAGAGTGCAGTCTACAACTTCACCAAATTTAGAGAAATAGTCCTTCAGATCTTTCTTTGTAGTGTCCCAGCTAAGGCCGCCAATAAACATTTTCCTGTTAAGACAAGATGGTTAATCTGTTAGTGTGTCTTACTCAAAATCCTGTACTGACAAACTTTATGAGCTCAGTTACCTAATGTAAGGAACAGCAGAATTTTATCAGTGACCCTACACACTTTTTGAGAACTTGCTTAAATGATCGTGGCCGGATTAAATAAAACTTACATTTATACAAAAGTTTTGCACCATTTTCTGCTGCAGTCGCTTACTCTGCTATCCCAAGAAAATACAAAGAGTGTCAGAAATATATTTTACTACTTCCTTGCATCCCCACCACTATCGACCCACCACAGGCTTCATTCCTTTTAGTTATCTGCAGACCCTCCACACAACTGCTTATGAAACAAACACAGGCAAAATAGATTTATAAGCCAGCACAGTTAAACAGAAGCATTTATGTACTAGGTTGGACTGGACGTATGCTGGTATTAGTAAATTAAATTAAAAACAAAGAAAGGAAGTTTAGTTAAGCCCCCTCCCCCAGAAAGCAGTAAAAAAGCACAAATATTGGATGGTCAAAACTTATTTTTCCTCCCAAAACCATGTGATATAAACACCTGGCACAAAGAACATCTTCCTAATGATCTTCCCCACCTTCCAGCTACAGTACCAGTGCTGCCAGGGAAACACGCACGGCAGGTAACTCCGATAACGACTTGTATTTTCAAAAGCCCACTGGAAGCTTGGAATCAAATCATGGCAATTGAATCACATTAGTAAGCCACCAAAAAAAAAAAACCAAATTAAAAAAAAAAACAATCAAGAACTGCTGTGTCTCAGCAGGAAACACTTCATGATTTGTACCAACTAAAAATCAATCCAGTATGCACACAAATATAGCATTCCTAGTTATTAGGCATAAGGCTTATGCATCCATTCAAAAGAGGATTTGATTTGAGATGATCTCTTCTAATACAGGTAAAGAAGATTTTACAGTGGGCTCAAAACAAACACTATGATCCATTGTGATCTATAAAAACACTTTCTACAAAGCTTTGTCCATTTTCACTGTACCAGCTTATTCCACAATCACAAGTACAGTTATCAGAAAACCTGGGAAACCACTCCAGCACGTTTTCAGCTCCTCCAGTTTCCACACACATACAAATACAATCACATTGTACTTTCCCAAGTCAAATTCTCTCGCATCAAAAGCTGCTCACGTGAACTAACAGAACTATCAAGAGCATTCTGCTTCTGACAAACACATCCAACCTCCGTACAGATGTCAGGGTTCAGAAGCTTCAGAAGTTTCTATAAAAATTCTTGAAGTCTATAAAGAGGAGAACAGATTCCCCAGCCCTTCATCCACTTGTGCCATTAGTTCCAGATCTCCCTTTACCAAAGCACCAAAAGCCCTTTCTAGTGTGACATCTTATTGTCTTCAGGACCGATACAGAACTAACGGTCCACCCCGGTAAACCAGCAGCCACGCAGCAATACGGACAGTAATTCAAAGGATGTTTGCATCCTTGCCTTCATCCATCTTGTTTTTTTCCATCTCCTGAAGTCTTCCTACAGTGTTTATAAAAGGTTGAACAAGCTAGGAACTATACACACTTACAGTGTTTGCTGACTTCCTAGAATACAGGGTGGTTTTTTTGAGTTATACTGTATATATTATATTATTTTATATTGAGTTATTATTCATTAAGTTTCTTTTCTGTTCGTTTTGTGGTTTGTTTTTTTTTTTTAAGCAGCAAAACAACACGTACAGAGGATGCAGCATTGTATTTCTGACACAGGATAGTGATACTTTAGCAGTTACTACTGAACGAACACTTAATATGTGACATACAAAACATCTCTGTTTTACAGTCATCAACAAACCATTAATGTAAACATATATTTTTAATGCTTATGATATGTTTTTTTTCCTTTTACAGTTACAAAAGAACAATCAACACACAAAACCCTGCTTAGGACACGAACACCAAGAACACGAGTTTGAAACTAACAGCCCCCTGAAGGATTTTCTTCCCACCATGCAAAAACTTCATCTGTGACTCCAGTTCTGCAGCCGAAAAACACGACTGCTTTGGCTTGCCACCACAGAAGGTGACAAACTACCTCTCCACTGCAAAAAAAGAGCTCAGAGCAAGGCTACGACACCAATGTGGACACAACAAACAATTAAGGTGCAACGTCACGGTGCTGTCAAAAGCTTAGGTACATTTCCCAAAGCACAGTTTGGCCAATTTAAGTCACATCAGCACATGATTTCCAAAATAAGTTACCAGAAGGGTACTGGAAAAGCTTTCAAACTTCAGATTTGGCTAAACAGAGCACAGACATCACCGTGACTAGTAGCTTTGGCCTCCCTCCAAGAGGCTAGTCGGGAAATTGCCTGACAGCTGCCAAATTGTGGATTTCTCATGTCTGCAGTTCTCACTGAGGAGATCTGAGGGTACGAGAACCTGTGCACTGTTTTTTTTCCTGAAAACACTAATTCCTAATGCAAAGGAAACACCCGTGTACCCGCATACAGCAGCTACCAAAGATGTGCTGTTTTCTCTCTACTACCAGGACAGCTGTAACCACAAGACTCCACAGGTCAAAAAAATGACAGAACTAAAGTACAGGTCATCATATGGTACATGTTATCGCTGCCCAATGTCACTGTCCCACTCAGTGACAACTTCTTCTTGACTCAAAAGAAGACAGGCTTCCTTACAAAACCTTTCAACAGGTGCTTATTCAAGGGCAAAAAAGTAAAACAAATAAGCAAATTGCAAAGGTACTTACAGCCATTAAAAGCGGGTAACAAGTAACAAAAACATTTTAAGTTTTCACTAACCATAGCAAAACAGTCAAAAACGGTTCCCTGCTCGCAGCAACATCCCAAGTTATTAAAAGAGGAAGATATTCGGGAAAGTTTCACAGCAATTCTCTACAGCACACAGCAGCTAGTGTTCCTTTATCCAGTTTATTTTTTGCCTTAATCAAAACCAGACCTGCAGCCTGAGTTTCTTATTGGCCTGACAGTAGACAGCGTACAGCAAAAGCCTGTCCTGTAACTGGATTTATTACACATAAACTTCACCTGCCATATTGAAGCGACACTGCCCCATGCCAAGGATCTGGCAGAAGCCATTAAAAGAATAAAAGCTGCCTTCATTCTTAAGCTATAACCTAAAGCAATCTTCCTCACCGAAGAGGAAGAATGGTTTAAGGGTGGGAAAGTCAGGGTGCCTCACACCGACACACCGTTTATGTTTGCAACACAGGGCAAGGCTACGTGACTGGGACCTGAGCGTTGGGCTACACCCTGTGCTAACTTTTAGAAAAGGCATCCTCAAAAAAGCAACAAAAATTTGTAGTTTGGCACACATCACACCGGATGCACACCTCAGGGCCAGTCACTGCCCACGACCGTGGGATTTGGTTAGCTGGGGGATTAAACTTTCCCAGTGACAGCGCTGCTCCTGCTAATTGCAAAAGAGACCCAGGACATGTTGTAGAATCATAGAATGGTTACAACAGGAAGGGAGCTTAAAGATGATGGAGTTCCAACCCCCCTGCCCTGGGCAGGGACACCTCCCACCAGACCAGGTCCCTCCAAGCCCCATCCAGCCTGGCCTTGAACCCCTCCAGGGATGGGGCAGCCACAGCTTCTCTGGGCAACCT
>JAOTQQ010000032.1:19219169-19231570 GCA_026546715.1 Gallinago undulata | reverse complement strand
CTTTCTCCTCAGAGCTGCTCTCCAGCAGGTCACCCCCAACCTGTCCTGGTGCAGGGGGTTATTCCTCCCCAGGTGCAAGAAACAATCTGCACCTTGTTTACACACTAAATGTCCGTGGCTCTGGCTGGGTGGCAGAGACCCCTCTGCACTGTTTTTGCTCTTGGCTTTTAAAAGTACACCCAGAGGGGTTGCTCAGAATCCTTGGTAAACCTTTCCTCAAAATATAAATCTCCATGTAAATGTTAAACAGAGCAGCAGGAGCACAGAGGAAAATAAAATATCCCCACGCCTGGGGTGGAACAGAAACCCACCCCCAGCTCTACTCTGAGTTCAAACACCTCCAAGTTGCACTTCATAAAGACACATTTTAATAAATTAACATTTATTGAAAATATCACATTAAGCCTTTATTTTGCTCGTTTGCCCCAGTGCAAAATTAAGCTATTTAACACGGAAATTGTAATAACGGAACAGCAAGCAGCTTCATAAAATGAAAGACCAAATACACTTATAATACAATCAGACTCTTTAATCTGGTGGATAAGGGACAGTGGGGTGGAAGGGAATCATCTGGTTTAGGGTCCGATACACAACCTATCGTGGTGTTTTAACACATATCTGTTATTAAAAGCCACAGTTTAGGAGTATAACATGCATCTAAAAATTGACAATATGGGGCCTCATACATTAAATATACTATTCGTAGACAAGAATCATTAGGGATGGGGAAAAAGGATTAAAATAAAAAGAAAAGCACCGGGGCTCTGTGGCCCTCCTAGAGAGAAGTATTTTGCAGGGGGAGAGAGAGTGTAACGCCGTTTGTGTCAGCGCTCTACTGCCACATGCCCCAAGGACCAGCGTTTGGCCCCGTTTCCTGCATGTTTGCTGTAGAAATGCACTTCTTTGGAAAAAAGCGACCGTCGAGGCGTTAGCGGGGGCGAGTTTGCTTCAGACGCCCAGCTTGTTGGCCTGGGTGAGGACGACCTTCAGCACGGGCATGAAGGCAGAGGTCTCGCTGAAGTTGCTGGTGCTGACTATGTGCGTGTGGATGTTCAGCCCCTCCTGGTAGTTGCGGGATTCGATACTCTTCACCATGTTGTGCAAACCGCTAACGATGGTCGGCGAGAGCTGAAAAAGGAAGCCAAGCAAGGCAGGTCAGCAGAAACTAAAAAAACAGCACCAACCCCAATTGCTGGGGAAAAAAAAAAAACCAAACAGAAGTCTTGAATGGAACGTTTGGCCCTCGGGGAGGTGCAGCAATGAGTTCCTTTCTTTAAAGAGAGCCACCTCCAGAGCTGCACCACGCTGGGAAGGTCTAACAGCAGACTTGAAGCGTTCTGTGCGTTCTGATACCTTCTCTGCAGTGCTAAAGAGCCCTGAAAGCCTTCACTGCCAGCCCCTGGATGCAGCTCCCCGAGGTGGGACACCTGCCGTGACAGACTGTGGCACATGGAAAAACCCACAGCCTTTGGGGTGAAGTTAATTGCTCAGCAAAGATGGCCTGACGATGACAGAATGGGACCGCTCTAATCCAAAGGTACCAAGAGACCTAAGCCCAGTGTTAGACCTCTTGGAAGGCTTTGGAAAAATCACCAGATCTTCAGAAGTTCTTCTGCCTTCCAGTGACATCAGGAAGCCTCCAACATCTAAATCTCCTGGGTTTTTTTTTCCTGCTGGGAGTGGGGGAACCTGCCGCGTTGGCTCGTTCCGCCACAGCCGGGGAGAAGGGAGGGGAAGAAAGAAAAAAAAAGTAAACCAGAACTTACTGTCTGCTCCCTGAGTTTGTCGTAGAGAAACTCCAGGCGTTTATTTGCATCATCTAGTTTCCTCTTGGTTTGCTGCGAGAGAAAGAAAGGCATTAAAGCACACAGTGATTTTAAGCAGACCCTACTCATTGGCTGTCATCGCAAAGAAGTCCACGCGAGTACGCGCAATTCCTTCCCCAGCAACGTCGATGAGAAGTCCCTGAATGCTCAGTACGTACAACTCAGTCACCCTAATTATATTTTTTATTATATGATTAGTAAAACCACAAGTTTGTCGGTTTGTAAGTTTTTACTGTCAGCAGAAAAACTAACAGCCTAACCCAAACTGTCCATACAGGTCCTTTGTGCTTCCACGATTTTATAGAGTATATATATAGAGTACTTTATATAGAATAAACCACCCACTGACACATCTGGAATTATTTTGCCACCAAAGGCTCTAAAAATAACCCCAGTATATCCCACCTGGAATGCCACAGCAGCTGCTGGAGAAATGCATTTTTATCCACTTTTTAATTTTTTTTTTTAAAAAGAAACAGCTGCAGAAATTGAAGATTTTAATCCAGAATACTAAACCAGTAATAAAGAATCAAGGTTACAATTACAGAAGCACAAAAAAAGGTGGCCAACAGCAGGAGAAATGACACAAGAGTGATGGAACTTCCTCCTAAATCACTCCGAACAGCAATCCATCCTCACCCAGGAGAGTGCCATTTCCCCTGGCAACTGGAAAAGTTTCCTTGGATTAAATAACTGCCCAGAGAGAAAAAAATTAACCAAGCCTACGGGAATGCCCGAGCTCAGGGGCAAAGAATTCCTGCTGTGCCAGGAACTGGAGCCAGAAGTTTGGATGGCAAAGGGTGTAAAATGAAAACACGGCTCGGAAATCTCAGGCCATGTGTGGAAAAACCCCTCAGCAGTAGCTCTGTTGTCAAGGAACTGAGACAAGCAAGGAAGAAGTAGCCAGGAGGAGCAGGTAAGAAACCTGTTAATTCTTTTGGACTGACTAACTCTCTCCGATACGTGGCTTCGGATCATTTGTTCCAAAACCTGTGAAAAGGCATAAATGCTATTTTTATTTGAGAGATGGCCAGCTAGGGCAAAGAGAAAAAAAAAAAATGTGTAGCACCTTACACTTGCCCTTGCTTTTGTCTTTTCTGTGACCCTGGGAGAGGGGGCACTCAGAGGTAGAAAAGGTCTACGTGTCCGTGCAGGATACAATTTCTGTCCCTGCATTTTAGAGCATAACCTTTAAAGAAAGGATTTTAAGCAATCAAATGCTGTTGAACCTTATGATATCTGTCCAAAGAAAGGTCTATGGCCTCAAAACAATTGTTCCCAGCAAGAGTGGTCAGAGACTGGAACAGGCTGCCCAGGGAGGGGCTTGAGTCCCCATCCCTGGACGTGTTGAAGAGTCATTTAGATGTGGGGTTGAGGGATATGGTGCAGGGGAGAACTCTCTAGAGTGGGGTAGATGGTTGGACTTGATGATCCCAAGGGTGTTTTCCAACCTGAACGATTTTAGGATTCTATGAAAAGCTTCTATAAAGGCCATAGACTTTTATAAGGTCTTTTACGTCCTCCCCAAAACTGCTGACCTGACACTCACGGGGAACAGGAGTACAAACAGGCAAATGTCAAGTCTAAATTACACAATCAGCTGAAATTGTACAGTGGGCACAAGTGACGTTGAACACCCAGTGTCCTGAAGACAGGAAAAAAGCTGTCTCAGGAGAGGCTGTGATGGGCAGTTGTGCTGCAGGTACCAGCACATTCAACCAAACAACACCGGGAGCACCGCCAGAGACCCACCGGATCGGAAGCAGAGAGCAGGCACCTCTGGATAAGAGCTTCAAACGTAGTCTTCAGAACAAGGTGCTCCTCAGGGATGGGCTTCTTGGTAATCTTCTCCGTCGGCAGTGCCTGGACATGCTGAGAAAGAGAGAGCAGGTGAGGCTTTTTCCAGGTCACTGTGACCACATGCTGTGGCCTCGTTAGCCAGCTTGGCACAACTCCCATTTCTTCCCCGTGAAGGTGCGGAAGCGACACTACCAGCACCTGCTGCTGGTGCCTCTGGAGAGCTCTGAAGGTGCGGAAGGACGCGAGTCCATACCGACTAGAAGGATTAACTGCCAAGAGGCAGTCTCTAAGGTGGAGATTAGAGCAGCAAAATACCACTGTGGCACAAAAACCAGTGACTAAAGGCTCTGCAGTGCCCTTTGGGGGTACAAGAAACACCCGGTGAGTAGGATCCCAGCCCGCACGTCTCTGGTGATGGAACAAACTGGGCAGCGCCGGGGCTACGTTACCTGCATGGCATTGCCGACCGGGGCCCCCGGGGCCCCCTCCGTGCTGGGTTTGGAAACGGCAGGTGGCATGATGCAGGGTCCCAGGGTGTGGGGAGCAGGGGGGTACCCCCCCTGCCCCGCTGGGAGGTGAGGAGGCTGGAAGCTGGGTGCACCCGTGGGGGCTGCCGGAGCCGGGGGCTGCTGCATCTGAGACTGCGGGTCCGCCAGCGGGTTCATGATGGGGGAGGTGATGGGGACCGGGGGCAGGAAGTTATCGGGGACCTGGGGAAAAAAAGCAAACGGTGCCTTTACGCTGTCAGGGAAAAAGCAGGCAGAGCATAACACCCAGCTCTTACAATCATAGAATAGAATCATAGAATCATCTGGGCCAAGGGACCTCCAAAGGCCATCTAGTCTGACCCCCCCGCAGTCAGCAGGGATACCCTCAACTAGACCAGGTTGCCCAGGGCCTCCTCGAGCCTCCCCTTGAATGTCTCCAGGGAAGGGGCCTCAACCACCTCCCTGGGCAACCTCTTCCAGTGCTCATTGGAAAGAACTTCTTCCTAAAGTCTAATCTAAAGCTGCTCTTCTCCAGTTTAAACCCATTGCCCCGGTCCTGTCCCTGCAGGCTTTTGGAAACAGGCTCTGCCCAACCTGCCCCTGGCCACAAGAGCCACTGTCCCCCTCCTAGAGATACAAACCAGAGGTGTGGCAGACCATCACTTACAGAAGAAGATTTGCACTAGTGAAAACGAACCCACACCTACATCTATTCGTACTATTGGGTCATTATATTTAGATTTTTTTGTCTCATTTTCAAGGGTACATTTTTGTCCATGTCAAAATGTCCTAGGTCCCAGCTAGCAACACGCACCAGTAAAGCTTCTGAAAGCCCTTCAGTGCCAACCTGTTTGCCAGATGCTTAAACCAGATTACGAGTGCATTTCAGATCCATCACTAAGCATCTGCCAGGCTTTACGCAGGGGCGTTCCGCAAACGTTTGGTGGAGGGAAGAAACAACAAAAATGACCTACTTGCCTGTGCTACATACAGGAATCCAAACAAAAGAAAGAGCTCCCCTGGGAATATGCACGTTTTGTTGGGCGTACACGGAAAAAAAGGAAAGATTACAGAATCCTGAATGCTACCCTGAATGATGCCAGAATTAAGCTAGTGGTTTGGGACAACAACAACAACAAAAAAGTAAAATATTCCCAATCCAGCACCAAACTTAGTTATAAAAGCAATGAATCACAGCAATAAACTTTTGAGTGGTGGGTAAGTTGTTTGTTAGGGAGAAAACAGTTGTAAATTATGCTGTGGCTTGAAATGCCAGACAGTTCTTTCATTTTACAATACTCCACGTGCGAGTCATTTTATATAAACCTAAACCACTGCCTCATACATAAGGGAAACCAACATAGAAACATTTCCTACAGAAGTTTGTTAAATACTCAACAGGGAATGCAACAAACGTGACTCCTCCTTTAGAAGGGAGCCAAGCCTGGAGCCCTGGCTACCACACAGTTTCTGACACCCCCCCCCCAGCAGTAGCGAAAAAGCTGTTTGCAGAAGGCTGCTTCTTGAGCTCTGGGCTCCAGCAGTAATTCTGAAAACTTGTCTCCTCCTACGTAAGAGCCCAAAGCCCCGAAAGGCAGCATGGGGCAGCCAGGAGCACACGAAACACCCCCTTATCCATCCTCCAAAAGCTTCTTAAATCTTCCAACGGCAGAGACCAAAACCAAAAGGGCAAGGGAGACTTCTCTCTTTACCTTTTCCCAGACCTTAACTTGCCTGCTCCAACTTGTTTTTCCCTTCCCACGTTTTACACACTCCAAACTCTTGCTTCCCAAACACGCCAGAGCAGCAGCTGACACTGCTGTGGAGATGCACAAGACTACAGCAGCGTCAGGGGAGGAAAAGGCTGACTCTGCTCTGTGCCAAGTGTCCTCAGTTATTCCTCCCTGCTGCAGTCTAAATCTGTTTTACAAAACCACGTTGTTTCCATTGCAAAAATTGTCTTACTTTCAGCAGATCCCCTTCGGGATCAGACCCTTAATCAGGATAAACTGCTTTCAGCTCTAGCAAAGTCAGTAATCTCTAACAATTTGCACAGCCTCCTTATTTTGCCTAACTATCATCTCCTGCAAAACTCATCTGCTTGACTGCAGATGAAAACAGTCCAAGGTATTTTTTTGCCCTCAAGCCAGGATCCATGTCGATACTAACAATCACAACTTTAGCAAAAAGCCACTATCTCTTGGGAAGCTTAAATATTTTGAGAGAGAGAATGCATTATCTCTCTCAAGGCCATTTCTGCTCAGCTTTGTTTGCTGCTAACCCCCCTCCCTTTTTTTTTTATTTTCTTTTTTCTACTTTCTCCCACCAACAAGTTTCCCAGGAGCAGCTTAAATCACTGCTTTCCAAGCAGTCAGCACCCAATTGTGCCAAGACAAGGTTTCATACAGTACCTTCTTCTTCTTGGCAGCTCTGTTTAGGGCAGGAGGGTCGTTCCAGCCGTTCTGGGGCCCTGGGACAGAAAGAAAACAGATTCTAAGTACCTTGGAGGAAGGTGGTTACATCTTCTTGGGCTCAGCTGGGCCAGCTCCCTGCCGTGGCTCTACTGCCTGCCCTCCCCTGGGGCCAGAACATCTCCTGAGACAGCAAGAGCCTTCCAACACCCCAACCATCAGACCCTCAGGGCTCTGAGCCCACCGCGCAGGTCTGGCATCTCGACTAAGTATTGTCAAATTTAAGAAAAGTTTATTTTTTTAATTATTATGATTTATAATTAACTTTTTCTTATTTTGCAGGGAAAAAAACCACCCAACTTTGAGCAGGCAATCCCTTATGAAAAGGCAGGCAGTTGCCTACCATGCCCAAAAAACAGCTCTGCTACGCACACTGGCTAGGTGAGGACAGCTTTAGCTACCGGGGATAGTTTCTCCCATCTGCATCACGTGAAAAGAAACAAGAAGCAGTTTTGAAATTTTTTCCCCCTCACCCATGACCACCATCACATTATTATAAGCATTAAATCAGCCCCAGAGATGTGAGAAACCCTGGGTGAATAAGAAGACCATGAAGCTGCATCTGTTTCCCGAGGGCTGCTGCTGTGACTGCGCGCCCTGATGGGGTTTATACCCAACAGTTACGTTCCGCGGCAACACAACACAGAAAGAAGAGGAATAAGAGGCAACAGCAGCCTTAAATGTGTCAGGCCAGGTTCACCCAGCCACCCTGGAGACAAAAAAAATCATAAAAATCAAGTTTTCCCCAGCACATTTCTGGTGCTTTGAGTCCCAGAAGCAGAGCAGAGCTGCCGGAGCAAGGTGACAAAAAAAAATAAAAAAAAATCGAGGGTTTTGCATCAAGGGCAATTTGTTTACAACTGGAAGCAGCACAGAGGGATGTCTGAGCAGATTCACTGTGCATCCAGGGTGGTGTTCTGCACCAAAAGCTCACGTTAGTGCCCTAGGAACAGTTCCCCACCTCATCAGAGGGAAGGTGCAATCGGAAGCATCGCGTTAGATCTCAGCGTCGCCACGGCCTCGCTGAGGAATCGTCAGGATTTATTGCACAAAGCCAAATCTCTGCTCAATGGACTTTTTTCACCACAGTGTTTTTCACTCAGTAGAGGATGAAAATTCATCTTCGTAGCAGAGCTTAGTGTCACTGCAGAATTTCCTCAATTTATCAAAAATTTGCTCTGAGCCTTTTTTTTTTTTAAACGAGTTCCACATCTGAACCATGTTAAAGAGAGAAATGCAAAACAATTTAAAAACCCCTTTCACCTCTGCTTTCTCTTTAACCAAAGGCAGTGCCATCTCCTGCCCCAGGGGCTCCTCTGTTCCTCCCTATCCAGAACATCCCAGATGTAGGAATTCTAACTTCTGCAGTGCCGTGACAGTGGTAATGTGTTCAGAAAGTCCCCCAGACTGTTAGTGCCATTAATTTCCTGGAATAATTTGCTTTAAAAAGAAAGGAAAAAAAAAAAAGGAAAACCCAGCATTTCTTCCTGTGGTTAAAAACTCCAGATATGTTATTGGTTTTAATTGAAGAATTAAAAATTGATTTGATTAAAGTCTAATTGGGAAGCAGTACCGCACTTCGTGTTCTTCAAGAACATGTGCATTGTTGATATTCAATTAATTTCATGAAGTGGCTGTAATTATTTTCAGGATAGGTGGTACCTAGGTCACCTGGGAAGGGAGAGGCCTGGTCTCGAGTTGGTAGGCTTTCTGCAGATGAAATGCAAAGAGAACCAAAAAAATATTTTCTTCAAAAAACCAAAAAAATAAAACAAACGCTCTGTAATTTTTGATTAGCAATTTAGTTTCAATAATCACAAGAAGTCAGAAGAAAAAAAAAAAAAAACAACCACCTAATTACAATGCCAGCTTAGAGACAAATTGTTTGTCCAAACCACCCTGGGGAATTGTTTTTGTTTGCCTTTCCTGAAAACAAGCCTGTTGCTCCTTCCAGGCAATAAATCAGTGTTTCTAGCTGTTTCTAACAAATGCTGCAGAGTCTGTCCCACATTCTTATCTCTTCCAGTGTTCTCATTGTCTATTCCTGCCAGCCAGTGCTGCTGACAGACCATTATTCTCAGCAACAATCTTCTCACCACCATTTTACCATTCCAGAAACCTATTCTCAGGCGATTCTTAAAATACTTGACTTCAAGGTGGATGTCAAGGATTTTCCCAAATCAAGGTACGCTCTCAGTTGCATCCAGTCAGCAGAAAAAAAAAATAAAACTTATGTTCACACAGCAGCTTTACACCCATGGGAAAAGGCACGTTGCCTGCTCAGGCTGAGCAACAAATCCAAATGGCAAAACACAGTCAATAAAGTCTTTGCCACTTCCAAGAGAAGAGGGACGTTGGGGTGAGTTCACTCCTGTTTACTCTGGTGCAAACCCTTCCCTTGGCTCAGGATTGCTCTATCACAAGTTCAGGCAAGATTCAAGCAAGACTGAAAATTAAAACTCCCTCAAAAGCAGGTCCAAAGACCTAGCACAAGAAGTGGGAGAGATTGAAAATGAAATTAAATGTGGGCTTTTCTTGCTTAATGGAGCTCCAGGCACAGCTTAACATACTCATGTTACATGCATTTGCAAAAAAAACAGGAGATACCTATAGAACTGTTTCTTTTTTAAGTGCATCTTTAAACCTGAGCCAGTTCAAAGGCTTTTCAAGACTTCAAATCTGAGATCTTTTTTCCTTCCTCCCTTACCCTCTCCTTGAAACAAATCACATTTGCAAAGCGGGAGAGGATTTCCCCAGGTTAGACCACCACCACACACAAAAGCACAAAGCCAAGATCAGCATCACTACATGCTTTGCGCGGGAACGTTCAGAGTTAGAGGTGAGATCTACTCCTGGCTGCAGATTTCTGTGGTTCTTTGGGATCTTTGGGATCATCTGAAGGATGCCAAGGCATCCTTCACTAAGCAGTGCAGCTACTCTGGAAAATATGTTGGTGGTTAAGCATATTAAGCACGTACACTGCCACTTCTCCACTTACAAAGCAAGGGGTTTTTTTTCCCCCTCTTGTTTATATGGGGTTTTTTTGAAAGGTGTAATCTAAAAATGGGAAGAGGACAGAGTGTGCTCTTCAGACACCTCTTCTCTTTTTTCCATGGCTCTCCAGCTGCAGGCAGGAGCCACCTGGCTTCGGCAGCTCACTGTGCCCCGGAGCCCACCTCTGCAAGATGTGTCACACTACTGTCTACGTCAATTATTCAATTTCAAAAATAGAAATCCCTAATTTCTATTGTCTGGAGTACATGCCACAACGGGTACGTCACTTCACCGTTAATGCAAGAAATTTAGCAAGTGACAGATTTGAAGTGCCTGCCGGTGATACAATTAGAGAAGTATCTGGAGGTGCAGAGGCTATGAAGTGCTGCTCCACATCCTTTCCGACACCTCTTCCTCTGCCCAATTCAGTAGTTCCTCTGTCTTAGAGAGAAGTTTGACACGGGTCAAGGAGACGTCACAGTACAACATCTCAAAGAACAGAGAGGACACTGAACCTGGCGGCAGGATAGAGGGAAAAGGCTTCTCCCCTCGCAGCTGCCCTACCCCAGTCCTCTCTATTATTTGAGCAGAAGACCATTTCTCCCTACTCGTTAGCAACGTGCCTCTTCTGCACTGCACCACCCCTAGCTTCTAAAGGAAGCGAGTGGCAGTAGGGTCCCTAGGGTCCCTCAGCAGGGTCAGCATCCCTGGAACGCCCCTCACAGCCTGACTTCCCAGCTCTGCTCCACGACTCTCCAGCTGGACCACCTGGATGAGAAGTATCTTTACGGCCAGATTTAGGAAAGGACCACTCTATACTTCCTGACATACGCCAGGCTGTCGTTTCACGGGCTGCTGAGTGAAGAGAGAGGTTTGTTATCACGAGTGGGGGACACCGTCCCACGGCAAACAGGGACGTCCAGGCAGTCACAAGCAGACACGGTGCCCCACCTCGGTGCGTGCTCTCAACATGCGTGCTCAAACATGCTCTTGCGTGTCAGCCAAACACACGCCGCGTGCTTTGGATTAACAGTCGGGAAAGAGACACGTAAAAGCATTTCTAAATCACTTCTGCTTATCTTTTAAGGCATTCGGTAAATCCCATCACGCTAAGTGGGTTAGGGAAAAAAAATAAAAAAAATACTGGAAGCAAGCCACAGGAAAAGTTGTTTGAATACGCTGCCAACCCTGGGCTTGAAATGCCACTCACAAAAATGGGACAGAGAGGCAAATCGCATTTGCAAAATTGTTCCGCGAGGAGAATTGGGATCGTCGTCTCCGCAGCAATTAGGAAAACTCGCTCATTTTTTTTTTTTTTTTGGTATTTTTGCTCTCCAGCCACACAGCAGGTTTGGATGCCGGCCTCACAAGGTTAAAACCTGCGCCGCCGTCCACCCGCAGTGTCCAACAGCCTCATAAAAAGGCGACGCTGAGCCATCCTGCCTCGGGCAAGGCAAGAACTTTGAGTTGGTGACAAAGCCTGAGACTGCTCCCGCCGCTCAGCACGCGCTCGCGTGATGCGCAGGGAAGAGGTGTTTTAGAAATGCTTTGAACTGACCTCTAAGCACAGAGCATCCTCAAGGAAAAGGTGCACATTTCACTGAGGAATAAAGCAAAAAAACAGCAAAAAATCCTCCCCCCCCCTCCCCCTCCCCAAGCTGGTCCCCCATCCAAGCGCAGACCTGTTCTCTGGGATGCAGGAAGGTCGCTGGCTGCAGGCAAGGTACCTGTTGGTCCAGTAGGTAACGCATAAGCCGCAGAAGATGCTGGAGGTCCATGCTGAAAGGAGGCACCAGAAGGAGGAAGAGGGAAGGAAGAGATGGGGTTGAGGCTCGTTGGGGAGGGTTGAGGCTGCCCGGGGTAGAGCGGGGAGGGCAAGGGGTGGGCAGAGGCAGCGGAGGGCGGGTAGGGAGGGGTGGTGTTAGGGGCAGGGTTTGGGTAAGAGGCCGAAGCAGGGACAGCGACAGGCTGCTGAGGCTGATAGAGAGCTGGTCCCCCCGTTCCACAAGGGTACTGCTGTGTGGCCTGATACGCTACAAACAGGGAGAGAAGACATTAGGTCAGTGAGTTCATAACAGAGGAACAGGTTGCATCTGCCTCCGCTTCCTTCTCTACCTCCTCTTTTACTGCCCCTTCCCCCCCCCCTCAAACCTCTTACCTGTCTAGCCAAAAATCCTGGCTCACAGGGCTGCTCAAAACTTCAGCCTGCCACAAGGAGCAGGGAGCCAGAGAAAGGACTGCCTTGGCTGGCTCTTAAGGACTCCCATTGTCCCCCAGACCCTCCTGCCCAGAGCCACCACAGCCCTTGGGGTGAGGCTGGAGCACGTGGAGCCCCGCTGCTGCTGTGGCTGGTTTCTGGACCACTGCAATCCTCACGGAAAAAAAACCCTGCCCCAGGTCTGCCCCAAAGGGAAAGTCTCGCTCACCTCTCCTACTCCTCATCCCCATTCCCATCTTCACGGAGTTGCAGTGAGAGCTGGATGGCCCAGCTGCACAAACATGAGCTGGGTCCCTTCTTTTGCCAGATCTGTGCTACTTCTCCAGGATTGACACAAGGAGGGGGTTTCTGACCCCTTGGGAAGGGCCAGCTGAGAAGTGAGTCTAAGAGCTGTGGCCAGACACTCGTCAGCAGAGGAGAGAGTGTCTGAAAGAAGGTGTCTGATGTCTGGACACCAACAAGAAATCAGAATCCCTCAGATGTCATCCCAGGAGCTTCCTCAGAATCGCAGAAGGGTTGCTATGGGGTTGGAAGGGACCTCTGGAGATCACCTAGTCCAACCCCCTGCCAAAGCAGGGCCACCCACAGCAGGTCCCACAGGAAC
>JAOTQQ010000032.1:19186181-19199078 GCA_026546715.1 Gallinago undulata | reverse complement strand
AGGGTGGCAGAGCCCTGGCAGAGTCTGCCCAGGGAGGTGGTGGAGTCTCCTTCTCTGGAGACATTCAAACCCACCTGTTAACGTTCCTGTCAACCTGCTCTGGGTTGGGGGCTTGGGCTAGACCTCCAGAGGTCCCTTCCAACCCCATACCATTCTGTGTGAAGCCTGGGCCACCAGAATAAGCTCAGAAGGCACATATTCCAAATACAAGTACCCAGGATAGGGAGGAACATCCCACAGAAGCATCATTCTTAAGAATGCAACCACATCAACACCTCTTTGCCACCTCTGAATGGACTTTAAGTAGTGTGTGTACAATACCTCGCCCGTGTTAGGGTTTGAGCAGAGAATTTTAGCATCCTTCCCGCAGCTAAGTAGCAGCTCCGAATCCGCCGTACTCCAAGCAATGGCCAATATACCCCTGCATGAAAAGTCACAATCAAAAAAAAGTTTAATGTAATCCCCAAATTGTGATAAGTAAAACATTTTCATGTTGAGTTTCTACGTCAGCTGAGCATTCCACCTGAAAAAGCCCTCCCCACTCCTTCTCCTCTTACAAGAGGAGAAATTCTTCAATGTTATCAGTGTTATTTTTATTGAAATAGATGCTGAAGGAGCACCTGAAAATTAAACACAACAGCCACGCAGGAGAATCTGGACACCCATGTAATAAAATGGTTTGTTTGCCTGCAGCATCACAACATACAGCGTGCAAACCTGTAGGTAAGGTCAGCGACCACAAAGTTTGTCAGCTTCTTTTAATTAGCAGGAGATTCAATTCAGCAGAACCACTGGCAGCAGTTTTGGTAGAAGCCACCAACACAGACTTAATGCTGTTCTCATTCCTTAAATCAAGCGTTGGGTTTGGGCAAGAAGGAAAGTTTCACTAATTGAAGGGGGATAAAAAAAATTATCAAAATCTTTCCTTGTACCCAGATTTAAGGCATTTAGGGGACCAAGGGGCAGAGAGACTGTGCATGTCTGGATGTGATGAGGTACACAGGATTTGCTAGTCAGCAAGCCAGCATATAATACTGCCTGCTGCTGGAATCACTGCTTCCAATTAAGTGAGCCTTCAAAGGAAACTGTGAGAAGTGAGATGTACAAACTGGTCCGCAGCCACCAACAGTGCAAACACCACGGAGCAGCAGCAGGAGAGGCAAGATTCATACCTTGTGTGGTTTTCTAGAACACGAAGCGGCGAGGAGGCAAATCTCAGGTCCCACATCTGAATCACAGGCAACCTGTCATCCTCCGAGGCCAAAACCATCTGGGTGGCAACATCGGGGTGCCACGCCAGGCCCGAGCAGTGCATCTGCAGTACAACAGCCACACCACCGCATGAAATAACCAAGCAGCACTAAAGGTCAAAAGACAACTAGCTTAAATACGTCTACATTTGTGATAAAACACTGTCACAAGGGAATTTGCAGCTTTATTTCTGACTGCATTCAGATTGTGATACTCTCCTTGATTCCCTGAGTGAGAAGAACTGCAGTTAAGTTTCCCGATGTCCTCTTAAAGACATTCCCAATCCTACATTTTAATGTAAGGAAACTGTAAAGTCCTCAGAACAAACCTTTCCCTCTTTTTACTGGCATTTTACATCATCAGGTAGAGGTTATTGTCATGTGGAGATTGTATTAACAGATTGCAATCGCACCATGAGGACAGCCCACCCTTCTGCTGATATGTTGGGCAACAAAACACATGAAGCACTGAGAGTTACAAGATTTCTCAGAGTAAGAGACAGGGACCAAGCAGCTACTTCAGAAGCACCCACTTATTAAGTTCCATTTTGAACTGTTGCTACACCTTCAAAGTTTGTTATAGCAATATTCCATTAAAAAAATAATACAGAATTATACAAACGTGTAACCAAAGAGCCTGTGGAAGTTGGGGAGAGTGACATTTACACTGCCTGAGGAGGAGGCTTGGTGGTTATATCTATGCAAGGCAGCATCCCCTGTAACCTGCTCAATCCACCCCAGAACCTGCCTTTCTCAGCTGCAGCCTGGTTCAATTTCCACATCCAGACCAGCAGTAGCTCAGGCCCCAGCTCCATCAGTCATAAGCATCCTGTCAGGGCTCAGCCTCTGTGCTCATCCCACCTGCGATGCCATGGAGAAAGCCCTCTCTGCCACATCTACGTGTTAATACCTCCAGGGATGGTGACTCCACCACCTCCCTGGGAAGGCTGGTCCAGTGCCTGACCACTCTCTCAGCAAAGTCATTCTTCCCAAGATCTCATCTAAACCTCCCCTGCCCCAACTTCACACCATTTCCCCTGCTCCTCTCATGATTCCCTTGGGAGAAGAGGCCAACCCCCACCTCTCTCCACCCTCCTTTCAGGGAGCTGGAGAGGGCAAGGAGGTCTCCCCTCAGCCTCCTCTTCTCCAAACTCAACATGCCCAGTTCCCTCAGCCTCTCCTCGTCATTTTAGCATGTCACATAAAACAGGGTTGGGCACCAGCATCCTTAAGTCATGTAAGAAGAGGTGCTGTGACCACTTCCCACATGCCAAGGGGCACCCCACGCCTCTCCACAAGCACCCCTGCAAGAGCCAACTCACCCGGTTATTGTGGTCGCTGACTTTGATGATGGGTTCATTCTTCCTGAGATCCCACACGGTAGCTCGGCCGCTGGGGCTGGCAGATGCCAGGATATGCTGGACTTGCCTGTTCCACGCGATACAGCTGATGTCCTCCAGAGGCTGTCACACACACACACAGAGAGAACATCCCGTCACAACCTTCCCAAATCAAAGACTCAAAAAGGTGTCATTCTCAGGGCTTGCCAAATGGCAGATCTGCAAGGAGGCTCACCCCAGGTACTGTAAGCACTACTGTCTTCAAGAACAGAAGATTACTCCATGGAAATATATCCGGGTATATCAAGTGCCCTTTTACCTTGGATTATTAGGTTTTGACTTACAAAAAAAAAAATAAAATAGGATTGCTTGGAGGAATTCTGTGGGTTTTTCAATTCCCCCCCAACTGCTTCTGTTTAGTCTGAGAAATTAAAAGCAATGCTGACCCCATCCTTGTTGCACTATTATTTCCAGCTGTCGTTAAGCATATGGATTAAAAGATTTCCCAGCCTAAAAAAACATTATTAGACATAAAAACTCCTACACAGGGATCTTTAACTAGGGTGAGCATCCTCCAAAATGCCCACATGCTAATAAAAAACTCAGACTAAACAAAGTACCCAAACCCACAGAGTTTAAACTAAAAGTCTTTAAACTGAAGATTCTCTCTCATCCCATTTCTTACTTTGTCATCACCAAATTGTCACGCAGTAATAAACCCTTTCACCAGTAACCACAAATTTCTTGTGCAACTTTGTAACAGCTGCAGAAATGCACACCCATTGAAACAACTTCCTCCCATTCTATCTCTGTCACAAGGCACAAAGTACAAGTTAGTTAATAAAAAGTAATAAATCCAAAAGAATGGGCACACACACAAAAAAATTACTGTTCAGCATGATACAGAAATACACTGTGTCTTTCAAAGACTGAAGAAGGATGGAGAAGGTGGGGAATTCTTCTTGGATGGTCACCAGCAGCAATGGGAGTGTTTAATCGTACGCTTCACCCCAGTTGTGATTTTGCTGGTTCTAACTTTAATATGTTTGTTGCTTATAGTTCCGTTGTATATAAAGGTTTGGTTCTTGACCGAACAAATAATCCAACTTCAACTACCCAAAACATACAAATTAACAAATACTAAATAGCAGTGCTTTACTGCTGACTTACTGTAGATCTCTAAGCACTCAAACTACCAAATGCACTAGTCATGGCACAGAGGCAAGAGGTGATGGTAGCACCACCGTGTGAAGGTAAGATGAATTGACTACAGTCATGGGATGATGGAGTGTGGTGGTGTGCTCTCCTTCCCCCCCACGCCAGCTCCTGCTCCAAACCAGCTGGAGTTGTGATGGGTTGCACCCAGACTTTGAGGGGTGGCTGGCAACACAGCCAAACACTGTTTGGAGAGGGGATCTAAATATTTTGTCCCCATGAGAATATGACTACAGGTCAATTATCTCACTCTGTAAATAGTGGACAGCCCAAGAGCCCGTTGAGCTCTCCTGCACGGCAGCAGGCTGCCCACCAGGATCTCCCCTTGAGCAGGGACACCAACTTAAGGTTCTGCTCCTCAAGGTTCAGAGATTCCTTGCCCCAACAGGTTCTCTCTAAGTGACTAACAGCCTGCTAAACTTTGAAATCTTAGCTAAGTGATTTAAACCATTGATTGCACATATATAATCCTTTAGAGATAAACCATTGACCAAGTCTGGGAGCAGGACTGGATCCACCCAGCCCCCTCTCTGAGAAGGGGTTTAGAAAGGCAGGGGGTCCTTTCTGAACCTCCTGACTCAACAGGAGGGTCTCCCTGACGGCGTGTCTGACCCTGTCCTCTCTGCTGCCAATAACAGAGCGGGCCTTGGCACTGAATCTCATAAAACGCTGTCGTATTCACTACCAACTTTGTTAGATCACTGGTTTATATTAATAAATATTTCACTACTTCTCTCTTAGGAGTGAAGTTCATCACTCCGCCCGCGACAGCTGATCACAACCCTAAAAACCCTGAGCTCTGCCATTCAGCCAGTTCCACATCCACCTCCCTGTTCACTCACCCACCCCACGCTTCCTAAGCTTACCTATGAGCACCTTATGGGAGACAGCATCAAAAACCCCTACTCCCCCACCTTGAGACAGCTTTAAAACCGTAGGTTTCAATGAGCTCTCAACTGAAGGGGCATGCATATTTATCATTAGTTTGATCAGCAGTATTTAAGAAATCCAAATGCGGTACCTGGGTTTTCACTCCTGGTGTCATTGGCGTGGCAAAATTGTTCAAGTCCCAGATATAGATTTCAGATTCATTAGCACCAGAGGCCACCAGATTGGTCTGCAAGACATATTAATAGATGTTAGGAGTATTTTCAGCATCAGCTTTCACAGTTTTAGCTGCTGGGAAGCATCAGATCTGTAGGACTCTTCCAATTTCTCCCGTTAGCTCAGGAATATAGCCTTTGGCTCACACAGAGCAGTTTAGGGGAAGGGTTTTTTTTTGGGGGGATTGCAGTAAAGACTGAGTTAATTAAAAAAAAAAGTAATCCATACGCTGCACTAGACCGGCATGCCAAGACCAACATTCCCATTTTGTGGAGTGCTCTTCCTCCCCTGCATGACAAACAGCCTTGAGGAGGCTGCAGGGGCACAGCGCAGGCACAATCACCCAGAGCAATCCCTCGCCTGGCAGGGCAACGCAAGCGGAGGGCACTGAGCACCCCACTTCGATCACAGCCCACGGCTGGTGACAAGCAAGTCCCGACTCCATAACAAGCAGAAAGGGAAAGGAAGCGATTCAGAGAGGACACAATGAACACAGGGCAGCCCTGCTGAATGCCAGCGCTTAGGGACAGAAGCGCCATTTAGGAAATAAATTCAGCTGAATTCTCGCAGAGCTGGCGAGGACGAGGAAAAACTAACCCGCTGTATCTAGGAGGAAGAAAATGCTCATTTGTGATGGAGGAAAGCTTGTCGGTTTTGAGAGCTCTTCTGCTAAAGAGGCCACATTGCCACGTTTCCTGCTCTGTCTGTTCTTCCCAAGTAACAGCACTTACACACAACCCCCAAAGGAGATACCTAAAACCTGATGTCACCAGAAATGTGAGTGAGAGCATGTAAATACTCCCCATGTGATGAGAACAATATTGGCAGAGTACGTGGGGGTTAAAAAAAAGGAGGCTGGCTGAAAACTCCACAGACCACCTCTACTTTACATGGAAGCTGAGCTAAAAGACCCACTAATAGACAACTGACAAGGGGAAGGAATGAACCCCACGCTTTAATCTCTTTCACTCCCCATCCTGAAATGCCAGTAATAGGACAGGTTTTTCCTACTCAATACAGACCCTCAAATACCAAATTTAGCCCGTGCTTTACAGGGGAGAGGAAAAGCACTGAAATATTTAAGGTTACAAGTTAAGACAGGCCACTCGTCTATGGCAGCAGGTGACGGAAGAACAGCAGAAAACCAACCTGGAACATGTTGACATCAAGCGCTCTTACTGGTCCCGTGTGCTTATCTTTCTGGGCAATTATCACTTCAGCATCTCCAGCTATGATTTTGGCTGGATCATACAGAATGACATTGCCATTCTCACCCCCAGCAATCAGGACTCCAGAGACTCTCTCCCCCGAGGTCACGCTGTGCGGCCCCCAGATCAGCTTGTGGTACCTGGAAGACAGACACAGAGGTCCCCAGTCTCCAACCACCCATCACCAGCTCCCCGTACACCGATGCCTCCCATTCTGCTCACCCCAGCCAAAGCCTCCAGACCGCTGCAAACACACAGACAGACACAGCAGAGAAAAGACACTGCCTGTGCTTCTCCTTAAGGATGAGTCTCTGGACTTACAACCCTTTAAGTGTCCCCATTCTGCTTGTTACCCCTGCCTGTGCGGGGTCACAACACGCACAACACCCAGTAACCTGGTGACTGATACCATCTCTCGTGGCCTGGCTGCAAAACCAGGTTAAGTGCTCCCAACTGCATGTGATTATGAGCTCATCTTTGCTAAAACAAAAGCAGTAATTAAAGACTTTTGGGCCCACCCAACCACAGCCTGGAAGTAAATTTCCGCTATTTGTGAGCAACTCTTCATACAAGAAAGGAAAAAAGGTGGAAGTAGAAAAATTCCAAATCCTTTTCCATATCTGTGCTTCTGGATGAGCAAACAGTTAGTTTACTGTACTGGGAGGCTCAGCAAGTAGTTTATTCACATCAGAGAGGTGTCTTTTGGATCACAATCTATTTTCCAGGTTAAATCAAGAGGAATTAACATACTTCCAGAAATGAAGTATTTTCGTGGCACCACGTCCATCTGCAAAACCCCACATTTCCTTCAGCTCAATAAACTTGCTGCATAAGCCAAACAGCATTCCTGTGTGTTCAGCCACGCAAAGAATTAATTTCTTCTACATAAAATGACAAGCTGTCACATATCAGGTCTTACACAAGTAGAAAGCAAACTCATATTGACTGGAAGGTGGCAAGGAGCTTCTTTAGCATTCAGAGTGTAATTATTATGATTCTATTAGACTGTTATCTCTGGACAATCTTCAAGTCATTTCTTTAAACCACAGAAAACTTCAACAATACTGGAAAAATCCAGACAAAGAGCACACGTAACAGCCAAACACTCAGTTTCCTAGTACAGCCTTCAGATGACAGCGCGGGTTCAAAGAATGATGCTACAAACAGAAATCAGTCTGTGGTATCAGGCAGACCCTTTCCCTGGGTATGATTTTTATACTTCTGTACCTAACTGTGCAAGGTTACAAGAGATGAGGTGACCACCAGGGCCGTCCAGGCACCAGCATTACACCAGCAGCAAGATTCAATAGGACTTCGGATAATCCAAAATGAAGGCAGAGAACGGTGAGGAACAAAACCAGAGTTAACCATGCAATTACTTTTCTCTCGCCCTTTGCTCTTTCCAAGAGAAAAGTACAGCTCTGTAGAAGCAATGCAAAACTTTCATCGGAGGACAGTTAACAAAGCTTGTTAGAGGATTTATCTTTTGTGGGTTTAATCACCTGGTCATTTTCACTTGCTGCAAACCAAAATAAAGCCTGATGTATACATTGCTATCTGCTAATAATTCTTGTTATCTTCAATTAAAAAAATCAACCTCCTTTGCATTGCATTTTCTGGGGCAAAGTCAAATTCTTGTGTTGCTAACCAAGGGAAGTTCTTTCGAAGGAGCACTGCACCCTGGCTATAAAGAGTGTTTTTTCTGCCACCCCCACGAATCCTTCACAACAGAACTGACAAAGCACAACCTCAGCAGCCTGACACCTTGTGCTTCCTCCTGCAAAAGCTACCACAACTGTTATCGACCCAAATCAGAAGAGCATCCCCCCCCTAAGCAGAGCCACAATCTTACTGTGTGCAAATGCACCCAATTTCAACCCCTCTCAAGGTGTTTGTAGGCAACACGTAACCTCTAGGAGCCCCAACAAACCACAGCTGGTCAAGAACTTCAGGAAACAGTTGTAGGTCCTTAGGTCTTGAAGTCAGAACTTTAGAACTGACAATGAAGAGTCAAGTCCAATTAATTTCTACTTCTGTCAAAGGTGGGGGAGATATCAATTGCTCCTCAAGAAGTGCCAAATTCTCACATACTGGCAAAATACTGCGATTGCCGGCGCCTCCAGTCACGTCGTTTCTGGTCACCAGGGGGAAGAGTGGTTATGCTGACACTGTAGCTGGTATGAAAAAGTCAGGGGTCCAATCCGATGGCAATGAAAATTTTCATTCCCTTCTCTTCGTAGGGAAACATGCTACACTTCCATCTATGTTGTTTCAGCTCACCCACAATGAGCAGGAGGTATCAGGGAGCCACCACAAGCGCTGCCAAGAAGGAACTTGGACGCTCTGATGCTAACAGTATTTCTTTGGACAAGCACACACTAAGGAACTAAGAGCTAAGCGGAGCTGTAGAATTAGGAACTTGGTTTCCCAGGCGTGGGGTGAGGTATGATACGACACACACAACACAACCTGGTTTAGTTATGTTACAGAAGTCTCCCTGAAATACCTAAAGGCAAACAGGACAGGGCAACGTGAAAAGTTGTGACTGTATTTTCACAGTTTCGCATTTCCTTCTGTTCTCTGGAAAATCTCGGGGGCTCCGCAGGACAAAGATGCTGCAAACATACTCAAACCTACCAGCCAATGTCAGATTTTTCAGGTTTACATCAGAGCACGAGCTGCTTGCAACTTCTGAGTCCAAGCTCACTGCCTTCACGATGACACCTCCCTGTCCAACGGCACTCCCGTGCCTCCCTCCTTCAGCACTGAACTTCTGCTCCTCTCCTTCACAAATGCAGATAAACCTCATGAAGTGGCTTTTCCACGGGTGTAACAGTTCCACGGCCACTACTTGTCCCTTACAACCGCACTGCTTACCTGTGAGAAGAGGAAAAGGTGGCACAGGACTTCATATCCAGCGAAGGGTCTGATAAGTCCAACTCGAATATTTCCAGAGAAGCACTTGTACTGAAGGTTGCATCCAGCTGCTGAGCTGATGTACCTGCAAAGAAACATGCTTGGCAGTGAGAAAGCTACGACACACAAAAGAGCAACTGCAAAAGCAGCACAAGGAGGGGCATAAAATCATTACCCTTCCAAAAAGGACCCAGAGACGGGGTCACGTTTGTGTTTCTGTTCTTTAGATGGAATTCTACATAACTCTCCTCCCTATGGGTCCCCCTTTGGGGGTTTCTTAAACAATATGAATAAGAAAAGCTTTAGGCAAGTGCCTCTCTCTCCCTGCCAATGCACAGAAAATGGTCAAAGTTACAAATGAGCAGCAAGGGACAGTGAACTAGAGGTAAGGATTACTGTCACCTAACCCTGACAGGAAGAAAAGGATGCTTGCTGTCACTTGCAGAAAGGAAAACATCTTTTCATGCACAACAGCTGAATTCCACTAAAGGCACCGCACCACATATCCTGCTCCAGCCTTCCAAGACACGAAATAAATCCTAAAACTTTTAATTACTGCCACGATTGCAACCAGTCACTTTAAAGCAGCCACGACACATAGCCCGAGGCCTGATGGCACATTCTTCCCAGGAACTTACCTGTTGCCAGATAAATGGGGTGCTGCTGGGCAGGACTCCATGCCTGCATGGCAGTCCGATCGATTTCTTTCAGCCACATTTCACTGAAAAACAAAACCAAGAAAGGCAAGGCTGAAATGAGCACGGGGAGAGAGCACTGCCCTGGATTCAGCAGCTCCATTAGGACTTGGCAGAAGCAGCCAGGGTAATGGTTTTACCTAAAGATATCCCACAGAGAGCGAGACACTTAAGCCATCCCCTCCAGGGGACACCGAGAGGGAAGGAGGGGAGGAAATTCTTCCTCATCGGGCTAAAGCTGACACGTAGAGGAAACTGATGGTTGCTGAGCAGACCATAACAGAGGAAAACGTGGGCAAAGCTTCAACTCGCTCTGAAAAGCCCCTCTTCCAGCAGCATGGAAGCAACACACCTTGCAGCCGCCTTCAGCCTCACCCCACGAAACAAACCCACCCTCCAGAAAACCCTCACTAGACAGACCCTTGCCCCCAGTCACCCTCAGCAGAGGGAGAAAAACGGTTGAAAAGCCTCCTTTTTTAGGGTCCTTTCAACACCCTGGGAGAGGGTTGAAGGGTCCCCCTTCCCCGCCTCGGAAACACCGTGCGGGGTCAGCGGGCGCCGGCCAGAGACCAGCCGCTCCCAAAAGGGAGCGCTACCAGACCCGCACCTCCCCATCCAGCAGCAGCTGAAGGAAAAAATAAAATAAAATTTTAATAAAGGTAGAAAGGGAGGGTTCCGCTGCCCTCACCTCGGCAGTCTCCCCGGCGCTCACCCGGCCCCGGCCCGCTCCAACGTGGCAGCCGCGGTCCCGCCGCCGCTTTCCGGGCGCGCCCCGCGCCTTCCGGGCGGCCGAGAGCGGGGCTCCGCCTCCCGCTAGGCCTGGGGAGGGTGTCTGCGTGTGTGTGTGTGCGGGGACGGCGAGGTGTGCGGGGGGAGAACGCGTGTGTACGTGTGCGCGGCCGCCTCCTCCTTCCTCGGGGTGTCCTCCGGGTTTCTCGGGGCGGGAGCGGCGACGGGCCCTGGGGGAGAGGGAAGACAAGCGTTATGTGCGGGTCTGGGGGAAATGGGGGGGGGGGGAAGGGGCTGCGGTGCCGCCTGTCCTCCTCAGAGCAACAGCAGTAATCACGGCGCGGTCATGATGTGAACAGCAGTCTAACTCATCATCGGACAGGGTGCGGGGATAGCACCGGCACGCGTGACTGGGTGACCCAGCCACCGCAACACACCGGCCTTCACAGACCGGGAGAGGGGGGGACGACGACGCGGCTCCTGGCTGTGGCCCCCAACCCACCTCTCACGGTAGCCGGAGCACAGCTCCGCTGCCGCCGCCGCCTCCCGGTTCTGCGGCTGCTCAGAGGGCAGACGCCGTGCCCGCTGCCCCGGAGCCATGGGGCCGCTGCGGCTCCCGGCTCTGCGCGGCCGAGCGCCCGCGGGCAGCGGGCCCGCCCCCAGACATCCCCTCAGCCGCGCGCAGGGAGCTGAGCCCAGCCACGCACCACCGCCACGCGGCGGGAAAGACGGCCGCCTCCCCCGGCCGCGTTATATATAGGGCTGGAGGAGGTACTCCCATTGGCTGCGAGGATTGCCGCTTGTCATTGGCTGCTTCTCCTTCTACTGCTAGGACCGATTGGCTCGATTGCTATTTTACGTCACTGCAGCGCCGCCGCACGAAGGGCAAACAGCGGCCGCCGCGCCCAATGGAGAAGCGGCTTCCCTCAGGGAGAGTAGTGGCTCGCGAGCCAAAGGGAAGGAGGGAGGTGGGAGGGCGGGCGGCGGCGACAGCCAATGGGCGGGCGCGTTGTGTGCGGGGTGGGGGGGGCCGTGGCGCGGCGGTGTCTGCGGGGCGGCCATGACGCGGAGCTGCTCGGCGCTGGGCTGCACGGCCCGCGACAACGGGCGGAGCCGGGAGTGCGGCATCTCCTTCCATCAGTGAGTGCGGGCCTGCCCCCGTGGGGGCACCGCGGGCACCGCCCGGGTGGGGAGGGGCGGGACACCCCCGCCCACCTTCCCCTCCCTCCCTTCCTCCTTCCGGCAGGTTCCCGGTGGACGCCGCTCAGCGCCGCGAATGGATCCGCGCCGTGAACCGCGTAGACCCGCGGAGCCGCCACGCCTGGCGGCCCGGCCCCGGCGCCATCCTCTGTTCGCGGCACTTCGCCGAGGCCGACTTCGAGCGCTACGGCCTGCGGCGCAAGCTGCGGCGGGGAGCCGTGCCCTCCCGCTTCCCCCGACCGGTGCGTGCGGGGGGGCGGCTGCCCTTCCCTCCCCCTCCCCTCCGCCCTATCGGTGCGTGTGTGTGTGTGCCCTGACCTCTCCTCTCCCCGCCAGGAGCCGCCGGGGGCCGGCCGGAGGAGCGGCCCACCCGCCCGAGGGGTGAAGCAGCCTCTCCCCAACCCCCCCGGTACCGGGGTCACCGCCGGCGACCACAACTACAGCCTGAGGGGACGGCAGGCAGGGTGCGGCGGGGGAGCGCAGCAGCAGGTGCCCGCCCCCGAGAGATGCCTCCCTGAGCAGCGGCCCCGGTCAGTGGCCAGCATCCTCTGGGAGCTGGCGGAGAAGCAGCAGCTTCCTGAGGAAACCGTGAGTTTGCTGCAGGCCCAGTTCCCAGGTATTGCAGGGGGCGGCTGCTGAGGCAGGGGGCTTCAGGCTCTGTAACCCAACACCCCCTCCCCCCTTCCCCAAACCTCCCGGTTTTACGTATTTGCTTGACTTTATGGCATTGGTAACCCCTCACGGTGAGACACCGAGATCCAGTGCTGCTGTAGCGCAAAGGCTTTGCAGTTTGTAGGTCTGGAAGGCAACAACCCATCCTGCAAAGAGTTAAAATCTCCCTGAAAAATTCAATTGCTTGAGGCTGGCACCAGCACTCAGGTCAGACCCCTCACCGAGGCTGTTAGATCAGAGCAGGCCAGCTGACAGGTGGCTTGATAATATTTTTAATTAGGAAAACGTCACCTTTTATGCTGTCCAGAAGCACAAAATCTGTTACTCTGTTAAGAGTAATAATATAACCTGAAGAAGCCACTTCAAATTGCAGAGTCAGCTGTAAGTTAATCATAGAATCACAGAATGGTTAGAGTTGGAAGGGACCTGAAAGATGATGGAGTTCCAACCCCCCTGCCTTGGGCAGGGACACCTCCCACCAGACCAGGTTACTCAAAGTCCCATCCAGCCTGGCCTTGAACCCCTGCAGGGATGGGGCAGCCACAGCTTCTCTGGGCAACCTGTTCCA
>JAOTQQ010000032.1:19154217-19170334 GCA_026546715.1 Gallinago undulata | reverse complement strand
TCAGAGCTGCTCTCCAGCAGGTCACCCCCAACCTGTCCTGGTGCAGGGGGTTATTCCTCCCCAGGTGCAGCACCCTATCCTTTCTGTCCTGTTTAGAATTCAGTAGTGGAATAGTTCTGGTTTCCAAAACAAATAGTACCAGTATCAACCCAGAGCATCGGTGAGCAAACAACTTCTCTGAGTTCTCTTCTTTGTAGAACAGGTTACGTGCCTACCTTCTACATTCATTTGGGAAAAAACAACTCTCCTTCTGGATGGGAAAAAGTTTTACCAGTGAGAAAGCACCTTGGCCAGAGTGAATTAGCCATTTGCTCTGCACCAATGCCTAGGCACTCAAAGATAGAATTACAGCAATTTACAAGAAAAATTTGTTTCCAAACAGCATTTTGAAGTGCAAAGCATCGCCAGTGATGCTGTTATTCTCCCAGGATTTCTAGAGCTTTCATTCCACCAAAATAAGTGGAATCCCTAAGCACCTAACATACATTTGGCACTATGAAATTGGCCACCTATGTTGTAAAACACCTGAAAAAACAGCTACACTTCTCCCCGTGTATCATGTCTTCTGCACAACAGATAGTGTGGTAGCATGATAGCTCACGATATCTCTTCACACCTATCGGTGAAGAATCCCTTGTCTATTCAGTCACTGAAGAAAAGATCCACAGCCTAGTTTTTCTGAAGCACTTGATACAGCACAGTATTACTGATGCCCTTCACCAAAGTCCAGGAGATGCCCACTGATGATACCAGGGCATGGCATTTCACTCAGAGCAACACCACCACGACACCTACAGCTGCTGTGTGGAATTGGGTCCACCACACGACACAGCAAGGCTGCCAAGTTAGCAAGAGGTAGAACGGTAGGGTCCATGGAGCTCACAGGAGTTGCAAAATTCCACAGGCACTGCAACATCTCCACCAATATCAACAGCAGCCTTACATTAGCATCCAGGCATAACATTTCTGACATACTTAAAAAAAATGTTATACTCTGATAGTTGGCATAAATTTGTGATGTCAAAAATAAGACAAAAACCACCCCCAAACCAACCAAAAAACGCAAAGCAAGCTGTACTTACAATTTCAAACACAGAGATTTAGTACAATTGCAAGGCTTCCTGGGGCGGTTTGCAGATTCAGAAGGAATTATTCTGTGGGGGGGGGAAAAAAGTGCATTTATATATATACACACCGTTTTAAATTCAAGTAAATAGCTCTTAATAAGAATTTTGAAAAAAACTTTATATTCCCCTTATATTAGTTAAATGCAGTCAGCCAAAAACCTATTATATATAGTGCCTTTCCAACCCAGAAAGAGCTGGGTTATTTTTTGCAAATCTGACTGCGTGCCTGAAGAAGAAATGAGGCTTAAAGCTAGAGGAAGCATCATAACTGAAAACTGGAATCTAGGAATTCTTCCCCAGAACCCCACTACGTGTAGGGGGACTAGATCTACCCTAGGTTCACACAACATGACTGTGCCTTTCCTTTTTTTCTATTTGGAACTAAAAAGAAACCACAGAAAAACAAAAACACCCCCACCCCCCCCCAAACGAAGGAGCTCTGGAATAACAGAAAAGCAAGCCAAATACCATGGTATTCGGTTTATAGATAAATTTTATATCAGACAGAGTATCTGAATGCTCTTAAAACTCGGATTTAGTGTCACTAATCGCTTTTAGTGAGATTCGTTCCATTCCTATCCAGCAATTTCTGCACGTAATACCAGGGAGATTAAATCAAATCCATTTGTTTGAATAGCTGCATCTGGATTTGGGATTAGTTTGTATCAGTTGAGGTTGCAGCAACAAAAAGCACCTTGGAGTTTACAAAACACAACGGAACTGTGCAGAACAGCTAAGCCTGCTGGATTGGCAAAGGGAAAAATAATACATTAGCCGTTATTTTCATCTTTGAAAATACAAGACTGAAAAAACCCAACCCATCAAAGCCTCTTATCAGGATCCATTTTGGGCTTTAGTTCCATCTTGCTGGTTGGCTGGATTTCTACACATGCTAAGCATCGAGCTCTTATATCTTCCAGCACCTCTTTCCAGCAAAAAAACCAAACTTTCCCTTAAACCAAACTCCAACACCTCAGCTCTCCCATCCAGCAGCCTACACCGCAGGGGGTTTGTTTGGGGTTTGCTTTTGTGGGTGTTTTTTCCCCCCAAAACACTCACCCATTAAACGGCAGCCGTGCTTGGGACTGGATACTGGATGTCCCTGTAAAGCCAGTGTTGCTTGCTATAGATACGTAGGATGATTGTTGTAGCTAACAAAACAAAAAGGTTAATGTGTAATGTAAAGAAATTAAAAGTATACACAAGAGTATGTGTAGCTAGTCTTTTAATTAAATTTTTGGATATTGTTATAAAAATAATATAAGCACAGCTTTAGACATTTGTAGAACTTGGACAGGCTGCAACCTCCTGCCTCTCCACTTTGCAGAGAAACATTATTTTAGATGATATTTTTGTTGTCTTTTACAGTGTCTACAGGCATACAGATAACACAGAAACATTCAGACCACAAACAGTTCCACCTCCTAAAGTCATGCTCCTTTTCCTAAGCAACCCAGCCCCAATAGAGCAGGATTGCTTCCAGCAAAAACTGCTTTAGTAGCTTCTTCAATGGACAAGCCACTTATTAAAGAATTAAATAAAAGCAAGTAAAATGACCTACATACATGGACCCACAGCTTGTTCTTTACATTAAAAAAACAAAACCTCATAAGAACTTGCCAAATGACACTGTTTTGGGCTACCTTTTTTTGTATTAACTACACACAGCCATTTTCTCCTGCTGGAACAGGTTCTGAAGACAGACCAGCACAAAAGAAGATATGGACCTACTGGGCCAGGCCAGAGATTGTGACTGGAACAAAACCTCTGAGGAGAGGTCCAACAAATGGTATTATTTAATTTAAGGTAAGATTTGTGGAGGTGGACTAGAAGGTCACAGTAAGGAGGCTTCAGAGTCAAACTACAGCTGTGACAAATCAGAACGGAATCAGAATTTAGGTTGGTCCCAGGAATGTTAAAAGCTGACAGAGTCCTTGTTTGTACAGACTGGATCAGCCTTCAGCAGAACGTTTCATTCATTCATTTATTCTCCTTTTCATTCTGATTCAGGCCAATTACTCATTTCCTTACTGGCTATGAAGGTCACAGCCACCTGGACAACCAGGTGGTGGTGATCACCCTCACAGAACAAAGGGAGCATAACAGCACACAGAGCACTGTCTGTAAGACTTGTAACTGCTTGATTTTAAGTGAGGAATCTGGACCAGAACTGCTGCTGGACAGTGAGACCTGTGACACCCCGGTAGCTGAGGAACACCTCCACTGACACCCGCTTCCTCTGAGGATTGAGTGGCTTGTATGCTTTTTTAGGGTTTTCCAGTCTAGATTATGATTGTTATATTGATAAAGCAAACCATGATCTGCAGATGGTCTAGGTGTTTAGAAATTGTAAGTTAAGTTGTATTATAAATTCTGTACTACACTACTAAGAAAATTTTACCACGCTGATTCTGCTTATAGAAATCCTGTGCTGTTCTGATTATAAATTCTATGTTATGCTAATAAAATCATGTTAAGAAAACAAAGCTTTAATTGTAATTACGATTTAGTGCCGTCATCTTCTATCAAGGTTCCCTAAAAGAAACTGTCCGTCCCCTTAGTGTCAGGTGACAGTTGGGGAGCAAGAACCTTTAAGAGGAAGGCAGCATGTTCCACAATAGCATTATTTCTTTATTTAGCTCTGGATTAACACCATACCTGTGTGACATATTGAGCTGGTAGGACTGCATACCCGACATTTCCCGTGCCAGGTGCTGGTGCCAGTACAGTGCCCGGTGGGAGGTTGGTGAGGTTGGGCTGTATCTGTGGCAGTGGAGTGGCTGGCATGATAAGTCTTTGCTGGGGCTGACTGGTAGTAACTATCTGGGAAGTTGGGTTGATTGGTTTGGGTACCACCTGGAGAGAAAAGAGGTCTTTAGGAAATCATTGTTTTGTTGATTCAAAATTTCATTAAGGTGCTAAAAACAGACTTCTTTTTTTTTTTTCCCCCCTCCATTTAGCCAAAGTAAGTCAGGAATGTGTCTTTTACATTTATCTCACCTGTTTCACAGTCTGTGCTGGCACTATGGGAACAGACATCCGCACTGGTGTTGCGTTTACCACCACCGGCTTTGCTAGCATCAAGAAACAACAGCACATTAACACGCGTTATTCACTCAAAGTCCACACTTCAGTCCTCCAAACTTTCACATGCACATCACCCAAAGACACTTAATAGTGTAACTACATGCTGAGGCTGATTGACCAAACTCATGGCACATAACACCTATGTCTAAAGAACACCTTTGTAAACAGGTATTTGACACAATACAAACAGTATTTTGGCACAGCAATGGCTTAAAACTTAAAAACCAGCTTGGGTGCAGAGCTCTTCTCAACACTGGATTTCCCTTGGCAAGAGGAGAGTACAAAAACAATAGCTTGGTTTGAAATCTTTTATTCCATTGCAGCTCCAGAAAGCATAGACAGAAAGAAGCAGAAACATCTGGTGCTTCTAAAGCACTTGAGGCGAAAGGATCTTCATATCGCAAGAGTTCTGGCAGTATGTTCGTGGGCTGTCCTGGCTTCACACAGAGGATCTTGCACTTGCCACGAGTCGCCCACAAAGCTGGTAAACTAGGGAAAAGCAACCTAAAATGCTCCAAGGATTCAGGCTCAACTGCAGAGCAATCTGACACAGCAGAGCAAACCAGAGGTAACAAACAGAATATGAAATTTATAGGAGTCTACCACAAAACTAAGTATATCTGGCATCTCTGTTAGGTACTCATTTTATTCTTTACAAAATAAACAAGAAAAAAAACTTACTTCAGACAATACATTAGCATGAGCACTTACCCTGCTGAAGAGGCTGTGTATTTGTACTGGGATTTTGACTGGCCGATTGGGTTGAACTATTGGCTGTTGTGGCAGTAACGAGTCTGACATAATGGAATTTGCTTCCAGGTACCTGAATCTGCTGAACGTTGGGTGCAGTAGCCAATGGAATAATTGTCTTGAATTGAGACGTGCCCACTCCTCCTACAGTGATGGTCTGCACCGCTGATTTCACAGCCTGTTAAGCCAACACAGACAGCAAAAAGTTACTTTTCCAAAGGCAGAAAGAACATCGGCGTGTTTATCCCTCAATTTGTTAGCGAGCAGCTCTTCAATCTCTTCATATCCTTGAGAAGCAAGTCAGCTAGTTATCCCCATTTTTTCTTTCAAAAGTAAAATAGCTGTGAAGAGATTAAACGCCTCTCAACAGCTCAGAGCAAACTCAGTTCCATTTTCAATGCTCTACACCAAACACCAGAGCAAATTAGTATTTCCATGAGCAGAGTGTTTCCCCAGATACCACGTTTGCCAAAACCACTTCAGATGACTGCAGAGAACATCAACTGACAGCTGAAGGTGTGAGAAATAAAAGAAGCAAGAACAATAAAGAGTAGGAAACCAAACGTATTAAGAATAAAAGCAAAAGGAGGAAAGAGAGGGGGTTTGGCAGAATTCACAGCTGGAATAGCAGTACATCTGGAATTCACGAGACTTCATCTTCCCAATTTCTTTCAAATTACAAACTGATAACAAGCAAGTGTTTATTTTATTTATACACGTTCCTAAGTCTACCAGTTTGACAACAGCCTCTTTTTCCAGCCTTGCTGACAACCTCAAGCCTTGGTTTATTCGTCCTTTTTCTCCTTCCACCTATCCTCTTTTTGGAGCTCAGTTTTATATTCTAACATCATTATTAAACACATCATTGTCCTTGGCATTAAGTTATAGTATTAAACTTGGTTGATAGCATGATGTGACTTCTTATTAGGACATTTTCCCAGCTCCCCAGCTTTCAGCAACTACACGAATGAAATCTCAATTTGCACATATTTCACCAGAAATATAAGCCCGGTCTTTGAAAAGAAGGTATTCTCCTGGGATTTATTATTATTTTTTTTAATATACTGAGATCTCACCAAGCCAGAGCAATTCAAAATAAGCTCCATCTGCAAGCACAGGCACAGCCCAAGTGTTATCACAGGGAGACAGCATGAGCAAAACTCCCTCTAGCACACAAACTGGTGGCTGCCATCCAAGGCCAACTGGGAAAATTGTAAATTGTAATTGCATGTTCTTGAGCCCCGTGAAGACAGGTGAAATCCTTGTATTTTGTTAGAAAGCTTTGGATCAGAACTTGGTATGTATACCACACAGTCAGCTCCATTTTGTCACTTAGGGTGCCTGCATTAGGGTGACTTAACCTTTTAACAACTGTTTCAAAAAGACAATTTTGCCAGCTTTACTCTGAGGGGGGAAAAAAATGAAATAAAGTCATTCTATTGCCCACATCTTCACATCAGCATTCCAATTATCACCTGTATCATTAATAGAAGACTGGAAAAATACATCCAAGTCTCTGGTCTCATGCTGTACGTGCAACCGTGTCCTCTCCCCGCTCTATGCACCCTGGTTATTTACACCCGTATCCCTTCATGTTTACTGGAACAGGGATACAGATAGAAAAAGATTCACTTCAGATTAGAAAAGAGAAAAAAAGTAAAAAATGTATTTTGTAAGAAAGATCAGTTTTGCCCTGTCTTGATTTTGTATTTGATTAATGCAAGTCAATTTATGAAAGCTATTATGGAAAACCCTCATACTTTTCTAGAAATGAGACATGGGAAATTAACGATTTCTAATTCTCTAAGTCTCTGACCGTGGTGGCTTGCTTATGCAGACCTCTACCACAAGAACATGAAACCCCTTGTGCAAACCTTAGAAACACCTGCAGCCCTAGTCAGTGACGTAGAAAGACTGGTAGAAAAGATAGAACCACCCAAAGAACTCTTCCTTGTGTCTTCAGGAGCCTTTCAGATGACTGGGGAGATTGAGTACGCAGAGATGAGAACATGCACCATGGAAGTAGGGCTTTCCAAGTCAAAACCTGCTTTCTAACAGCACGTACTTTTATGGGCTTGCAATTGTTTGCACCCCTCCAGTGAAGAAGTGCATGCTCCTCGGGGCAATGCCGTTGCCAATTGTTAAGGAAACACCATTCCAAGAACACTTTGGGACCCACCACTGCCCCGTTTGGGGTTCGACACTCCGGTTTTCCACAAGTGATGAGACAGAGACACGCTAGAAGACAAAGGAAAGCCGATGTGTACCTGGCTGGTGACCTAGAGCCTTCCCAGGGGAGGAGAGCACTGACTGCTGCACCGTGAGGATCTGCTGTCCTAACGCTACCTTCAGTGGGACGCTACCCACCCTCTTCTGGGGGGAGCTGGGTGGCCACTGACACCAAAATGTTATCCGCTCGGCAACACAAATGAAGCAGTTTCAATCTCTGCACGGGACACCAGACCCTGCACGGCTATGTTTCTCCTCCTCATGAAAGCACAGTTCTCCAGCGGTACAAAGAGTTCCTCCTGCGACCAAAGGTGCTGTATTTAATCACAACTCACGTGGCTCTGACCACGCAACGACAGGACATCGACACATTAGAAACTTGGAGGCGTTGCTGGCTTCCAACACCAAAAGACTAGCAGAAAGCAGAAAGCTAATGCTGCTTCTGGTTTGGTTATTGTTTGGTTGGTTGGCTTTTTTTTTTTTTTAAGGAAGCTGAAGCTATTGTCCATTGTCAGGATGGCTTTTCTGAATAACAGCTTTATAATCAGTACCGTGATTCTTTTACCATAATGGAAAAGTTAAAGGTGAGCTGCAGGGAAAAAAAAAATAAAAATCTCACCTTACTCTACCAATTCAGGCAAAGTATAAGGATGTTGGTATTTTCAAATCTATTTTCCAGATCCCTAGAGATCTGATCAGCGTGCACCCTCTCCTTAGGGAAGTCCGCTGCCTACCTGGGGTGAGGGACATCAGTAGGTCCCTCCTAGCCTGGTTCAGCCCTGGGACCGTGGATTAGTTCCCGCTGTTACTCTTTCACGTGGGTGGCAATAAGGTGGCAACACATCGCCCAAGAGTAACCAAAAGAGACTTCAGGGCCTTGGGAAGGTTAAGGAGGGAATCCAGGGTGCAGGTCATCTTCTCCTCTCTTCTCCCAGGTGTTACAGGCAGTGACTCAGAGAAGCAGACCTGCTCAGTCTGCCCATACATGGCTCCGTGGCTGGTGTCACCACCACAATTTTGGGTTGTTTGACAATGGGATGGCCTCCGCAGCACCAGGCTTGCTGCTGTTGGATGGGGTTCACCTTTCTGAAGGGGGAGAAGAGGGTGTTTGCTCATGAGCTCGTGGGCCAAGCTTTAAACTAGACTTGTCAGGAAAGGGGATATTACCCGGATTGCTCGTGACAAGCCAACGGATGATGCTCCAAGGTCTGAGGGATGGGTCATGAGTGAAGACCCTCTACCTGTTGCTCTGAGATGCGCTGGGTACCCTGCAGCACACTCAAAGTCTTATGGAGACGACACGGGGGCTCCTGAGGCAATAGGAACCAGGGAGTCACAGATAGAACACCTCAAAGGAGGCCACCTGAGGAGCAGCATGAAGGAAATGAAGCCACTCCAGCCAGTGAGTCAGCTCCATGGGGTGCCCAGCTGAAGTGCCTCTATGCAAACGCACGTAGCATGGGAAACAAGCAAGAGGAGTTAGAGATGGCCATGTGCCTCCAGGGGTATGATCTTATTGGCATAAAAGAGACAGTGGTGGGGTGACTCCTAGACTGGAGTGTTGGAATGGAAGGATACAGGTTCTTCAGGAAGGACAAGCTGGGGAGAGGAGATGGGGGTGTTGCCCTGTATGTCAACGACCAGCTGGAGTGCATGGAGCTCCACCTGGGGATGAAGAGCCAAGAGAGAGCTTATGGGTCAAGATTAAAGGGAACACAGGGGCAGGTGACATTACAGTTACTTGACCAAGATGGTGGAGGAGGTGCATCCCAAGAAAGAAGCCAGGCAAAAAAGCCAGGAACCTGCAAGGATGAGCAAGGAGATCCTGGACAAGCTCAAAAGCAAAAAGGAGGCCTTCAGAAGGTGGAAGCAAGGCCGAGTAGACTGGGAGGAATACAGAGAAACTGTCCGAGAGGCCAGGAACCAGATCAGGCAAGCTAAAGCCCAGAGAGAATTAAATCTGGCCAGGGACATCAAGGATAACAGGAAAAACTTCTGTAGATACGTCAGGCACTGGAACAGGTTGCCCAGAGAAGCTGTGGCTGCCCCATCCCTGGAGGGGTTCAAGGCCAGGCTGCATGGAGCTTTGAGCAACCTGGTCTGGTGGGAGGTGTCCCTGCCCAGGGCAGGAACTTAAATGATTTTTAATGTCTCTTCCAATCCCAACCATTCTATGATTCAGACCACTGTGCAGCAGGGATAGAAGGCTGCATCCAGAATCAGTTCCTTACCTTATTAGGGGATTTGAGGGGCGAGATAGCTATTTTATTCGGTGTCTGTTGTGTTGTTGTACTCAAAGATGATCCAATGACTCCACTGTCAGAGATTGTTATTGTCTTTGGTGGTGTTCCTGGAGCAGACTGTGAAAGAACTCTACCTATAAACAATGAAAATACCATCAGTTCAAGTTATGTCTAACTTTTAAAGCAAAATTTTCTCTGCATATTGTCCCACTGAGTGTATTACCTGGTAGGAAGGACATTGGCATTCTTTAAGTCAGATTTAGCAACAAAGAAGAAAATAAGTTGGCATTATTGCAAATAAAAAGATAGTTCGCTGGGGCTTTAAGAAGCTGGAATGTACATTGAGCTTTCTGTGACATTCAGCTGAAATGTCTTTAAAAGGTAGGACAGCAATATACCTGAGCTGTGCACCAACAGCCAGCCAGAGAAACCGAGCACTTGAGGGGCTGCTTTCTTTTAAAACCTCAGCCCTCAGAAATGAGCTGTGTTACAGTGACCAAGAAAAAGGTGTTTGGTCTGTCTACGCTCAACTCTAATTTTGTGGGGGTTTTTTCTTCTCTGTGTTGTTGGTTGCTGCCTTAATTTTTTTTTTCTCACTGCCTAAGAGATTATATGTCACTCCTGTGAAAATACGGGTGGTGGTGCAACTCTGCAAACTATCTGCTTTTACAACTACAAACGTGGTTAAACATCAAAACCAAATCATGAAATCAGTCTTTGGAATAACGTGGAACTCCCAGAGAGGAAAACAGATTTTTATTTTTTCCATACTTCTAAGATTCTTTCCAAAGAGTGCTTGACCACTGAGCTTTCCTCTGCTGCACTTTACCTCCAAAATTAATTTCTGTCATTGCTTCTGTCACCCACTCTCTTTGTACTCTTTGTACATTTAGAAAAATAAGAAACAAACACACACCAGCATAACTTTTCCACCTCAAACCTACCATTGGCATGACAATTAAGCCAACTGGAACAAATAAGAAAAAGCATAATCCTTGTGGAAAGCTGCCTTCCTCTGAGGTCCACGTGCTCTAAAATCACCTTCACTTTTGCGCAGCCTAAGCAGCAGTGCAGATAGTTGCCAGCAACTGCTAAAGCCACATGCAACCTGAAAAATGCCAGTCTGTAGGAATTTTATCATCTACAGTATTCAGTGCTTTAAATTTGTTTTGCTTTTTTCTTTTTTTTCCCTGGTGACAGCTTTCACTTTCTCACTACATCCCCTCTGCACCCCTTGGCATCAGTTTCCTAAACAGAATCTGGCTGCTTATATTGACACGTCCTTCAAATTTACATTTTCCACCTCAGTTTGCAGAAACTCCCAGGCAATTGAAAATATTTATCAGATTCATAAAAACACACATTAAAAATAATAAATCAAAATAAGACATAAATGCTACACTTTCCTCAAAATGATGCCAGCCTCTCAAAGCTGGCAAGCTGTGCTGGCTGTTTGGGATACTAAGCAGAAACGCAGATGTTTAAAAATATTTCCCTCTCAATTAAAGAAGCATCTTCACCTCCCAGTGATGCTTCTCTCACAGGCTCAGGGACAGGTACAGGTTTTCCAACGCATTGATTTAAAAGCTGGAATTTTGTAACGTACTTGGTTTTATATTTCAGGTATGCTTTGACTTGGACATTTCCCTTCATTCTTGGAGGCAGCAAACTTAAAAACATGCTGTTGTTAGTATCGTTTTTGTTGTAGTTCCTTACTGTTTACCAATTTTCATATATTGCCAGATGAAAATGTAATACAGCTCCAAGTGGCTCGTTTTGTTTTTTAATGGTTTTGAGTTGGGGTTGTTTTTTTTCTGCTTACTTGGTTTGTTTTTTTAAACACACAAAGAGCTTATTTCAAATATTCATAAATATAGTGAAGAAAGCTTCTTCACAGGTTTGTACATCTGGTAGGGAATTGTTTGAGAGGGGGGGAAAACTGGGGAGTGGGACGAGGAATCCTTCTTTCACCTGAACCATAGGTTGGGCTTCATGGTGCAGGCAGCCTGACAGCTCAAAGAAAAGATTACGTTCCAGTTACGCATCATCCACTTGTATCTATCAAAGTTTTGAACACACTTGCATACTTTTTAAAACCAACTCAAGGCCCAGTTCTGTAAAGGCTTAACAAATTCGTTTAAATATGTGGATAAGATTGTAGGCCTACTTGGGCTGGTCAATCTGGAAGCAGTTGAAGACATCCTTCAAAGCTCTGAAGAAGACTCTGACTTCCTACACCTGTCCTTTTGAGATCACTTACATGTCTCAGATGTTAAATTCATCACTGTGTGTATGCAAGTAACAAGGGACACATCAGTCCCGCTGCCATAATAAACAAACAATTACACTGTGGGTTTTTAAATTATTTTCTTTTTAAAAGACACAAACATAGATTTGTTTTCCAAAGAGACAAACCATTTATTTGCCTTAATGACTTTCTTGGACTCCTCTACAATGTTTATTTCTGAAGTAGGCGAGCAACTGAACAGAAACAAGACAGATTTATTCACTTATTTTTTACCACTCAAATGCTTTTTTCCTGTTATTTGGATGTATTATATTTAAGTCCAACTATAAGCAGATTAAAGAAATGCAAGAGCATGTGTCTCCTTTTCCCCCTGTGTATTTATATAATGTATCTAGAACTATTTTCTGTTTATCGAGTGCCTTTTCTCTGGCTGTAAAGTATTTTTTTTCTCCTTCCTAAAATCCAGAAAGCAAAAGCATCTTACAACAAAAGCAAAATGATCAAGCTCTACATTCACAAAGTAATTCTAAATGAGCAAAGTGTAAAGGTACCAACAACTGCATTTATCTGCTTCTACCCACAACATTCTCTACTGTTTTGGGTTTTTTATCAATTGCTTGAGGTACAACAAAAATCATCGAAAGCAAAAAATTTCTACAATCACCATCTTTTTGAACAACCTCTGAAAAATGGCAAAGCAAAACAAGTTGAAGTAGTACAACCTGCTATGACTGGTGACACTTGAGTGGTCTGCCCTGTGACAGCTTTGCTATTGATTGGTTTTGCAAAGATCAGCTTGGTGATCACCGGGCCAGAAGTTGGGGTTCGGGTCTTCTTTGCAATCTGAAAGATGGAGGAAAAAAAAAGACCTAAAGTAACTCGAGCATTTTGCATCTAAATTATTGTATTGTTAAGTACATTAGAAAATAAAAAAGGGCAATATTTCCACACATTAATTAGAAGAATAGAAGTTTCTCACATTTCACCTCTGTTTCTCACTACAGAGAGAACTAGGATATCTTCCACACCACTGCAGAAAACCAGCCCAAGCAGAATAGTCAAATCCCTTACAGCTTTTTTATAAGGTATCTCTCCGTGCAAACACACCTCACCTTCAAGATGCTGAAATTATTTTTTACACGCTGTTGGTCTATATAAAAATGTTAAAATTAAATGCACAACTCCCACTATTTAAAGCTTTAAAAAAGTAACATATCTGTTTGTCACACAATCAGAACAAAACTTGTTCCTTGACCAATTTAAATGACAATTGCTGCTCTGAAGCATCTCTTGACCTACTGTGACATAGCAGCATGCTTTTACCCTGCAAACAGGGAAACAGCCTTTTGCAACAGTTCTCAAAAAGGACGTGGATCATCAGCCCTTGAATGTTTTATTCCTGACTAGTGAGTACCCAAATCAGTTGGCTACATCCAGGTACGAGGGGGTGGTTTTTTTTTCCTTCTGTGATGCAGTCTCCTGAAACACAGCTGGACCAGGAATACGTACATGCAATTCAATGAGACAGAACATTTTGGCTTGAAATTTTTTATAAGCAGGGTTTTACAATCTTAAAAAAAAATATATAATCTTAAGACTTTTTCCCCTTTTCCATACTGATGGAAGTTAACTAGCAGATGATTTTATCCTAGTAGTTTCTATACACCAGAATCCAGCTAGTGAATCCAGTTAAGAGGATGGTTTCTTTCAAAGATTATTTTAACCTATCCACTGCAGATGCAGACTATCGCTAGGATCTTCTCCTGGTCCAGGTGAGCACACTGGAAGGAATTACTGAAGCCCTTACACTCAGCTACCAGTCCACACATCCCAGCCATGTTCCATGGGCACCAGCCACCACCTCCAGCCGTATCAGAGAGGCACAGCATTGGCATCCACGTGGGGACCTACCTCTCAAAGACACAGAACAGCCTTTATTATTCAAGTAGATAACTGGAGAAATCTCACTGATGCATAAAGACACAGAGCTCACAGCTACTTTTAACAGCCTGAGAACGTTGTCAGTGCTTAAATGAACAATTGAGTAGGCTGGATGTTACCCTTTCCTACACAAACCCCTATTTATAGAAACACCTTTACAGCAGAGTAAGGCCAAAACATTCCAAGTATTCTGTAGCACATGACAAATTCCCCTGCTGCCCCACAAAGAGCACACATGAGGCTGTTTCAGCTCCCAGCAGCACACACACAGTACGGCTGGGGAAGCTGGAGGTCCTCCCTGCTATGGCACCAGAGCCCTCCAGCCTCCCATGGAAAGCATACGCCACCTAAACTGTGTTCCAGTACAAGCGTCCCCCCGAATGAAACCTCTACCCTCAGACCATTGGCAGGTGAAGACCATTTGCCCCAGTACACTGCCTTTACTAACTGCTCTGTAGGTGCCATACAACAGTCAAGGCTTAAAATGAAATGGAGGAAAAAAAAAAGCAACAGAAAACCACACCACACTCTTTCTGGAAATATATTACTTAAAACCTTGAAACATAGGTTGTTTGAAGAAGCAAGCTTCATTCACAGTCCAGTTTCGAAACTTAACTTGAAGCCATTTTACCATTTGAAGGATGCAGTTCTCTTGGCACATACATAGATGATAGAGTAGACATCAATTTTTTGGTAAATTTC
Organism: Gallinago undulata; assembly: GCA_026546715.1. Lineage (NCBI taxonomy): Eukaryota > Metazoa > Chordata > Aves > Charadriiformes > Scolopacidae > Gallinago > Gallinago undulata. The sequence continues at coordinate 19,156,007 of JAOTQQ010000032.1, read as the reverse complement.
CAAAAAATACCCCCCATTTCACCTGCTTGATTTGAGATTTCTCTTCTGCTGAAATTCATCTTACCCTGCCATAATTATTGTATAACAACTGCTGCTGCTTTTATTCCCTGAAGCCAGGGCAAAGTCTGGCCAAGAAAATGATCAACATCCAACACCAACAGCCAGTTCTGACCAACAGCAATCGTTTCCCAGTAATAGTCAATAAGTGTGCTTAGATGACTTACATGAATACATGTAAAATACTAGCTACCTGTTAATGTGAAGTATTTCAGAAAAAAAAAATAATATGTAAAAATCTCAAACTGATAGCTGGTCAACACAAGTAGCCCTGCTTTGTTCAGACTCAACTTGCAATATCCTCCTCAGATAAATTGGCCCATGCTTTTTGGGTGAACTGTCTGTCTATTAAGAATGAGGTTTAGCAAACAAGTGAATCCCTTCAGGGATGGTGAAACTCAAACATGGTTGGGTATAGGGAGGAACAGCCCTTGGCCCCCAGATGCAGGCAGGGCACTCCTGCCCTTACTTGCGAGCCCTTCCAAGGTCTTTTGTCACTGGAGCTGATAAACCCAGGGAGCTGTGAGAGCCTCCTCAGCATCAGCGGGAGACTCGCTAGCCATTGCAGAAGAGACTGGAGAAGCCAGATCAAGATGACAGGCTGCCCCTTGATGCTTCAGAAAGAGCAAGTTCTCTGGAGCCCTCAGCCATTGCCTGTTCTGATCACCAGTAGCTTAATATTATTCTTCTGCCTATGCAAGCCAAGCGTGCTCTCTGCAAGTTACTTCAAATTAGACCACAAAAATATTTCCTGGGGCAACAAGCTCTTCCATAAGAAAATAATTATATTTATAAGCACATACCAACCTTCTCCCCCCTTGAGAAGTAAAGAGATTTATTTGCAAGCATCTTTAAAGGGTCAGTTTGCATCTTCCTAAGCACTCTCCATTAAACAAGAGGAACTAGCAAGTTTCTACAGCCAGACTTTGTTTTCAGCTGTCAAACCACGTTGTATTCACACAGAAAAAGGCACATCCATACCTCACATTTACTGCTGGAGAATACCCACATAGTCAGCTACCACAAAGGAGCTAACCTATTATAAATCCACTCCCAAGTTGAGCTCATGGGAGCTTGTCCATGAGCCCACACCCTACGTAATCTCTATTTGGCATAAGATGAAAAATGAGGGACTCTAAAGAGAGGAGAACGTTGCACTTCAGAGAAGACAAAGAAAGCAGGAATGGGAGTTTGCTCTAAGGTTAGGGAGTGCATGAGGTCACTTTTCCATCATGAGATGAAGCCACAATGATGGCTTAGCAGTTGTAACAACAGACGTCTAGCTTTAACTGCTGAAACACAGAGCCAGTTACCGTACAAAGACAAGCTCAGGTTAGACTAGCTCAGTGACAGCAATCACAATGGGTCTGGACATCTGGTTGAGAGTCATCTGCAAGGCCAAACTCCTGCTTAATGCACTTGGATTAAAGTAGTACACCAACAGGCACAGCATTGTTTTTAAGCCCACATGCAGGCAGGAGCCACAGGCTGGAAGCAGATGCACTTGTCCAGAAGTTTTGTCCATACATCCAGGGCAGTGGTTTCAACTAAATCAGGACAAGCTGCCAAGGGATAGTAATAAATCTGTGGATATAGATGAAGCCCAAGGTCCTGCCACATCTTACACCTCCCAGCCTCATACCTCTCACAGAATCACATGGGGTTGGAAGGGACCTCTGGAGATCATCTAGTCCAACCCCCTGCCAAAGCAGGGCCACCCACAGCAGGTCCCA
>JAOTQQ010000032.1:19121706-19139581 GCA_026546715.1 Gallinago undulata | reverse complement strand
CCCCCCCCCACCCCCCCCCCACCCCCCCCCGGTCCGGTTTAACCCCCCCCCCCCCAAAATGATCCTCGAGCGGCGGTGAGGAGACCCGCCGAGCGGACACCCCCGGCGGCGGAGCGGCGGCCGGGACAGCTGTCCCTGCGAGCCCAGGGAGGTCAGCGGGGCCCGCCGGGGGAGCCCACCCCGACGCGGGGAGGGCGCCTAGCAGGGCCGGGCCTATGCCTTCTCGGCGGGCGGCGGCTGTCAGTGCTCCACCGCTCCCTCCCCGTTCTCCACCGCTCCCTCCCCGCTCTCCACCGCTCCCGCATCCCCCTTCTTCGTCCTTCCGCCGCCGCTTTCCCGCCCCTCGAACTCACCGGGCGGGCGGCCGCTCTTCCTCCTCCTCCTCCTCTGCTATCGATGCCTGTCTCCACCGCCGTCTCTGCCTGCCCGCCCACCCTCCGCGCCTCGTTCCGCCGCCGGTCCGGTCCGTTCCCCTCCCCTCCCGCGCCCGGCGGCAGCACCGCCCGCCACCGACCCGCCGTGTTTGTTCAAAATCACGCGCCCCGCGCCATTCCTCCGCCGCATCCCATAATACTGCGCCGCGCCGCCCTGGCAACCGCCGGCGCAGCGCCCAGCGCGCGCGCGCGCCACGCCACGCCGCGCCACGCCCCGCACTTCCGGACACGCCCCCCCCCCGTTTCCCCAGCCCTATCTCCGCGGCCGGCCGTCTGCCCCGCGTGGACCCGCCCCTTCTCACGTGACCTCGTCGCGCGGCGGCACCCCCTCTAGCCCTGGCGGCTCTATGGTAGGAGGGAGCTCGCTGTGGGGAAGATGGCGGCGGCGGCTGTGAGGCAGGACCTGGCGCAGCTGATGAACTCCAGCGGCTCTCACAAGGACCTGGCGGGCAAGTGAGTGGCGGCGGCGGCGTCCTCATGGCGGGGCGCGGCGGGGGAGGGGGTGAGCGGCCGCTGGGGTTAGGGCTGTTGAAGGGGCGAGGGTGGGGGGGCTGCCGGGCCTTAGGCGGGCGAGGCGGCTCTTGCCGCGCTTCTTTAAGTATAAAGAAGAAAGAGAGATTTTACCTTGTGTTTCTGGCTTTTTTTTTTTTTTTTTTATTGTCGTTTCTAACGGGGGGTTGCTCTGTGTGGCGGTGTCTTAGAGCAGGCCTACCCCTTCTGGCCGCAGCTCCCTCCCGTCTCCCCTCAGGGCTCCGCTCCCTGCCCCTTGCTTGCACAGAATTGATAGGCCGGGAAATCTATTTTTCGCGATTTTCTGCTTTAGAAACGTCACGTAGCTACGCCAGTAACTCCATTATTATTATTATTTTCATTAGGTGGGTATTTTGGATCGTAAAGCTTGGGGTTTGAGCTACTCACAGTGCAGTGTGTCACGTAGATTTCTTCCCCCTCCTGAGATTTCAGTCAGATGTGCATCAGTCAACTGAATTCATTCCAGTCCAGTTGCTTATTTTCTAGAGGAATTTTTTCGCTTTTAGGAGTTTCATCTAAGAACTTGGAAATGTCCCCCTCAAAACGTGGCTTCGTTGGTATTGCATGCGCTGAGGTTAAGGATCAAAGTTTAATTAGTTTTATGAAGCATGGAAACTGAAGCTGCTATTTTTGCAGGAAAAAACCACTTAAAAATGCACAGTTTGTACCTGTGCTCATGTCAAGTGGCCATAGTATACTGTTTATCTAGTCCTGGGATTTAAAAAGAGCCACATACCAATTCCAGGTGAATGTTCCTGACGTTTGAGTGCAAACACTTTGGAAAATTACCATGTCAAAGCTATAGAAAATATAAGCCAAAGTAGGTGTCTGACACAGAAAATAAACAGAGAAATAGAAATTGTTAGTGAAAACATGTTTCCTATGGGTGATTTTTTAATTTTATTTTTTTTTTAATCTGTGTACAGATATCGTCAAATATTGGAAAAAGCCATTCAGCTGTCAGGTGCAGAACAACTTGAAGCTTTGAAAGCTTTTGTAGAAGCAAGTAAGTGCATCTGGTATAAATAGTTGCACACTGAAAGCTAGAGATCTGTGGGATTGCATATTTGTTAACTCTGCATTTTGGTCCTGTTGGAACTCAAACACAACTAGAAGAGGAGCCATCATTGCCACATTCAGAAGTTAAGGGAGAATGAACTTGCAAGCTTTGTGATAACTTTTCAGCCTGTCAGCATGACAGTGTTGGAAGTTGAAAATATAAAGGTGTCTTTGTTGAAGGCTAAAATTGATGCTGGATGCCAAGTGGTATTTAAGCTAACAACCCCGTTCTACCCCTGTCTCAGCTTAGTTTGAAAAACTGTCAAGAATAAAGAGTTAGGGGGTTGTTTTGTGTTGTATTGGACATCTGGCTTATTGAATACCTCGATAAATTATAACTCTGTTGAGAATAACCTTAGTGAAATTTAGCCTAAAGGTTTACTTTGCCTAAAATGTTTCAGCAGCTGAGAACAGTGATTCAGAATGAAACATCTCTAAACTGGAAGTCAAAGTGAGAAATTCATTATTGTCTGTCAGGGGTTAGAAATTTGGTGACCTCTAATGTAAACAAACTGTTTCCAAAAGAGAAAATTCACTATTTAAAAACAAAGAAAAAACCCACCTTCACTGGAATACAGATTTGTAAACTTGAAATATCCAAATTTAGTATAACAGCAAATGATTAGTGAAGGCACTGACAAGTGTTGCATCCATCTTGTGTTTTTCTCTTGCATGTATCTCTGGACCAGTGGTGAATGAGAATGTCAGTCTAGTGATCTCACGCCAGCTACTGACAGATTTCTGTACCCATCTTCCAAGTCTTCCTGACAGCACAGCCAAGGAAATTTATCACTTCACCTTGGAAAAGATACAGCCTAGAGTTATTTCATTTGAAGAGCAGGTGAGGGATCAATGATGAGGGGTATTTGGTTTGCGGGCTTGGCTTTGTTGGTTTCTTTCCCCTTATTTGCTGACTACTTTAGGTCTTTTAAAAAGCTATTCAAAGCAGATATTCCTGCTTACGAGTCCAGTTTTGCATTCTTGTACATGCAAAACCTGAGCTAAATGCAGAGAGTAGTTACGAACTGTGCAGTGAATACAAGCTTTGTCTATTCATCAAAATCACAAAAGTATGGGAGTTGGAAGGGACCTCTGGAGATCATCTAGTCCAACCCGCCTGCCAAAGCAGGGTCACCAAGAGCAGGCTGCACAGGAACACATCCAGGCGGGTTTGAATGTCTCCAGAGACAGAGACTCCACAACCTCTCTGAGCAGCCTCTGCCAGGGCTTTGTCACCCTCAAAGTAAAGTTTTTCCACGTGTTCAGATGGAACTTAGTGTGTTCCAGCTTGTGCCTATTGCCCCTTGTCCTGTCATCAGGCACCACTGAGGAAAGCCTGATCCCATTCTCTTGGCACTCACCTTTTAGGTATTTGTAAGCATTGAGGAGATCTCCTCTCAGCCTTCTCCAGGTTGAACAGACCCAGGTCTCTCAGCCTTTCCTTGTAAGAGAGGTGCTCCATTCCTTTGATTATCTTCATAACCTGCTGCTAGTCTCTCTCCGGTAGTTCCTTGTCTTTCTTTAACTGGGGAGCCCAGAACTGGACACAGTGCTCCAGATGTGGCCTCACCAGAGCAGAGCAGAGGGGCAGGATGACCACCCTAGACCTGCTGGCCGCTCTCTTTTTAATGCACCCCAGGAGACCATTGACCTTCTTGGCCACAAGGGCACATTGCTGGCTCATGGTCAACTTCTTGTCCACCAGGAGTCCCAGGTCTCTCTCTGCAGAGCTGCTTTTCAGCAGGTCAGCCCCCAACCTGTGTTGGTGTATGGAATTATTCCTCCCTAGGTACAGCACCCTACGCTTGCCCTTGTTGAACTTCCTCAGGTTCCTCATTGCCCAGCTTTGTAGCCTGTCTAGGTCTTGTTGAATGGTGAGGATGCTGGGCGTGTAGTTCTTCCGCTACCAGAAAATGGCTTTGTACAACGAGACAATGCTTGAGCTACTGGAGGTACTGTCGAGAGACAGACTGGTACTCATTTGATTGCTTTTTACCCAACTAGTGGAACAGCCAGGTTGTGTAAAGAGAAGAAGCATCTTGACACACAGCTTTTGTTTGAAAATAAATATTTGTGTGTGTATTTTAGCCATAATCATTTTACCATGAAAAATGGTAAAAATGTGTTTCTTGAAAACACAATTGTAGTTAACTACAGAAATTGCTGCAGTTCTTTTTAAGTTCAGTTCTTGGGTTTGTTGTATGAGTATTCACTATCATCTGAGAGTTTGTACAGTAGATGTTTATCTACAAAGCCTTTAGGATCTAGTATTTGAGAATCTAGATTTGAATATTTCAAATCTAGAATTTGAAAATCAAGGCAATTTCTGATGTGATTTGTATTAGCATGTCTTTTAAGCAGATTTTACTCTGAGTCTTAACTAAACATGCTGGTCTATATGTTATAATGATTATGCATAAATTGAATTTTCTTTATTTCTCTTTAGCCACACTTCTGCTTATAAAGCCCAGATTGTAAGCATTGATATTTTACCTGCTGACAGATGCTCTACAAAGCATCTACAAAATGTCTGCATTTATATCTCAGAGGCATGATATGAAGTACAACCACAAGAACTGGCTTGTGAATCGTGGTGCTGCAGTTCTTGAAAGCCTCATTTCATCTTTTTAAAGGCTTTATAAAAGGTTATTACTTCTCACTCCCTTTTATCTTGTCACAACCTTAAGTGGAAACACTTCCAATCAGCACTAATTTTAAAAGCTTGGTATTAAAGCAGCCCCACATAGGACTCTTCACATGGGAAGCATTGTGTGCATGCAGGTTGCTGTGTATGTGAAGCTGGGGTATTGTTGAGGGGATTCATGAACAAGAACAAATACTATAAAAGTGAATACAGAACTATTCAACTTTTATAGCGTTTGAGATTGGTTTTATTATTGTTTAGGTAGCTTCAATAAGGCAACATCTTGCATCAATCTATGAGAAAGAAGAAGACTGGAGAAATGCAGCACAAGTATTGGTGGGGATACCTTTGGAAACAGGACAAAAGTAAGTACTGCACTAGGCACAGTTATGTGTTTGTAAATATACTTGCTCCCTTTGTACTTAAATAGATTAGCAAGTGAGAATTTTGAGGTTGCATATTTTCCCAGAGTTTCAGTAGTTCAGGCCAGAATTATTGCCAGATGACAAAAGTATAGCTTGATGACCATACATTGCAGTAAACAGTAAATACTGCACCAGAAGTTTTGTTTATTATTATAATAAACAAAATTACTAATATAATTTTAATTATATTAATTAGTTGTGTTGATAAACAGCTTTTTTGATAGTATTTTACAAAAATATTTCTCTTGAAAGGTGGCAATTCTTCCACGTGTTTGCCTTTATAGTTCAAAATGAAGAGATAGTTTGAAATTGGATATTAAGCAATGCAATTGAGGTTATTTGTGGGTTTGGTTTGGTTTCTTTAGGGTCTAGAAGCCTTGCTGTTACTTTTCTCTGCCTGTCCTTGCTATCCTCTTTCTCTGTATGCCTGTAGAAGGAATTGCTGCAAGTTTTGCCTATTTAGCACCTATCTGTTCCATTGCAAGTTTGCTTCTTAACTCAAGTGGCTCACTGCTCATGGCAAACTTAAAATCCACTAAAAATAGACTATGAGTGTCTGTGTACGTTTGTGTCTTGGTGGACAGCATTATTTCTGCTGATATTTGTAAGATCAGTTCTATACTGGCATTCATCTCAAATTTCCTTACCCTGAACAGAGAGCGCTAATTTTGGTGTTAGGGAAGAAGAAAGCAGGGTAAAGCAAATGTTGCCAAGTGCTTAAGAATCCTACTATATGATTAGGACAGCTAAGAGTAAGGGTAGTTGTGGAACAACTTCGACCACTTATTTTTCTGTTTCTCTACAGACAGTACAATGTAGATTATAAACTGGAGACCTACCTGAAAATTGCCAGGCTGTATCTGGAGGATGATGACCCAGTTCAAGCAGAAGCTTATATTAATCGAGCTTCCCTGCTTCAGAATGAATCAACTAATGAACAGCTGCAAATCCATTATAAGGTTGTCTAACTTGTTTTATTGCTTTCTCTTTCTAAAGGGAGATGATTCCACACTGAGATGTTTTTATGCAGTGCCACTAAAACTTTTTTAATGAGAAAAGAGACAAAGGGAAAAGCTTCTAAATTGTGGGAGCTTGACAACCACATCATAGCAATAATAATACAGCTTACTCCTTATGATTTGGAGTTGTCTGTAAAGGTTCCTTAAATGCCAGCTTTATTAATTGAAAAGAAAACTTAGCCTTCAGAACATCTGAAATGTTGTTAAAAATACTGCCTCCACCTTTGTTTGTAAATCTAAGAGGGGAAAAAAATCATGTCCAATAGTAGGGACAACTGAAGCCTCCCGCCCCCAACAGTAATTAAATAGTAAGTCCCATCCATAAAAGTAGGCTTAAATTCTTAATTACTAAAGTAGCTGCTGACGTTTCTGCTTATTTGTGGGTTTACCACACACATAGTTCATACCATTTCTCAAACCATTTTAGTAACTGGGATGAGCAGTGAGTGATAACGATAGTGTGACAGCGCCAGTCAAGCATGGTGGTGTTTAAAATTCTATGACACAAAGCAGATGTGCCATGAGCTGTAACTCAGGGTGTGGTGGTTTTGGTTTGGTGGTTTTCCTTTTTTTTTCTCCTGCCATGCTATGTTTTAAAGTGTGCACTCAGTTGGAAGTGTAAATATTTTCTGTAAGCATTAGAAAAGCCCAGAGGAAGGGAGAGGAGAAATACCAGATACTATTACAGCACTAAAGGAGAAAAGCAAACACTTGAAATGTGTAAATTTCTACCCAAGTGCTAGCTGTCAGTGTCAGCAGTGAAGGGGAAGCTTGCGTAAGTGCATTATCAACTGTACAATATTTCATTTACATAGTTCCTGGCATTTAGACATTTGCAATGTTTAACATGCGAATAGCCCAGGGAAATGCCCTTTCAATTGGTTTCCATGATTCTTCAGCAAGGGCTTTACAAGTCAAGCTAATCCTTAAAAGAGATTTCACCACATGATAATGTGCCGTTTTATACACACCTATATTATGCAACCACTCCTGTTTTCTTTTTCTGAGACGTACTTTCTTTCTAGGTTTGCTACGCTCGAGTTCTTGATTACAGAAGAAAGTTCATTGAGGCTGCCCAAAGATACAACGAGCTCTCCTATAAGAGCATAGTCCACGAAACTGAGCGACTGGAGGCATTGAAGCATGCTTTGCATTGCACTATTTTGGCATCAGCAGGTAAAATACATAGTACATTTTTGTATGGGAAGAACTGATAGAGGTATTTCATATCCCTTGAAGCAAGTTAGCTTGTGCATTACTTGTAGGGAGGGATCTTGCCATTAAGATTTGGTGAGGAATCCAAAATTGTGAACACTCTGTAAAAACTACCTGTTGGCATATTGTTAAGTCAGAGTTGGATTACTTCTGTGTCTTCGCCACTGATAAGGCGGCATCTTGGTTAACGAGGCAAAAGATAGTCACTGGCAAACAGTTTTGGAACTGAACACAACCAAGTTCCTTCTTCAGTAGAGCTTTGTTGGTTAATTGCATGTATTGAGAAAAAAAGATGGTAACTTTCTGTGGTTTACCTCTAAATACTCAATGTTTTGGTGGTCATTTAAAATGATTCTTCTTGACACTCCTAGGACAGCAGCGTTCTCGCATGCTTGCTACGCTCTTCAAGGATGAGAGATGCCAGCAGCTTGCAGCCTATGGGATCTTGGAGAAAATGTATCTCGACAGAATTATCCGTGGAAACCAACTGCAAGAGTTTGCAGCTATGCTAATGCCTCACCAGAAAGCAACTACAGCCGATGGTACGTATTTCTCTAAAGCCTCTTAATGCTAGGTTTTTATCCCAGGAGTTAGATTTGACCAAGAAGCGTGATGAAAAAGAATTTAGTATTGCTTATATGATTAATTAAAATTATTTCCCAGCATGTTACCTTCATGAGTATAGTTTAATAGTAAAGCTTCTTAGGCATATTTCATCTTTCTGATTGGCTTTAAGGTTTTGAAATACTCTTTTAGAAGATAACTTGTAAAAATCTTGTTTCCATGCACAGTCCTCTTCACTGACAACCCCCCAGTATTTCTAACCTTGCGTTCTGAGCTTCTCCAGTTCTAAGGCACTATTATAAATAGCATGCCTAGAGACACGTGACATGCATGTGGGCTGTAAATGGTCTGTGCAGATGATAAATTTATTTGAACTGCTTCCTGACTTCACAGGAAGATGACAGATAGTGAGAGGATAACTTGGACTTCACCCTGTCTCCAAATCCTTTTCTGATCCAGCTCTGTTCTTCCTGGAACCTCTGAACCGTGAGAAATAATGTGAAGTGATGACTTCACTGAAATCCTAAAGACACTTGTCTTAATTTCCTAAATTAGAAGAATATGGAAGTGGGAAAATACATAAGCATGAAATACCTCTTAATTACGAAAACATTCCTAGTGAACAGTACTTGTTAATTAAGGACAAATAAACAACTGTGTAGTCGCAGAGGTGAAAACTGTTAAAGATACTTACTAACAACAAGCTACAGCCTTGGGTCAATTTGTTGCTTATTTATAACCTGTAATGTTTGTGTAAGTTGAAGAATGCAGGTTAGTTAGTATTTAATAATACGTTTATTTTCAACTAGAGGGTAAGGGGCAAATGAGTGAAACTTTTAATTCAAGAAGAGAGAAATTACCTGAGAGTTTATCGCCATATTGCACGGTAGGAGAGAGGTTAATTGTACTCCTAAGAGCTGTAGTGAATAAGAATAAAAAACAAAGTCTCTCCATTTGGCAAGCTGGAAACTGATCACAGGAGGTCAGACTCCCTCAATTCAGATGTTGAGTTTTTTACCAAAGCCAAAGGCTCCACTTGATTGTTCTAGAAATTAAATAAAATTGTTTACACTATGTCTTAGTATCACCCACGTGCCATCCATTTCTTTTTGTTCACTTTTTTCTGCATAGCATAGCACTGGTGCAAGGCAGATGCACCTTGACCTTCTGCATACGTAATCCCTGGGTAAAAAAAGTGTTTTCTGTCTGCTCTACAATATAAGCAAAGTATTACAATCTTATAGTAATGGATTCTTTTCTCATCTCACCCCTAAGGTTCCAGTATCCTGGACAGAGCTGTTATTGAACACAACTTACTATCTGCAAGCAAACTTTACAACAACATTACTTTTGAAGAGCTTGGAGCATTACTAGAGATCCCTGCAGCTAAGGTATCAGTTTTCTACATCTTTTGTAAAAACAAGGAGCATCAAAGACATGAGAAAATAGCTGTGATAAATATTAAAAAAAAATAATAGTTCAATATTAGGAAATGATTAAATATTCCATATGATGAGGAAGGTTAAATATTCTAGCAGATCTTATGAGAAGGAAGGGTACATGATGTAGAATGAGCAATAGTGGAGTTAGATGCCACTGATAGTATGTCTAATCATTTCATAATTTGCCCTCTCATACCCCAAGTGTGGAGATGTTGAAAAACCTGTAAGGACTATGACGTTTATAATTATTTTTAACTTCTTTCAGAATGGCAGAAGTGTCCAACATCTTTCTCTCTTCATTATTTCAGGCAGAAAAGATAGCTTCTCAGATGATAACTGAAGGTCGCATGAATGGATTCATTGATCAAATTGATGGAATTGTTCATTTTGAGAGTAAGTTCGACCACGGCATCATCAGAGTGACCTTTTTGAGTTGCTGCCTTACAGTATAAGGAAATTTAATTTCTTAAATGTCTTTAAATGTCTCTGAAGTGAGCTTGCTGAGTCTTGCTGTGGCCAGGAGGTGGCAGGGTTTGCCTTAATGGAGGATCCCACTTCACCCACCCTCCCTACTATGCGTTCTTTTACCCACAGGAAAGTGAACTTATTCCACGAGTTTCCTTGTAGGAGTAGCTTCACAGGAGGTGCTCTGTTCAGTTTTACTTTGAAATGCAGGAGTTAGGTTTGTAACAAACAGCCAAAATCACTGTAGCTTTTGAATACAGAAAGGAGCATGATGTAGCTGCAAGGAAGGCTTCCTGTGTGAGGTAGGTAAAGGCAGTGGCAGAAGAAAAGGTTGGAGTTGAAAAGACAAGGGCATTGCTCAGACTTACTTTGTTTTTTATGGGTCTTTTTGTTTTTCAGCTCGTGAAGCTTTGCCAACTTGGGACAAGCAGATTCAGTCACTGTGTTTCCAGGTGAACAACCTGCTGGAGAAAATAAGTCAAACAGCCCCAGAATGGACGGCGCAGGCAATGGAAGCCCAGATGGCTCAGTGACTGCGCAGGCATGGTCTGAAGGGAGGCAACGAACTGCTTGCTGTGCTGGAAGAAGGGAACTGAGTAGGACTGTGAACCAAAGAGATAACCCACCTTCATTTCCCCACCTCTGCTTTAACTCTGGCTAGGACACAATTAGGCGATGCCGTGTTTGGTGTGACAGTCCCCCAGTTCTCTGAGCATAGAATGGTGCTGTTGCTGCCTCTGCGTTGCACTCTGCTATCCCAAAAGCTGTGGTTTCCACATAGAAGCAGCTGCAGTGTCTGCAGCAAGCTTTGGGTTTGGTTTATTTAATTTTGGTTGTTTTTTTTTTCCCCCACTGTATTACTATAGCTTTGTAGCCCACTAATTCCTAGGATGCTTGTCCTGCTGTGAAAACATAAGTGCCATGTTTCTTTTAGTTGTAATTATTCTAATAAAGGCTGGAATGAGCCACTTGGTGTAAGTGTTGCGGGGACCTGGGTTTTTTTCCTTAAGCAGCAACTTGAAATAAGTTGAATTTTTGGAATTGTCAGTTTCAGCCCCTAAAAATGTTAAATGAAAACCGGCTTTTTGTCGTCTTCTCTGTTTACGAAACACAAGCCTGAAATCTTAATTCTGAAGGAAATGCTGACCCTTGTCATGCATTGGTGCAGCAGGCACAGAATTACAGAGTGATGAGAACACAGCACGTGCCAAGTAAAGTAAGCCAAGCAAGTTTTATTTTCTAGTTCACCGTGAATTGATAATTTTACAAAAGATTCTGTAGCTTTTTTTTTTTTTTTTTTCTTTTGGAGATGAAAGTGGAAGAGATTCAGGTAGGGATTCTGCACTGCAAAAGATTAATCGCCTTCTGAAACTGGAGTCGCTGGAGAATGCTGTGGGGATGATTTCTATAATGAGGTGCAACAGCTAGGTAAAGGCAGCACGATAAGCAGGACTAACTTGAAATGCTTATGCACAGCAACGAAGTATCAAAGTGCCTCTCCTGATGTTTATCAGTCCAGGGTTCTGCATTCTTCACCTCCCCGTGTGGTCTGCCCCATCTGTGAGTCTTACTGTGCGATTCGCTGCAGAGGTTTTCACAGAGAGCTCTCTGGTAATGGAAAGCCAAGGCAGAGTTAGGCTTTAGTTTGCTGTGATCTTGTTCGGGTTGTAATTTGATTATCTTAGTTCCTTTTTCATTTCACTCAAGTAATAATACTGGTAATGAGTTTTCAGTGTGTCTGTTCATCCTAATGTTTTTATCTCAAAATCTGGAGGATATTGATGTCTTCTTATGTCAAAGGTTTTGGCTTAATCCACAAGTCTAATGCCTTGATTTTTGTGGTTGTTTTTTTTTTTTTTAAATGTGTTTATGCATTTAGATTTCTCCTGCTGTTGGACTTATAGAAAAGCCTGGAGCTTAGTGAAGGGTGGTTCATCCATAAATAGGGTGGACTTCTGGCAACCTGGCAAAACAACTGGTGAAGTAAGTTATATTGGCTCCCGGTTTAATTCCTCTAGGAGGGGAAGTGGTGACAGAGCAGCAGCGGGAGCAAGAAGGAGCTGCCCACCTCTTGACAAGTTTACTGTAGAAGAGCAGATGTGGAAGGTTTTCCAGATCCTTATCGCAGATAAAGTTGGATGGCTGTTGTGGCGTGGGCCGACAGTCTGTCTGCTAGCTTTGGTGTCTGACGCTCTGAACAATCACCTCCAAAACCCACAGGGGTCATCTGTCTTACTAAACGGCCTCGTGTGTTACCCTCTAACGCAGCAGCTCTAAATAATTTATTAATTTATTAGTTACAGGAGAGAGAATGGTATTTCAGTGGATGGCTATAAAAGCCAAGCTGACCACAATCGAGTCCCAAGGGTGCTGTATGTATCTTTGCTGTACTGCTTTTTCCAAGGCGACAGCGTCAGAAGTCAGAGCTGGCTTTGGCTGTTCATGGGTCACTTTTATATCTAGATGACCTTTTTTTCCTCTAAACTCTCCGAGTTAGTTTAAAGGCAACGGTAGCGTCAGAACGTTTATGTAGGCAGTGTAAGAGAGATATACAGCATCTAATTAGTAATTATTCAAGTAGTCTAATCTAGTATCAGCAGGAAAAAAAATATACCATTCAAAATTGTGATTAGGCTTTTGATCAGTGTCTTGAAGTGCACGGGCTTACTTCATTATTAAAATAGAAACTTCAAGTGATGTGGTAAATTCACTCCCTTAACTAGTCATACCACGACCGCTTGAGATTTGCAGCGTAACCTCGGTTAACAGCTGATTACAGAGAATCAGCCATCCTGCCTCATTTCTTTAGAGCAGGTTCGTTGTTTGCCTGGCTTATCCAGAAATTATCATTATGTTTTGACTTTGCTTATATTCTCTTTTGCACTAGAATACCAAAGTGACCCATGAAACTTACATTACTTAGGAATTTGGGGTTAAGTTGGATACACGAGTTCTTATCTGTTGAATCCTACAGGAAGATGAATTTGTGGTTTTGCAATAGCAAAAATGTAGCCCTATTGCAACAAAATATTCATTGCCAAGATTTCTTTCATTTCACTGTTCCAGTTTCAGAAATATTTAAATACGAGAGCAGCAGTTGTAGAGGAAGTCACCGTTTCCCAAATAAAAACAGATACCAAGGATTTGCCTAGTACTGGCACTGACATGGGAAAGATATCAGCCTGCAAATTTTATATTTGTTATTAGCAAACATCTTATGTAACTTTTTTCTTTTTAAAAAGTGAAACTTGCAGTGATGCTGGCATTCACAGGATTTGAATAGACTTAGCTACTCTATCGATTTCTGCAGTTGATGCTTAAAAAATGTGACAAACATTTCGAGTCGTCAGAGGCTTTTACGCTTTGTGATCTCCATTCTTTTGGAAATTCCATTCACTCAATTGCGTATCTTATCCCCATAACTGGGATCCAAGCAACTTCATACTTTTTGATTCTTGAACTGGTTACAGAAACAAAGCGGAGTTGGATGACGAGGCACACGTCCCTCAAAAAAGGAATTCACGTGTCAGGATATCAGGCTGACAGCACGTCACTGCACTTTCGAGTAATTTTACAGCGTTAAATACTCGCTATCAAATCAAATTCTTTAATACAGGAAAGAACATAGCATACACATTGCTATACTTGCTACACTTGTCTGGGTTCATGAAGGAAGTGTCTTGTTTCAAGGCACTCACTGTCAGGTGAGTTTAGACTCACTCGTAATGCAAGTATTCTTGCACGTCTTAGTCCAACAGCATCAGAAAAGGAAGAGCAAAATGCTGACATACGTGGTGTTCCTTTTCAAGGCTGAAGAGCCTTTTCACCACATATTTTTCAAGTGTAATTACTTGTGACTTGTTCATACTGGTGCTGGCTGAGGATTTTATTTCCCTTCAAGAGAAATGTGGACATAGTCACTATTAGGCTGGAGCCTGTTTGTTTTCTTTTTACTTGTCTTGCGGATTTTATTTTATTTTTTAAATATTGAAAAGCAAGTCACACTGACTTGGGCACACAGCTCTTGGGAGCATGCCCTTTGCAGATGGAGGTGTCCTATGCGTGCCACTCGTGTACATTCCAACTTAGGGCATTTGCTGCTTCACTTTGCTACTTAAGGGATAAGACAGTTCTAAAAAGCCCTAACAGGGTGTGTTCACAGCCTCTGTGAAATATCTTTTCTCCCTCTTGGCCAGGAGTGACTTCTGGAAAGCAATGAGCTTCTGAGAGGAGAAGCGCAAGTGGCTAACTCAAAACCAAGGTGACCTTTGGTGATCACCAACCAGAACGCGTTGAAGAGGGCAGTGCTAACCCCTCTGAGTCCGTGCCTCACTGCTGGCTCCAGTATCCTTCCCACTTCTGCCAGGGGCTGCCCTAATGCAGGACCCAAAACCAGTAGCACCCCACTAGGTGGAGAGCTAAGCACACACATAACCTACGTAGAGCTGTTGTGGAAGACCACCAGCACATTTCCAGTTTTATTTTGTGATTAAACTCTGTTCATCCGTAGCAAGCGCAGAAGAAGAAATTAATCAGCCTCTGGGCTTTTGAGATTTCTGAGCCTTTTTCTGCTCTCAAAACCTGTTGCAAAGCTTGCTTCCCACATGCATGGCTTAGGTTGTGCTTTGGTGTTTCAACTAAGGGGTCACTTGGTACCAGAAAATTTTCTCTCCGCCAGAGGAAAAAATGTCAAGTAATAGGACTTGACTCAGAATAAAGGGTGTAAACACTACCACTGATTCAAAACAGTATTTAATATGCTTTTAAGTATAGTATGGGACTGAACTTGGGATTCATGAGGTCTTTGTGATTTTGCTGTTTTTTTCCATAAAAGCTTAGTGCACTGAATTGCACATATCTTCTAAAAAGTACTTTGATGAAGAAAGCTGAAAACAGTGGAATTCATCTATATCAGGGAGACAACACCCATGCAAATCCTTCTTTATTTCTTTTTTAAAGGTTAGAGACTTTGCTTTACACGTGATGTATGGCTTTCTCTATAAAATGATGGTTTTATTCTTTGCAGTAGTTATTGCTCAAATACTGTTATTCATTGCAACCAACAAAAAGTGAAAAAGTTTATGAGGCTAAGAACATTAGACTAAAAAATAGACAGCCTTGATTCTTGACGAGTGTAAAATATTAATTATATTACAACATAATAAACTTGAAATGATGACTTTCTCTAAGAAAAAAAAATAGGACCAGAACACTTCCAGAAAACAGCTTTGTTTTGTTTTGTTTTGTTTTTTTTAAAAAAACAGTATTAAAAAGCAGCCTGGTCAGCTAATGTAGTAGTAACCCTCTTTGTGCTGTTTAGCCAAAAAGTTTTTATTGCCTGAGTAACTAGCCATATTCCTATCATGCTTAAAAAAAATTTAAAAAATATTCAATAGAAAAAAGATATATTCAAATAGCCTAGAGTTTAATTGCCAGTTTTGAATGCTTTTTTTTTTTGTTATTTCAAATTTTCTCAACAATCTCAGGACACCTAATGTAAAATCCAAATTATATAAATTGAGAAACAGAGTTGAATCTTCACCTAGAATTTGCTACTTTTATGTGCGGTATACTAATAAAACAACAGTATTCACACTTAAATTCTTCCTCCCCCTTCTACTAATTATTAGTCTAAATCAAAAACCTGTAAACGAACTCTTCCTCTTACGAGACTGAGTTATTATCAGCTATTTAATATTATTTTAAAACCTCCAACCTTCACACACAGTAACAACCGTAGCAATGGTTTTAGTGAACTATTGCAACCTCGTAGTGATTAATTTAGGCTTGTGTTCCACTACCTGCATCTTTATCAATGTGCTCATTGTGTTTGTGGGAGAACTGGTAACATCTCACTGATGGATTTGTAAGGGGTGGCCTGAAAGGTGAGTTTGTGCTGAATGAGGGAGGGTCTGAAGCATTCAACCTCTTCCATCCTTGGTTTTGTCTAAAGAGGAGTTTATTGCACCAGCTGTGCTCATTTGCACTTTAATGACATCGTTTGCTTGTAATGATGCAGCCTTGGTGGCTTCTGCTACTGCTAAACTTTGATGTTAGAGAGCAAAGAAAGCTGTCTTTTTTATATATATATTCAGAATTTGCTCTTTCTTGCTTTCATTGATGCAAAATTTGTTGTTTCATTTTTTTTTTGTTAAACAGAAAGAAATTCTTTGCTCTAATTTTACTGCCGTGGCAGTCTCAATTCCCATTTTCCAGGCAGAACCAAGTTGCCAGTGTATTTATTCTGCAGTAAATCAGAAGTGCTTCACAATTTCTTTTTGGCTTGTTACCATCCTATAAAGCAAGCAATCGATAAAAGTATTTTCCCAGCATAACATGTGTGGAATGAGGAAAACAAGTATTAACAGTTACCACGTAATTCAGGGTGAAGCCTGGGGGTGGTTATCTCTCTCTTTTTTTTTTTTTTCTTTTTTTTTTTCTCTTTTTTTTTTTTGGCTTTCTAATGCTGCAATCATCGTTGCAACTTCTACACTTGAAGATAGGTACGTGCTTCCATTTTTGTCATATGGGACTTCAGGGAATGATATACCCGAGTGCCCGATCGTTTCTGAATACAAAACGCTAACTATAAAATGAGAGGGAAATGAGCAGGTGTAGTATTCTCTAACTTTCATATAATCAAAATCCACTACCAGCTATAATTCTCTGCTCTGAAGAACAGGGAATAGTCACTTTTCTATTGTTACTACTGCCTTGTTTAGCTGTGCTGGGTATGGCATTTCGTTGTGACTCTGCATAGCCTCTAGCATTAGAAGCAATAATACGACTCCGTTATACTTCTTTAAATTAGCATATTGATTATCAGAAATAAGAAACAGCTAATTGTGCTTCTGTATCTCTGCTTTACAGTAATGGATAAAACCAGGGAGGAACGGTTTTGGAGAGTTTTTGGAAGAACTGCAGACTTTGTAAGATGACTTGCTGCTTTGAATGTGCCCCGAGCCTGCACCGTTTCCTTTTTTTGTCATCTCTTCAGAAGTGAAGAGCGTCCCAAGGTACAAGTGATACCCCAGGTGAGATGAAAGGTCTCTTGTAAGAGTATATACATTGAGCCATCACAGAGACTCAAAATAAGATTTAGATAAAACCCCCCCACATATTAAAAGTAGAAAACCTTAGTGCTTGTCCTCACCTGTGTTGTGTTACTCTGGTCACGTCCTTTTTGCAGCACTGTGGGGGCTTAAAGCACAGATCTGGTGTGATACTTTAATACTAATAATACGATACTGGTGTGATGCTTTAAAAGAAGGCAAGTATAGAAAAAAAAAAAAAGCAGGCAACAGCATTGAAGAGTACGTTGTAGTGGGAAGCTGGACACTGAAACGCAATTCAGTGTCTTATAAATGCAATTCAGTGTCTTATAAAGAAGCTCTTAGAGCTGTTTTCAAAAGCTTCAGTTATTTCAGTTAATTCAGAGTTCAGGTTATTTCTGTGCTGAGAAGTTTGAAATTTTCAAAACCAAACGTAGCCAAACTTGATCCTGGTTTGTAGGTTTTGGTGTGTGCAGAGAAAAAAAAGACAATAAAAGGATGCGTGTATAGAATAAAGAATTGCTGAATGTAACCTTCCACTAAAGGCTTTTTTACAAACTTTATTAAGAACAGAATCTATGTGTATAACTAAAGCTGTAGCTTGCTATAAGACATTTCCTTTTGCTTAAGGCAGTGCTGAGAGATGGGGCTGGACATGCAGACCTGCCTTGGTGAGCCTTCTTCACCAGCCGCTGACTAATAGCTTTGACTTAACGGGGTTTTGCTAATGGAGCTCAATACCTGGTCCCCTAACCCGAGGGCATCTTCTCTCATCAGATGCCTTTTCCTTCCATGCAGAACAAAGATGAACAGACAGGGCAGGATTAGCAGAGAGGGGAAGATTATCATTACCCTGTGTGGGTAGAGGCTGGTTGGGAATTGGGGATGCACACCCAGCCAGTGGGGCTAATAGAGTCCACATGGCCAGAGAAGGTACAGTTGCACTGTAGCCTTCTCTTCTCCAGACTAAAAAGACCCAAGTCCCTCAGCCTCTCCTCATCAGAGAGATGCTCCAGGCCCCTCCT
>JAOTQQ010000032.1:19079682-19093073 GCA_026546715.1 Gallinago undulata | reverse complement strand
TTTAGTCTGGAGAAGAGAAGGCTGAGGGGGGATCTGATCAATGCTCATAAATACTTCAAGGGAGGGTGTCAAGAGGATGGGGCAGCAAAAAGGAAAAGTGGAAAGACACTGAACTAAGACCTGTGATTGAGAGACCTTCGTTGGGAAAGTCGGGGGGACACGAGTGCAAAAAGTGGTTTGGTTTTATTTTTTTCCTTAAATAAGTACCTTCATCCTACTGAATGCAGAAAAATGATCCTTACTTTGCACATTACAAAGTGGCATTACAAAACTAAATAGAGAGTTGTACACAGGTTTGCTTACCTCTCCCAAGTCACCATCTGCCGGACCCTCTTTATCCAGAGTGGATGCAATCTAGAAAACAACCAAGATTTAAGTCCCCTTTAATATCAGAGAGGCAGACCTCTCGCTGATCTCTCGGATGGCAAAATTGGCACACGTAGCTTAATAGGCTGCTTGCAGAACATTTAACATGGATCTAAAGCCATTTCCCAGCTTGGTGATGGATTTACTACTAAGCCTCCTGGCACCCCAAGCTCCGATGGAAGCAACAGCTGCTCTATGCCTTTAAACCTTTAATTGTTAACTCAAGGGCCTCAAACCTCACTTAGAGCTGCTGGAAACCACAGTAATAAAAATAGTATCAGAGCACGCAGGACAAAACCCTCTGTCTGCCCTCGTTACAGAAAATGAAGTAGTGAGAATCCTTGTGGAGCAGGGAGCTTGTCAGGGAGCTGTGGTTTCAAGCACAGCACGCGCGTGGCTGTGGGCTAGGATTTTCCAAAGTATGGAGGAGTTAAAGTGCCCAGCTTTTTTTGGCTTTGCAAAGCAAGTCATGACTCCAGATTCGATTAGGGCCCTTAAAAATGCCAATTTAATGTATGGAGTTTAGAATATACGCAGAAAATGTTTTAGCTGAGGACCTAGGAGCCTGAGTTCCCAAACGCTGCTAGTGTTATGTATCACTTCTAGTACTGCAGACTGTATTTTACCCTTGTAGACTGGTTTTCATAAATAGCTGAGCTCGAATTGCTGGAGAAAGTATTCTCTTTCATTTTTAATCATTAGTTTACAATAGAATGGAGAAATCCAGGACCTGACTGGCATATGAGAATCACAGGTTTTAAGACAACAAAAAACAAAATACCATGTTCTTAACAGCATATTCCAAGAAGCTGAAATCTGTGAGCCTTTTTACTTTCCTTACCCTACCAATGACATGAAAAACAAGTTTTGGTTTAGTAAGTTTATCATCTAGATATCAGAGATTTCCAGATGAGCTGTCATGTATTGTTTCTCAGCACTAAAAAAACACAGATTCAACTTCAACATAGAATGCGTTGTTGAGAAACAGCTACATGAAAACATGGCCTTCCAGCTCCCTCCACCTGCTCCTCAAATACTAAAATGATGGGGTAGGGCCAGCATTTCAGGTCACTCGATTCAGCTACACCCATTTACCCAATTTCTCCCCATGCACAGGGCATGTCAAACCCAGAGCAAGAGCAGCAGTGGGCTCTATTCTGGATGAGGCCGCTCCACAGGACCCCTACTAAATTTCAACTGGATTTTCTAATAGATCTCTGCTTTTCAAAAACAGGATTTCCCTTGCTGTGCTTGCCTTTGACTCATGCAACGAAAATTTGGAAGCTGAGGACAAGACTGCTAGCAAAAACATTATTTTTTTCCGTACCCATAGTAAGTTTACCCTGGAGGCCATTTAATTCGTAACCATAATGACATCTTTATGGAGCCACTCTTTGAAAACAAAACATTAAGTTTGATACAATGAAAACGAGTCAAACATTCAAATCCACTGAATCAGAGCTGATGAAAACTAGACAGTTCCTGGGTACAGCACTGAAAAAGCAACAAAGAGCCAAAACACACTGCAGTTATCCCCCTTTAACACTAAGAATTTTCTTCCAATTTGGAAAAAAAAAGTACACTTACTATGTGCAAGTTGCTTCCTGGTAATCAAAAAAAATATTAAGTGTTCCACACACAAAAAAGGACTACTCTAGGTTTTCCAAGGTAGTTAATGAAATGCTGAAGACTGCTTACATGTTCTTCAACAAGAAAGCCTAAAACCAGACCAGATTCCATGATGCTAAAGTAGAAGGATGTCACTTAACAAAACCACATGAATTGCTTGAATGAACGAATTTCAAAGCTTCTTGATGGGTGAGAACTTCAGATCAACAGTGGACAGTCAGATGTTTCTAAAGTCTGTTGCCTGCTTTGAAATCATCATTGAACATGAGCATTGCAAGATGACATAGCTAAAAAAATGCAAAGCAAACTGCGTGCTGTAAGAATTCTGAAGTTACTCACGAGTTGTTTATCTAGATAAAATGTAAAAGGGCAGATGGAACAAAGGAATTCCTTAAATAACACAACTATTCAAGTCAGCCATACTTGACCAGAGGCTCTGGCACCGTGAGTATCAGCTGTATCACGGCTATTAGGAGAGCTGCAGCACTGACTTAATACTATCTGCTGGGAAACACACCTAAAATAATGTATAAAAATATTTATTGTATTGAATAGCCTGTGATACCAGTAATTACCTCTTTAGTCCAACAGGTAAATGAGTGCTTCAACCATACATGGCATCATCAACACCTTAGGCTGTACTCTGTGGGTACATCCATCAGTAAAGCATTTCACACAAGCACAGCTTCCAGGCACATTTACCTTCTCCCGTAGATCTTCTTTCCTGTATCCCAAGAGCTCAAGGAATTTAACCCGTGAATCTTCTTCAAAGTTCACCTTTAAAAAAGTGAAAGTTAAACAATATATTGCAATTGACAATTTCTCATTTTCTCCCTCACTGGCTTTTTACTTGACCGGCACAAATTACCCAGGGAGAGGCAGTGACTGTGTAATAAAGAGAAGTGGAAAGGTCTTTGGTGACTTGGGCACCTGAGCAGGTAGGCAAGGCTTCAAATCTGCTTCACTTGGAAACCTCTAAATGTTCATAGTGAGCAGTGAAATGCACATCTAAAGCTGTCCCAGAGCTTTATCCCTTCTCACCAGCTCTCTGTAGTGATGAGGATGACAAAAAACACAAGATACCTTCCCCTGAGCATCAGCTTTCTGCCATGGTTTCTCACAAACCCCAAAAATGCCACTGCCCCTGAGGATGCTCTCTCTTCTGATGGACCACCTCCAAGAACAAGGCTTATGGGCACCATTCCCACACCTTACACTTTTGGTCCCCGGCATCTCTTCTGCTCTAACACCATAACGGGCAGAAGGAACCACTCCTGCCCTGGCTTCCCATGTCAGTAGGAAACTCCCAAACTGCTGTCATCCTGTTACCTTTAAGAAGGCCCACACGTTTTTCTCGAAGTCGGCCTGGGCCATGTTGATTTTCTTCTGGCAGTAGCTGACAAAGCCTTCAGATTGCACAGCCTCCTGCAGTTGGTTTGAGCGGGCGAGGAACTCTTTCTCCGTAACGACCTGGCTTACGTAGACATGGTGCTGCTGCTGCTGCTCGATGCCTGGCTGCTGCTGAGACTTGGCATTCTCAAATGTAACCAGCTTGCCTCCAAACTGGAATTGAAGCACACATGCAGGATGTAAATATACACTGAAGTGTATAAGAAAAGGTATTTGCATACACGTATGTATGCACATGATTTTATATAGTGTATATATCCTTATTGTGCAGATAAACACTCCTGACATCAACTCATTGATTTATTTTTTTTTTCACCACTCCATATTTCTTTGCGTATAAGGAGCTTGACGGATAGTTAGGATTTATGAGCACAGCTACTCCTCTGCCTGTTTTTCCTCAGGAAAAAGGCTGACTAGAAGCTGAGAACTGGAGTGTGGGCCTATAGAACGGCCAGCATATGTGAAGTATCTCACAATATTGCAATGCAGTTACCAAAGAAACCTATGCATCATTAAATAAATGCTCAAGCGCGACGTCTGCCCTGCTCTTGGCAGGCTGACTACCAGTTAAACGCCTACTGAGAGATGGGGAGTAAGCTGCATCATCATTTGGAGAGAAGTAAAATCAACAGAAGAAAAAAAAAAATATTAGAAGGTGCTTATAAATATTATTTCGTTCTATAGCTGAAAGTTAATTTACATAGGCCAGTCCGATAAATGGCAAAGTCAGCATTACAAAAAGCCTAGTCAAGAAAAAGACTGACAGCTGGCTCCTGGTAAACCAACACCATAATAAAATGATGCATCAGTCAGCAGCCAAGCAAAAAATCACTTCTCTTTGATTAAATTGCATTTAATTTGCGCATCAGATCATGAATACGCAGATACACGATCCTGAAAACCAAGTAGTATTTTGACAAAAAAATAATAATAATCAATTTCAAGTGGATAATCTTTGGGAGATCCCTAAGAAATGGCCCATTGGTCTAGAAAACAAGCCAAAGGAGGAGCCAAAGAGCAGACCACTCCTCTCTCACAAAACACAAGGCTTTACCACCCTCTCACCTGGTTCCTCTGCAAATCATAGAATAGGATCATAGAATCATTCAGGTTGGAAAAGACCCTTGGGATCATCAAGTCCAACCATCAACCCTACTCTACAAAGTTCTCCCCTGCACCATTATCCCCCAACACCACATCTAAATGACTCTTCAACACGTCCAGGGATGGGGACTCAACCCCCTCCCTGGGCAGCCTGTTCCAGTCTCTGACCACTCTTGCTGGGAAGAATTGTTTCCTAATGTTCAGTCTAACCCTACCCTGTTGCAGCTTAAAGCCATTCCCTCTCGTTCTGTCACTAATTAGTGACCTGGGAGAAGAGACCAGCACCAACCTCTCTACAGTGTCCTTTTCAAGTAGTTGTAGAGAGTGATGAGGTCTCCCCTCAGCTTCCTCTTCCTCAAACTAAACAGTCCCACCTCCTTCAATTGCTCTTCATAAGGTTTCTTCTCCAGGCCCTTCACCAGCTTCCTTGCCTCCTCTGCACCCACTCCAGCACCTCCAGATCTCTCTTGGATTGAGGTGCCCAGAACTGGACACAACACTTCAGGTTTGGCCTCCCCAGTGCTGAGTACAGGGGGACAATCACTTCCAGACTTCTGGTGGCCACACTACTTCTAATCCAAGCCAGGATGCCCTTGGCTTTCTTGGCCACCTGGGCACACTGCTGGCTCATATTCAGCCACTTGTCAATGAGAACCCCCAGGGCCTTTTCCACCAGGCAGCTCCAGCCAGACTGCCCCAGGCCTGTAGCACTGCATGGGGTTGGTGTGACCCAAGTGCAGGACCTGGCACTTGGCCTTGTTGAAGCTCCTACCATCAACATTGGCCCATCCATCCAATCTACCCAAGTCTCTCCAGATCAGAGTACTGGTTGGTTTCATTAGTGTGTCTAACCCTAGACTATTCCAGTTCAAGTCTTTGGTAAATGCTGTGATACTAATCCTAAAGCTTTGAACATTCAACACAGTTGAAAATTGCTGGCTGAGAAATGGGAATAAGCCTACTTACCAAAATCCAAAATCTGTCTGGATGGAATTTCTATCAGAAGGCAAGAGTTGAAAACCTGATTAGGCCAAAACCCTAAAAATTATGTTAATTCCAGAAACGCTTCTGGCAATTTCTTTTTCTCTTATGGCCCTGCCTACGGCCAGGACTGGAACTTGTTTGTACTACAAGAAAGTTTGAAAGAGAAGACCATTTCTGTGTTGCCTGGACAGCCTGTGAAGCAGACTGCTCTCCCTTATGAATTCACTGAATTTCACTGAATTATTTTTAGAGTTGGAAGGGACCATAGAGGTCATCTAGTCCAACTAGATTGATATTCACTAATATCAGGTTTGTTTTAGGGCTAAATCACAACTTTGGAGCTTCAGGTGATTCTGTTTTCAGACTGGGCTTCGTCTGGGCCTATTTCTAGCGGCTGTAGATTCCCTTTACCTTTATGTCAAACGCATCAATCCTGCAGTTCTTGAAGAGAAGCTACAAGGGCTGCTTATTCACTTGTCTGAGCTGAGACCTGCAGAGGTTGGGTCATCTGCTCGCTGACTGATGCCTTAAATACTCTTCCTGCCTCTGGGGTTTGCTTACAGTTGATCATGGTCAAAAAGAACTACAGCAACTTCTTCTCAAAGTTAAGGCTCAAGAGTATTTACTTCTGTTTTATTTACTACACCCCCACCTATGGAGGAGCTGTGCTGTTGGGAGGTGGAAAACGCTTCCCCCTTTAGATAACTACTTAGAAGGCAGTGTGTTTTTTAGGGAATTTGCAGGATCCTTTAGCTTACAAGACTCTTGTCACAGTGCTTCAGTACCCTGCGGCATAAGATTAGCAATGAATCCTCATCAAAGGTGAGGAAAAAACAGAGCTTGTTGGACAGGACTGAAGGTTGGCATCACCTCTAATTGGCCTTAATACATAAGAATGTGCCCTGGTGCTTTGCAGCTGGTCATTCTGGGCTCCCAGGTTCAAGAAGGACAGAGAACTACTGGAGAGGGGACAGCAGAGGGCTACAAAGATGATGAGGAGCCTGGAGCATCTCTCTTAGGAAGAGAGGCTGAGGGACTTGGATCTTTTTTGTCTGGAGAAGAGAAGGCTGAGGGGGGATCTGATGATGCTTAGAAATACTTAAAGGGGGATGGGGAGGTCTTTTTTCAGTGGTGCTCAGGGATAAGACAAGAGGAAATGGGCACAAACTTGAATGTAAGAAGTTCCACCTAAAGATGAGGAAGAAGTTCTTCACTTTGAGGGTGGCAGAGCCCTGGCAGAGGCTGCCCAGGGAGGTGGTGGAGTCTCCTTCTCTGGAGACATTCCAAACCCACCTGGACATGTTCCTGTGGGACCTGCTCTGGGTGGCCCTGCTTTGGCAGGGGGTTGGACTAAATGATCTCCAGAGGTCCCTTCCCCATGTGACTCTGTGATTCAACATTGCACTGCTGTGGATCTGCCAGGATACCTCTGTCTTCATTTTGCCCTTGACTTCACCTGAAAGATAGGGTTAAGTCTTAGGGTATGGTTCGTGTTCGTAGCAGCTTGCTACTGGTCTCTCTTGAGGTAGGTTTTGGGGCTGTGAGGCTCTCACCTACAGAATTAATGCTTGCTTTCTTTTATGGACTACTCAGCCTCTTAAGAAGGAACTTACGTGATGGCAAGAAATAAAGCAGACACACATTTCTGTTCACCCCGAGCTAAAAGCAAAGCTGTGTAAGAAAATTACTGTTTTGTTCAGATGGGTTTGTAATCTACCACCTTCCTTACTGAGTTTGCCTTCAAATTTCAGAGATATTGTTTTTTACTGAGTCAGTTAAATTTAGGCTCTGCGGGAACTCTTCTGAGTAAAAGAAAGCTTGATCATTCCCAGGAAGCAAAGACAGCAGAGCTAGATTGCTCTCAGTCTCACCACCAGTGAAAGGGCAAAAGGCAGTGGCCACGGACAGAAGAACGAGTCAATCTGTTCTAACACAAGAAATCTTTCTCCTGTGAAGGTAGCCTGGTAGGATCAGGGGCTGTGAAATCTCCAGATTCAAAACCTAGATCCAGAACCTGGTCCTGGATAGTCTTTTCTAGCCCACCTGTGCTGACCAGGGCATTGGACCAGATGATCTCCAGAGGTCTCTTCCAACTCAGTCCCCCTGTTTTTGCTGCAACCTCCCCCTCCGTAAGCATCTCTGTGAGGCAGAAAGCTGATCATTTCCCTACAGTAGGGTAAAGGAAAGCTTTGTTCAGCCGTGCAAGGAAAGAAAGACTCAGGAGTGCTGCTCTTTTTGCAGAAACTCGTAATAATGAATTTCCTGTTCTAGCCTATAAAATGTGTGGAGGAATTCTAGGCTTTATAGTATTCCCTTTAAAAATAGGCTGACTTGGTTATTTTCTGCACCTGCATGGAAAAGGTCTATCAAACGCTGTTGGGATCTGCCACGGCCTGATTCATGATGCATTTATTTGGTCTTCAGTTTTAAACCTGCGTGTTTTCAGTGTCTTCTTACACTCGCAGTCCTGTTAAAATATATGTATAAAAGCAGGTGCACCACTTGATTTGAGAGAAGTGTTATATATGCACAACTCTGAAATGGCAGCCTCAGCCTAAAATCTATGGGCTGCCTTAAGAGAAGGCTGACACCCTTTATATAACACGTATAATATGTATAAAATTAATGTAATTTACAGAGGGGAAAGCCAGACTATTTCAGGGATGCTTTGGGTTACTTTTACAGACTATTCATTGTATCTTTTCACTTGTAAAGCCATATGCCCTATGGTCGAGAAATCTGCTGGAGGGAGAAGGAAAAATGATGTAAAATAGCTTTCTGGGACATGAAAATTCGAGGTCTGCTATTTTGGAACATACTAATGCTAAAATTAAGTGTTGATAGTCGCAGCACTGGTAGAAACCTTTCCAGTTCCAGGAGACCACATCTCCCTCTGAGCCTTTGCAGGAACATAAGACCTGTCCTTCAGGTGACCTTCACGCATCCTATGAATGAGTGTTGTGGGATGTACAAGGTTTAAGCTGAGACATGGAGCAACTCGGGGAAGGGAGAGGGGGCTCCACATACAACGTTTTGAGGGGAAAAAACCCTAGTGTTTGGGAAGCTCAGTGGGCAGACTCTAAGCCAGCAGAGTCACGGTGCAACACTTGCAGCAGAATTGTGTTTTCTAAATATAAATTCTATAAATTTCTCCTGCAAACAATTTGACTGGCATCTATGGTAAAAATATAACCATCTCAGCAAAGCCTGCTGCGGAATTGATGTCTTTTTACCTGAAAATTCCCCTAATGGAGTTAAAATTCCCTTAATGCTGGCTCGCGACTTGTTTAACTTGACGTACCACTAGGCTCTAACTCTGGGGGGTGTGCATAAAGTTGGCATTAATGGGTGGTTTTCCTTTCTTTGCAGCATGTGTAGCTATTATGTCACTTCTTTATCAATGCTAGCAGAAGATTGTGTGTTGTGACAGTGATTTTTTTTTTTTTTTTATGCTGTTGCAGATGGATGGAGGAGCCTTAGCTTAGTGCCTTACAGGAGCAACAAGAACAGTCTACGTGTCGTTTTACTGTGGAATGAACTTGAAAATACATTGGAATACCATTAACCTCATTCTAATCGTCAGCTGGTACGTACCACTGTTGTATTATAGTATAATAGTGACATTCCCACATCCTATAGAGAGTTTTCCTTCCGTCCTGCTTGGCTTTGGAAACAGTATTGGGAGAGAAATGAATGTTTCTAAGAGTCCACAATGGTGTGTCTGCGATGTGAAAGACTCATGCTGCCTATAATGGCAAGGTAGGGGTCTTTGTGCTTTTTGAAATAAGTGTGAAGAACAAAAATAATGAAAGGTGATGTTTTATATCTGTAATGCTACTCCAAGTGAGGTGGAGTGGAGGTTAAGGTTTGGCTTTGAGTATATTTTTAATGAACTCGGTAAATTAATGCAATAAACAAGTGTAAATAATTAATTTAACATACATTCTGTTGGGGACCAAACTATCTGTAAGAATTTTAGTGTCTGAAGGTTGGAGTTTCTTCGCGTGGCTCAAGAAAGCCTTTGCCTTTAGAGAACACTCATGGGGTTGTCATTCTCTATATTAATGCCTCCTGCTACGAGTTCTGCTTTGGCAGAGAACTTGGAATAAATATTATGTGCTACAGTGTCTGACTATGGCCAGGTTCAACTAAAGGTGCTGTGGCAGCACTGGCACACAATTATCTGTTTCTCTGAGTTCGTTTTGGAGCTACAAAATGGTGTTAATAAGCTTGTTGCCTTTGGGATTAAATTGGTATGTCGAAGTTGAATATTTGGGAACATTTTTGGTAGCCAGCTGCAAGATATATTATGATGTAAAAAGCTCTCTTAAGCTGCTTAGTTTTCAGAAGTCAGTAGACACCTTTTTTTTTGGGAAATGGATGACCTTTACTTTTCTTAGGAAAGCAGCAGAAAAAGTGTCACAAACCTGACCTTAAGCAGTGGGAGAGTTATGTGTACACAACCAAGTTACCACAACTTCCAAGGGAAAACCTTGTGGGATGGTTTATAAAGAGTTTTGTTTGGTTTTTCTTTTTTTTTTTTTTTTTTAAGAGATAAACTCAGGACGGATAGAATTCTGTTTTGAAATAAGCAGGGGCTGGTATCTTCAGAAAAATTCAATCCCTAATTGTGAATAACTTAAGCAGTGATTTTGAATTCTAAACAGCAAGCGTGCTTGTGAGGAGATTGACTTCATGACCCAAGGCAGCTGGAACAAAATGCGAGTTAGGAGGCAGGAGGAGAGAGGAACTGAGATTCTGAGCAACCAGCTGTGTGTATATTCACTGGTGGTTTATTTGTTATAGCTACCTCGCTCTGTTAGCAATGGTCATAAAGGTATCTTGTGTAAAGTTTTCAGAGCCACAGATGGTCAGAGGAAACGTGAGGCTGATGAAGGTCTAGACTTGTGCAGAAGCTGCCCACGAAAGCCAATTGCAGCAAGCCTCATGCTGTCTTTTGAAGCGTGTTATCTGAAATTAGTCTTCTGAAAGTCAACATTAAATATTCATAGCTCCATAAAATAAGACTGAAAGCGAAATTGGATCCCAGCTGTTGCAGCTGTTCCGTGGATGCCTGAAGCCTGCAGGGTACCTTCTTTTCGCTTGGGTAGCTGTAGCTGTCAGGAATCCTTGCTGCTCTTTCTGCATGACTCTCATGGGGGTCATGCTTCATGTTTAGGTCTCTACAGAAGACCAGAGAATACCAGAGGAGGTATTTAAGAAACATGTGCATATGGTAGGACTTGATGATCTCAAAGGTCCCTTCCAACCATGAAGATTCTGAGTATTCCGAGTGGTTTTCTTCAAAACTGGGAACAGTGAAGCGTCTTTAAATCTGGACTTTGATATGTTTTACCCTTTGGAATATATTTAGTGCTGGTTTCATACCAGCAACAGCACAAGCCTCTCAAAGCAGGAATAAGAAAACCCACAGGGAAAATCTAAAGCGGGGTCTCGTGTATTGTTCCTGAATTTCCATCCAGAAAATCAGGCTATTGATTTTGAACTGCCTAGCAGTGTGGATTTCTAAGCTTGCTTGAAGACATGCTCTTCTGTCAGAGAGCTACAAAGACAACTTACTGTGCAGCAAGAGTTTTCTGTGACCTAAGTCATCAGTCTTTAGTCTCAGAAACTAAAACTTTGAGAAGACCCATTCCTTTCTACTACAGTTCCTATGGAAGTGTTGATTCTAAAATTTAGGTGAGTAAGGACTGAGAGGCATTTTCATATTAAGTTCATCACCCAGTAGGGTGAAGCCTAGGGCCAGTAGGGTGCCCTTTTAGAGAGGCTTGTGCCAGACACAGGGTACCCTACTGGCCCTAGGCTTCACCCTACTGTGGGCAATACAGCCAGAGCTTGTCTGAAGGAATAGGTGAGACAACAAAGAAAGAAGGTTCTTCACTGCTTCTGTCAAGTAATTCTTCCCAAGCTGCTGTTATGGAACTCCTTTGGATTTCTGGGTTTCCCATTAGAAGACAGGGTTAGTATCTTCTGCGTCAGCCCTCTCCTGGAGTTGAGGTGGGACAATTAAGAAACCAGTGAGCTAGGGTTCAGTGGTGCAGAGCACACGGGCAGCTGCCTACACGGAGTGAGAGAAAATAAACACGGCTTGTGTTGACAAACCAAACACGTGCAGGTGCTCTAGAATTCATGGTGTCACAGGTGATGGATTTCAAGAGGATGGAGAGGACTGCTAACAGTAGGAGGAGGCTAAAAATGCTAAAGGAGAGATCAATGTGTGTAAATGCTCACTTTACTCTCCCTGTTCAGTATTGTTAAAGAGATTGCAATAATCTTCATTTGATTTTAAATAAGGATTAGGGATTCTTCTTCTTTTTTTTTTTTCTTTTTTTAACATTCCTGCACTGGTGAAAGATTTGAAGTGATCCATCTGACCAGTGAGGCCAGGGTTTTAGACCCATTTTTCCAGACAGGGGGCATGATTGACTTGTTGTTTGGTTGCCCTTAGACCACTGTGCTTATGGGTTGGGACTGGTAGCTTTAACAAAGGAGCCAACTAGTGATAAATTATGAAGAGGAGGGTGTAAAAGGGCTGAGAAATAAAACTAAAGAACAGTTGCAGTGTTCGACTTAACACTGCAACAATGAGGTACACCTTTCCAGCTGGAAGTTCCTTTTTTGTGTGTTTTAGTGAGTTGTTTTTTCTATTTCTTTCAACGGAGAGCTAAGCCGTCCCCTCTAGCATCTCTTCTCCAGAGGCCTTCCCATTAGGAAAACTTATTTATGCAAAGTCATTGCTTCTGAAACTGGGAATTCTATGTTCCCATCAATATTCATGTTTCTCGTGTGTGTCTGTGTATATATAAGAAGCAAGTAAATGTTCCCTTTATACCGTTGCTTTTAATTGTTGCCCGTTCATGCTTTTGAGTGCTCTAGGTTTAAGTAGTTGAATGACCTGGTGTTCCTCAAGGTCTGTTAAAGGGCCTTAACACAAAATACTGCTCCTTCACAGCACTTTACCAGTGAACCTGAGAGATACATACATAAAAAAAAAAAAAAATTAAAAAATACTTGATAAATGAGGCGAGTGCACTTCATAATGTGACATGCTCTCCCAGGAACGTGTTTCCAGTCTTAGGAAGTTGTGCTGATTTAAGAGTTTGGCATCTGTAGTACTAGATTGATTCTGAGGTTATAAAATCCACAAATTTGGCTTAATCCAGGCCCAGCTCTCTAACACACCTGAACGAGGGGCCGTTAGGTCTATAGGTTGTGGCTTGTATGGTTGGCGTGTGTCAGAACGGATGGTTGGCTGACTGAGGTGGGGCAACCAACCTGCTCAGGAAAGGATGGAGTATGATCTTACTCAAATGATGGAGCTGCTAGGAAGACAAAAAAAGAACTCGTTGTTCAAGTTTGTGGTGGTAGTACATTTATTAGTTTTATGTTTCAAACGCTTTGAATTCCCTCGCTCCTCTTCATAATTTATCATTGGTTCGCTCCTTGGTTAAAACGAATAGAAGCTGTTTGGTTTGAAATGCCTTCATTAATTAACCACTTTCAGTTATTCTGAGCTTCTTGCATGAAGTTCAGTCAGCTGAATGCCCAGCAAAATCAAGGGAAAGTTAATTCATGAGTAAGGCTTACTTTCTGAGCAGTTACTGCAAGTGGACTGAATAGCACGTGTAAGGGTGTCGTGGTCTGTCCTTAAGTAAAATAGCAGTGGGGAAAGTATTTATGGGCATGACCTGAGGGTTTTGTTGTTCAATTACTTCTGTATTCCAAGTTATTTCTATTCATAGAATCATAGAATCATTTGGGTTGGAAAGGGACCTTAAAGATCATCAAGTTCCAACCCTTCTGCCATGGGCAGGGACACCTCCCACCAGACCAGGTTGCTCCAAGCCCCATCCAGCCTGGCCTTGAACCCCTCCAGG
>JAOTQQ010000032.1:19047853-19063896 GCA_026546715.1 Gallinago undulata | reverse complement strand
GGTGACCTTGGTTGTTACAGCAATAAGTACAAGCCAGAGCCTCTCTGCTCACCATTCCTTGGCATGGAGCACAAACATTGATCTGATCACTCTGAGGATGAGCAGTTTTCTGCACAATATGCCATTAATTTCAAAGAGTTAGAAGAAGCTGAGCTAAAATGTGAAATTACTAAACAAAAGGTTGGTTCTGTTTTACTTCGAAGCAGGACACATTATTATGAAATACACTTTTTATTTTCAAGAATGGTCTTTTACCTGCGCTGCTCTTGCCATGACACAAGCAGTAGAGAACCTGATCTGAAAAGTAAGATCAGAAAGTCTGCATTGTGCACTGAATTGTTTAATCCATTTTAGAGTACGGGCAGTATTATTGTGTAGAGCAGTATCTTAGCACGCTGCACAGAGCGCATGGCTTGTCTTTACAATTTCTGTTGTAAGCATTTCGCTTATTTGTATGTTGTCACAGGGTGGCATGTGGATAAGAAGGCAATATACTCTAAGAAGGCAATTTTGAAATGTTTCCTATTTCAAAAAATCCAAAAAGCAGTAAACTGAAATAGTCTTTACTGAAAAATCACGGTCACTTTTCTATTGGGTTTTAAAGTTGACTTTTCTGTGTACCTCTAGCAAAAAAAAAAAAATAATGCATCACCTCTGTTGATGAGGTGGCTGTAGCATTCTGGAGGAATTCTAAGCTGCTATATTATATAAATGAGTAATATCTTGCAACAATTGACTTTGACAGTCTTACACTGTTTTAAGTGTAATCATTATAATCATCTAATATTTTTACACGTCCTTTCAACACTTAAAGCATAAGCTTCTATTTTGTCACCATTAATCTAGGGCTACTCTTTCAGGATGCGGTCTCTTTCCAGCATGAAGGCAATTTTCCCCCAAATAATTTCGGTCTCGTAAAATGCTAAAAGTGAGATAGTTGCAGATTTAATAAGAGGGGCATTTCTTAGTTCATGAGGACATTTGCACTGGTTTGGCCAACAAGATTCTCATTATAACAATTTCCAGATAGAAAAAAAGCTGAATGCTGAAGCTCAGCTTTAATTAAGTCTGCTATCTCCAGCTTAGCTTCTTTAAAAGGCTTAGACAATAAAATACTGCATAATTAAAGGGATACTAATGACTAGGAGGTATAACAAAGAACCACATCTGATTTCTTTGAATCACAAAAGGTTTGGATTTCTTTGGTGGACTTTAACATCTCAGCTCTGGTGGCTCAGTTCACCCAGTTGAAGAAATAGATGGTTGTAACGCTCCTGAACAAGTTGTTAGTGAAAAATAGTTCACAGCAACTTTACAAGATTTATTATTTTTCTAGGTATTTCCACAGAGGAAAAACATTACAGTGTGATGGCTGCGGATGAACTCTTTGGAAGATCAGTACTTTGGCTGCTGCGAAGACAATTACAGCCATCATAGGTCTGGTCAGACATACTAGCTTTGCTTGGTCGGGTATGGGTACTGGTACTGGTACAGTACACCAGTAACGTACTGGTGTTTTTTAAAACAAGCAAGAAACCCGACTAGAACTAGTCTCTCAGACCTGTTGCCTGAGTTAGCTGAGCAAACACTGGAGGTTACCTTAGTTTGCCACATTTAGGCTATTTCTGTGAGCAAAGAGGTGCTGGATTTAGAAAATGAGGAGCACTGACGTTGTGGATATGTTATATACATCTCCTTAACGGTGTTTTTGTTGAAGTGTGACAGAATTTGAAGGGCCTTTTACCAGTACTGCTATCTTCTATGACAGAGTTACATGAAGAATAGTATTCATGATATTTTAAAACTGGAAATTTGTTAATGTTCTGTGACCATGCAGATTTGGGTAATTTTTTACCAGAACCTACAGTTAAAATTTAGACATCATAATCTAGACAGAACTTCTGGAAGCACACATGGAAGTTTTCCTTCTAAGTGGTTGCCAGGAAAACCTCAAGAAGAGTGGAAAGACACCTTGCTGAGTCTAGGACAGTGTTTCACAGATGGGTGTTCCTCATTTCCCACCACCACAGCAGATAAAATATTCTCCACAAAAATTTTCATGCCAGTCTTGTCTGTGCTTTCTTCACCAATGAAGAAGCTAAAGATGATGTTAAGGAAAATGCTGAATGGAAGGTATGAACAGTCCACAGCGAGAGATCTTTTCAAAACATCAGAGTAGGGATGGCTTTTGGGTAGGTAACTGGCCTTCTACCTTTTTGTATAAATAGTGAAGTTTTAGGAGGTTTTCAGAGGGCTGGGAAGCACTGAATTTCCATGAATTAGAGCATGTTGAACCAAACCAAAGCACGCTCAAGATTTATTGAAGAGAGCAAGCTCAGAAAACAAGGGCATTTTTTTTTTTCTTTTAACATACATGAAAAGTAAAAATTGCTATAAATTGTCTGGAACGAATTCTATGGGTATAGCATGGAAAACACTGTATTGTATTTTTCCATCAAATTATAAGGAACATATCTTTGTGTTGGTGCTCAGAATGTATTATTGTATTCTTAGAAAAAATTTCCCAAGGGCAAGCCACACTTTGAAAAAGAAGCTGGGCAAGGGAGATGAAACAAAGATGCTATTGTAGTACAGGAGTTCATTGAGAAAAGGGAGAACATCACCATCAAGAGAAGTTCAGCAGCATGGATTCAGCCTTTTTCTTAGTTTTCCATTCTCTTGGCAGTGAAATAACTGTAGTAGTTATTTAAATCTGTACTATGTCTTCCCTCATGTCCTGAGGAAATTGGAGGAGGGTAAGAAACAGAGAGGGATAGTCCAGGGGAAAATAAACCATGGGACAGCACAGAGGGAAGACACTGTCTACTTAATTTCACCCTACTACAGATGGCTGAGGGCTGTAGAGTTTGGACTTATGGTTTGCACAATTGAAATAATTGTCAAAGTTGTTGATGCTTGACAGCTGGATGTTAGCTCGTGGTGACCTGTCCCAGTGAGGTAAACAGCTGGATTTGCTTGGGATTTTCCAACAGGTTTCCAACAGAAATGCCAGGTGAGTGTTGGAAACGCTCATAGCTCGGGGCTATGAAATGGTCACTTCAGCATCCAGGGTTGCTTGATGTTTGGACTTGGTCAAATGTTTAGTTTGGCCACTTGTGGGGATAGCCCAAGTAGAAAATAACTGCATTACAGATAACAATTACTATTGGCTCCAGCGCACCTGATCATCGAGGCACAAGCTTTTGCTTAGGTCCATTTCACTGCCTGTCCTTGCCTGATCACTGGCTTTACTTCGTGAGGCAGAAATAGCATAATACTTCTAGAAGGGCGATGTTACAAGAAGTTTTGGGCAAACTGGAAGCAGGAGTTGTGTGAAAAAAGGCAGGAGCTGACAGCCTTGAATACTCCAGGTCGGCCTGTGAATGTTTGGTTTGGCAGAGAAAGGGTGACAAGAGTTGGGCAATCTCAAGCCTTGGAAGAAACGGTGTCATTTCTGTAGAAGGATGCAACAGTGTAGTTTTTCTTCCTACATTTGAAGAATAGCATAATCCTACCATTCGGCTTCCCTTTCTGGCTAAAAATACTAGCACGAGCATAGGCCAGTGTGTGGTGCTGCCCCAGGTGATGCCATCCATTACCACATGGAGACATTGGCATGGGCTGCCCAGGGAGGTGGTTGAGGCACCATCCCTGGAGGTGTTCAAGAGACGAGTTGACATGGTGCTCGGTGATATGG
Source organism: Gallinago undulata (assembly GCA_026546715.1). Classification (NCBI taxonomy): domain Eukaryota; kingdom Metazoa; phylum Chordata; class Aves; order Charadriiformes; family Scolopacidae; genus Gallinago; species Gallinago undulata. The sequence continues at coordinate 19,060,199 of JAOTQQ010000032.1, read as the reverse complement.
ATTAGTGTTGGGTGGTGTTTTGTGTGGTGTGAATGCGGTGGTGTGGTTTTTTGTTTGTTTGTTTGTTTTTATTGGTTGGACTAGATGATCTTAAAAGGTCCCTTCCAACCTAGGTGATTCTGTGATCCTGTTAGTCGCGCTTTAATGTTTCTTTTTCAGAGTGGGAGATAGGCACGATGCTTTTTCTTTGTTTGCCTAAAAGAGCTGTGTATTCATGGGTGGACTGCGACTGCATTTAATGCTGAAGGACTTGGTGCCTTAACATCTGAAGTTAAGATTGGTTTAGGAAATTCTGACGTTTAAGTTTGGGACCACCTGATCAGCTATAATGGTTTTCCTACAATTTGGGAGACTGTAGGTAGCCGAGTTGTATCAGTGAATTACACCGTTTCCTGGAATTGCTGCTTCTCCAGTGCAGCAAACTTGTGATTTCAGGAGAGAATAGTGGTGTCTAGAGAGAATAACAGAGAGGACTGCAGAGAGGTGTGAAGGAAAAAAACAAACACTAAACTGGTCCTGGTGACATTTTTGAACCATGAGAGTATGGTCCGAGTGCTTTATCATGTCACTAAAAACTCCCTTTTTTTTTTCTAGGTGACTGTTTATATGCCGAATGGAAACAACAAATTTGGCTTTGAAATATTTTTAGAAATCTCTCAGGGTTTTTTGGTCTGATATTACAGTAACGTGTTTTTTTTTTTTTCCTGCTGTTGGCAAACACATCCAAAAAGCACTGAAACCAACAACCCCCAAAGCTCTGGAGTCTTTCCACCCTATTCTTGTCAGTGAAATAAAGATCATTTATTTGCTGGAAAAGCTGCTAAGCAAAAGCCTCCAAAGCAAATCAATTATTCCTAAAAATTCTGGAAAGCAAATGGAATTGGATATAAAGGCACTGCTTATTATTGAATTGTGGGCATCCTGCACATATTAGAAAATCTATTGCAGCTTTTCAGGAGCCACTCTCTTTAAAAGTAAGTTAAATTGTTTATTTTTCCATCCAGGTCATTTCTTTCCTGTCCTTGCATTCTGTTGCAGTTATGACTGGTTGCCCCTCATTCACATCTGCAAATGTGCCGTGCATCATCTGGGACACAAATATTGTGTCCTAAAACTGAATAGCCACTATAAACTAGAGTAAATTACTGCCTCAGGTCTGTAAAGGATATAAATATTTACTCTTTGACAATAATATTCACAAAAGGAGCCACACAAAATTACTGACTTCTCAGCCTGCGCCATCAAGGGACACCTGCAAAGTACTTGCAAAATGAGACTGTGAACTAAAATCCTGTAACAGTACACTCAAAAGTACAGACCCAGTAAGTTTATTTTGGGATCTGTTACAGTTTAAGTGATTAATATAATTACGTTTTACTAAAACCAACTGTGATTCACTTGTATTAGATTTTTGCTTTGCTACTTCATCTTATGAAGCCAAAGCTTATCGTTCACCCTCTCAGTTATTCTCTTTACAATTCCTGTATTTCTTAATCCTGGTGATGACACGTGTTAGCAGTATAATTCATAGAAACATTTCCTGGTACAGATAAAGGTCTTCAGCTGGTATACAACAGCATTTAATCTTTTAACTTCATTGAAGCCATGGTGATGGATAAAGTGATTTAAAATATTTGTAAGAACAGTATTAAAGCAGCGAGAGTGAAATGCAGCTTGGCAGGAGACACACCAGTCCTATCTAGCACCTACGTACCCAACTACGTTCCTGTTCCACAGCAATGGGAGTGCAGAAATAACAGGCGTAATGAGAATAAAAAACAAGGTGGTCAGTGCTAGGTGTACTACAGATGGACCAGACTTGAGTGAAATGCCAGAAGAAATCCTTCCGTGTTCTTCATCTGCACTCACGTGGAGTGTGTCCATACCCACCGAGACCTGCTGTAGAGTAGACGTGGTCACTGCAATGGTGGTGTGAATGGGTAGGAAAGGTGCTATGGTAGGTGAGTGTGTCTGAGCTTCAGGAATAGTCAGAAAGGGCACTTCAGGCTGTACTCTCATTCTCTGTCTTTAAAAATGCTCTAAACATCCCAAAGGCTGAGCTGATGACAGTAGTCTGTAGAGTGAGGTCCTCCCAGATGGTAAGTGATGCTCATGGGAGGTGGCAACGGAACGCCATGATCTTTAAAGCTGAGACCCTTGGTACCACCGGGCGTGACTGGCCCCTTCAAATCACGTTGTGGATTTCAGCAATTTCACATGCTAATGTGCTTTCATCTCTTCGTAAAACTTGCCTGATGGATAGATTTATTTTGGGCCTGCCTGTTTGTGCGTTCTGCACAATTTGGTACAGATTTAACTTGGATCCTTAACTTCCCAATTCCTTATTAATTTTTTCATTCTCTTAATTTTTTGAGGGTGTTTTGGCCACGTACAATGAGTCAGTAGCTTATGGATGTTGCTTGGGTTGAGTGGCTTTGTGTTATAAATGTTGTTTTTCCTCTTTGTCTCTCCCAGTATCAGCGGGGTGGTTGGCTGACAGGTATGATGGTTTAATGAATGCAGTTCATAAGTACAATGCATATGGCTTTGGGGAGGAATTGAGGAGAAGTATCAGCACCATCAAATATTGCCACCAAAGCATCTGTGAAACGGAATGTTTCTGCCTTTAGCTAAACTCTGAAAGGCATTTAATGCACATGACTTAGCAGTTGTAAAAATGGGTCTAGTTTCTCCTCTGGTCTCATGGTGTTCATCTGCAGCAGAAAATACAGAAAAGAAAATCCCATGCCAGAATCTTTGAGAACTTACCATGAGTATCCAACAGTCACCTGATGCATATTAGATTGTTGTTGCTTCCTAATGGAAGCACAACATGTTGGGACATTGCAGCACTAGAGAGTCATTGTCCTGGAGAACTTAATATGAAACAGGTGTGTTAGAAGTGGGGGAGGAAGAAGAAAGACACAGAATAGCAGCATGGGTTGCCCAGATTTGCTTGGCTGGCAGAAACTTGGACTAGAACTCCAATCTCAGGGCCCCTAGCTCATTGGATTTTTGGGGGGCTGCATCCTGTTCTCTGTTTATATCACTCATGACATCTGTCTCATTTCTGAGAGTCGCCAGGTAAGTTGAGAATTAAGTTAAAGGGATGTTATCACTGCAGTATGGATATCCAGAAGGTCCCAGCACTGCAATTACATTTTTGGAAGGGAGAATGTAATAGTAGTGGAGTTTTTAGCATCCAGACTTACTGAAATATTCCAGTTATGGGATTGACTTCCTGCTCTTCTGTACTGTGTGATTGAGGGGGTCTTGGGTGGGCAAGGGGGGGCTTGGATGAAGTAGACCTCAGTAAATATTATCATCACACAGATTCTTTAGTTTTACCTCGAAAAAGTCAAAGAGGTTCACAAAATAAATTAGATGTACTGGAACCTGAGGTTGAGACTTCCTAAGCTGGGGCAGGGGAAGGAGAGTGGTTTATCAGGAAAAAGAGTTAAAAAGCGGAGAAGCTCTTAACTTGTTAGGGCTTGGAACTTTCTGTGCATGGCTTGGTGGGAATGAGGCAGATTATGCTATTCCTCTATCAGCCATTTCTTGCATGGTCTCCTTTTAAGTGGAGAATTTCTGGTTATTTGTTGTTGCCTTGAAGTCTTTCAGAACTGCTTCTCCGTAAATGAATATAAACAGATCTCTAGCAGCAAAGATAGAGTCAGAAGGGACATAATGAGATCGTGGAGATGGTCAGGTGCATAAGAGACCCTGAAGGAAACCTGTTATTGAATGTTGGGAAGCCTGTAATTTCTGTTTGGTATGTCATCTCAAAGCTTTAAAGAATTCTGGTAATGGTGAAGCTAGTAAACTCTGGTAGCCTGTGTCAGATCACCCCCTTGTTTTTTAGCAGAGTTGTAGAGTCTTGAGTGTCGGAATTGTGTACTGACTTAGAAATGCTCCTGTCTACTGAAGATGGAAGGTGGCAGCTTCCCTCATGATCAGGAAAACGGCATGACCTTCCTGGGAGCAGCCGTTGAGGTTCTTAACTCTGGAAAGACCAGGTCCAGCCTTAGTTTCTCCCTTTTTGGATCTGGATGTCTGTCACGGGAGGCTTCTTCCACAGCCCTGAAGAAGCTAGGGAGCAGTGGCTGATTGATTCCCATGCACAGCTTGCCTGTGAGGTGCAGCAGATGATCTGTGCCTTCGTAGTATGTACCACAAAAATGAGAAAAAATTTTAAAAAAAGCAACAAAACCCAACAACACAACCTGTATGCCAGATCCTTTATATATGTAATTAATACAAATTTTGCCAGCTCTGGTTAAATTGCTTGATGAAGTGGTGGGGTCAAAAAATGAGAGGTCTAGATGTCATACATCCTGGATTGTGCTGCATAAAGTAGCAATCTATCTCCACCGTTTTGCCTTGGTGACTTGAAAGCATTACTCTGAGAACTTAATGAAGGGAAGCATTTTTTAATTCTTAAAGTAATAGCCTTAATTCTCTCATTGTTGCAAAAGTGGCCCTTTTCATTTCTGTGGCTGCTTGCCTAGAGGAGGAGGCCACTTTCCATGACATTTTGGTAAAATCTCTGGAATTAAAAACTTTCTGAGTACACGGGTCATCAGACCTACATTAGGTTCTTGGAAAATACTCATAAAACTAAATGAGGCATGTGGAGATGAGTGCAGCAACCTTTGTTGCTATGATTAGGTGTCCAATTATGTTGTTTCGTTTAAATATCTGATCTCATGCAGCTTCCACTCATGGCATCACCTCCACTCGCTGCATCTGTTTTGTGGAATGTTGGGGAAACTGTGACAGGAGCTCAAGGCAGACCGCGGTGGTAAGCAATAATATAGATGCTTTAAAATATTCAGATGGAAATATCCTGTTCCTGTGGGCAGGGTTCTCCTTGGGTAAAGGGTCTCGATGAAGAGAGGAGTATCCCCAGAGGGAGAACGGATGACAATGACATTGCAAGAGAGCAAGTTAAGAGCTAGTTGAAGTGGGTTTCAATCAAAAGATTTTATTAAGCACCTGGAAGGCATAAAATCCATAAGGGAAGTACTCTGAGTCAATGGATGGCCTTGAAAACAGATTGTCTGTGGGGGAAGAATAGACAGATGCTAGACTGTCATTCACGTATGGGACAGCCAAAAGAGCTCCCTATTTGTACGTGATCAAAAGGACATATGCAGAGTGGCAAATGGGGCTTTAGGACTATGAAGGTAAAAGCCTTATTTTGCTGTTAAAATGAAATGGCTCAAGAGCTCTCTAGTATTTTGAAGTAAGTGCCACTGTTTGAGATGGAGGATTGTCTGTCAGTCAAGCCCCAGAATGCATCCAAAAGAACGGAAGAGAAAGGACTTTGGACTGCTGCGTTTTCTTTTAATATTGAATCTGTTGCTAAAACTATCTGTCACTTGAATCCCCCGTTGGGATTTGAAGAGCTTAATTGGGAGATCCTGAAAGCTCCCAAAGCAAATAGTGGAGCAGAGTAAATGTTAAGCAGCTGTCAGTGCTTAAAAATTCAACAGGCTTTCCAGATGAAACGGGGAGCTTTTTTTCAGAGAAAAGGGGGACAAACCGAGTTGGGAAGTGATGATTTAACCGTCTGCCTTGGTAGTGTCCAAACACGAGAAGGGAAGCTGTAGATAACCAAGTCCAAGAGATCCATAATATTGGTGAGGCACTGAACTGTTCTTACCCATTTCTGACCTGGGTGTCTAACTAGATTAACTGAAGAGATATGGCTTAATATGTGGTTGAAAGAAGCCTGGGCATTTAGTGATATCACCAATAAAATCAAATTTTAAACAGAAAAATGAAAGAAAGCACCAGGAGCCTTCAAGAAAGCATTTTCAGTGCTAGGGTAATAAGAATACATTCATAACATTAACAAAAAGCCAGCGGGTCTCCTAGGAGGATTTTGAGGAAATGAACAAATATTGTTCACAGTAGATGCATATCAATACTATTAATACACCTTGATATATTAATCAATGGCACACTGACGAGGTGAGCTATTCAGAAGGACAGGAAAGGATAACCTATCTGGAAATACTTGTTGCAGTAGTAAGATAGGGGATGTTATCAGCCCCTGGTGTAGCCTACGTGCATCTGTCATTGAAGGAAGTGGGGATGGATGTTCCAGGAATGCACTTGAATTATTGCAGTAGAGATTTTGCACACAACATCCTGCAAGTAGATCCTCTGTGGTTTCACCAAAGCTCTTTGCAAATGACTGTGGTTCCCTGGCATACAATATGTTGGTGATAGTAGGTCCAGGTTTCCTTGCAAGTATTGTATATTCACAGCACCTAACCTGTGACAATTGCTATCATGATGATGATTTCATCTAGAAAACACTAGAAAGGATACTTGCACCTGGAAGAATGGCTGTGAAAAGATGAGATTTGCAGGATGTGGGAAATGGTATGCTCAGTTTGTAAAGGCATTATGCAAGTCATGCTAGTAGCAGTCTTGACACAGTAACTTGACTGGATAAATTCAATGCATTTTAGCAGCCCTCTGATGCATTCCTTAAAATAATCTTTCAGTAATATGGGAGAGAGTTGTTCATTTCCATCACCTCACTAATGAAAGCTGACCAAGAAATGCTATCTGCAGGTTTTTACTGCCTTATCCAAGTCCTCAAAACAAAAATTTTTGATTTGTCCCTGGTGACTAAGACAAATGGTTTGTGGACAGACTGTGTAACAATTTGTTCAGTTTTTGCTCTCTTGGCTTTTGTTGTGATCTGGTCACGTTCATCTTCCCTCTGTTTCCCTTTGCATCTTAAACGACGTGGTTCATAGGATGAGGCTCGTCACCCTTCAGCGCTGCGGTCCAACAGGTCGGCACTGCCCTTGGGGAACCTGTGCCAATGTCAAACGTTGGTTCTGTTGGACTCCTCCTTTTCCTCTTCCTCGAGGACCAGTTGTGTTCAATTCCTCATAAAAGTTGTAGGAGACAAACTTCCTCCCCCTCTAGGCTTGTTCTTTACTGGCGCAACGTAAGAGCAGCTGACTCAGAGGGTGATGTTTTGCTGCAGATGTCAGCAGAAGTCATTGCTGGGATAGATTTGGACTTCTTTGTTTGTTTTGTTTTGTTTTTTTAAATGGACACAAATTGTGCCTCATGCAAACTTTACCTGTACACCTGATGTAAAAGCTCTTTGTTACAAGAAAGCATGGGAAGGAGTACAATATCACACTGGGAGGATGTTCTGTGTGGTGTTTTCATATTTCTACTGGGAGATGAGCCCTGACAGTTCAGTGAACGAGTGCCCTCTGGACAGGGCACGCAGACAGCTTAGTAGATGTCGTGAGGATTGTGAAATACAGACACAGTGGCACTTACATAGCTTCATTGTTGAGGGTTTTCTGAATTCTTTACCTATTGACTTAACCGTGTTAAATGCATTAGGCGTGATGAATTTATTCCTGCAGCCAGGTTCACCGTGGGGTTCTGGTTTTTTCCTTGTAAATTTACTGCTACTGTAGGGGATGGATGTTTCTGTTTTTCCATCCAGCCTATTGAGAGTCAATACAAACTGGAGCTCCTGTTTACTGTTGATGAATAATACTCCCTTCCTAGTGACTCCAGAAAATTGCTTGGCCCGTGATGAGATCCTCTTACGGTTTAGATTTTTTTTCTACTACTTAAACTGGTACGTTGCCGATGAAAATGGTGCTGCTCACAGTGTGCATCTATGAGAAGAAGGTGAGACTGTGCATTTAAGCACCAGCTAGCAGGTACACAACTATAACGTTCAGTTTGCATTCTCGTGTATATACATTTTAAGTGTATCACCAAAATAAATCCTGACGTAATATTTTGGGGTTTGCTAATTTCAGCTAGGCTGCTGCAGCTGCTAAATGGACAACTGAGGAGTTTTGTGTAATATATTGCAGAATGCAAGTGTAGATGTTAATATTTGAGGGGAAGAAATCTTCTTTTCCAATGTTAGTGTTCCCAAGAGGGGCAGGCTAAAAAGCTTTTTTCCCGTATGAGTTTTAGCTTCTAGGAAGATCCCCTTTTTCTTAAAATGTATATCAAAAACCCCATTATTTTTCCACAGCACCAAAGTCTAAATGTCCATTGTCAAATTGTGAAGAAAACCCATGCTATCTGTATATTTGAAGTTTTTACTCTTTATATATAAAGGAACAGAAGTAAAATGATTTGTTCTAAACTGTCCTGTGCAAACAAGATCCAGAATTTGCTGGTTTGAGCTTTGACTTATAATAGTAAATCAAGATTCACTGTTGGAATATCTACATTAGCTATTAGAAAGGAAATTTATATTTTTATTCCTTCCTACCTGCTGCCATCCCTCATAGGGATACATAAGCTCTTGTCTGGTGCTTCTGACCAAAGACAGAAGGTCAGTTACCTTCCATCTGTCCTGTGAATCCAAATGGAATTTGGTTTATGGCTGGGAAAGAAGAGTATGTTTATGTATGGGCTAATTCCAAAGTAATCTTGGAGCAATATTAGAAGATGTTTAGGAAATCTAAGCCAAGTGGCGTAAAATCAGATCTAATCTGAGATCTTGGCAACAGCCTTGTGAAAGAGTCAAATCTTGTAGTTACCGAGTCCTTAAACAAAAACATTAGTTTTAAAGCTTTCTGTTGATGTACCTGATCTTGGTTGTCTTGTTTCTATGTTTCTGCACTGATCTGTCACCATAAATCATCACTCTATCTGTTGAAGCTCTATTCTATGTCTTCTGACCCTTTTTCAGTTCTAAGGAGTTAGTATCATTTGAAGCACATATTCCATGGGTGGCCATCTTTTCCTCAGTGAGAACACAGTTGAATCAGCTTCCTTCTGTTTGTCCTGGATAACCTCGTTTTGTTTTTCATAATGTTTTTAGTACAACTCTAGACTCAACAATTTGGACTTGAAGGAAGTAGACCAGATAAAATTGTTTGGGCTCTTATAAGAGGAGGAGAAATTCTCTGCTGAATACTGACATCCAACCTAAACACCAGGTTATTCTGATCACTTTGCACAGAAAGGAAGAGGGAAGTGGTGTAAAACCTTTTTTAAAAAATTGAATATTTTGGTTCTCCCACGTGACTTGATGTATGGCATGCACATTTTAAGAGTCCTGTATTAGTCCCAGTTACCTAGACTGGAAAACAGAACATGGAGTTAGGATTTATGCTGCTAAAAGTTGTGTGTGAGGTTCAATTGCCAAGCAGAGGGCTGGAAGAAGTTATAAGGCAGAGAAAGCAGAAAGTCTACAAACTGGTGAGAAATATCTTGCTGCAGTTGAGGGATGTGGATGTGAAAGTGGCTGGATGCCTGTGGGTTCTTTGGGAGAAAATGATTCCCAGCTGGATGGCTAGGTTTTGGTAGATTTGAAGATGCCCAAATTCCTAATGACTATGAGCAGAAGCTTCCTGTATGCGTAGGGAGGATGGTAACCTCTTCAATCCATTTTCAGATGTGTCAAGTTTTGGCCCTGTCTCTGAGCAGTTGTTTGTCTGTGCTTTAGGGCTATTAGTGTAAGTAGCTTTACTCATTTGTGAAACATCTTGCAGAATCTGTCCCTATGGAAACACTAAAGATTTAAGCCACTTTTCAAGGTGTCATTGATTAATTCTGAGCGTGGCTTGTCCTTTTCTTGCTGGGGACTAATGATACAGAAGAATACTTATATGGTGAGCTGTGGTTGGGGTTTTCTACCTTCTGGCTTAAATTTTGCTGAAACCTGCTATATTAAATTCCAGTTCTTTCCTTACAGCTGTAATAGTGGATGAATGAGGGAAATAGTGGTAAGCCAGTTCTCAAAAATCTCCAACAAAAGTTAAAACACTAGTGGTTAAAAATCCTACATCTTCCAGAATGTTCCAGGCAAGGTTAAGACAGGTTTCATCTGTGAGTGAGTAAAGGATAAGGTGAACTGATTTCCATGAAACTGAAAATGGGAAGTGGCTGTGCAGCCTGTGCTATTGCACAACATAACCAGTGAGAATAGGGTGAGAAGATATTTCCTGAAATGTGTAGTTAATTCAGTAACGGCTCCTCCATCGGTGTCACCCACCAGAAACTAAGGGGGCAGCAAATGCCCTCTGGGATTAGTTACACTGAAAAAAAGTGGTGCTTTTTCCTGCTTGCTTATACATTTGCCCACTTTGCTCACCAGACTGCAGGGATGCCTGCAGAGAAGCCCCGTTCCAAAGACTGTGTGTGCATACATGTATACAAACACATAGAGGAAGAGTGAGTCTCCTATATATACCCTATGGAAGTCCACAAGCTGTGCAAACCCACTCTTGCTAGATTAGAAAATCTCTGCAAAATAAATCTGACTTACTGAATGACATTCTTTTATTTGCTGGTTGGGTCAGAACTCTTCAGCAGGTATCTTGAGCTGTTAACAGCCACACAGTTAGCTTTAGCTAAAACAAATAACCTGTTACACCTTCTGCAGTGACCAAGTGAGAAGGTGAGGCTCTGCACAGAGCAACAAAGTCCATTTGCCACTTCCACTGGTATAACAGGCTTTAAGGGAAAGAGGCTTACTAGTGGACTGTAAGTAGTTCAGTGGTGGTAGTAATTACAGATCAATTTCTACATAAGATGGGCAAGGAAGGATCTTGACTGAGATTCTCTGTGGCCCCCAACAAAGTGACCTCACTTGCCAAAAGGGTACGTTTGCCCAGAGGGTCAGAAGTACCTTTGGAACAACCTGCACTTGGCCATGGACGTTCCACGCCTGAGCAGGCCAAAAACTGTCCTGTGCAAATGCAGATTTCATCCTTTCAGTTCTTGGTAATGTGTTTCTGGTCTGTCCCATTAAATGTTTTGGAAAAAACCCAATGTGTTTTAGTTCCAGAGGGAAAGATTCAAAATCTTAGTTCCCTGCCATGCAAAGGTCAAGTCATTGAAGTGGCTCAGTCTGCTCAGGTTTGATATCCAAGGAGTTGGATAGGAGAAGTCTTGGCATGGAAAACTAGCTGGATACCTACCAGCACCAAACCAGGCTTTTCTTAGCTTTAATTGTGTATTGCATGGAGCTGGATAAACTGTTTCCAGTTACAGACTGGTTCCTAGTGTCCTTTCCTTACTGTAGCTAAAGAATGACTGGATATTGATGATGACAACTCAGGTTGAAGGATTTCAGTGCATTTTACTAATGAGCCCATAAAGCTGCAAATATGAATTGTCTTACAGTTTCTACAGCTGTAGAAGGGTATTGGCTAGCAAACCATAACCACTGGAAAGAGAAAGAACAGTAGCAAAGGGCCACCATTAAGCGAAGTAAGGAAGAAAATCTGACTGCAGAAAGGGTCTCCTCCTTGTTATTGCTGTAATTACCTGTTAATGGCCAGACTTCAAACGCCCAGCTCAGTTTTTTGAAAGCAGCTGCGTTGCGGGCACAAGGCTGTGAGCTTTCTGCCGTGCTGGACCAGGTCTGGCACAGGACCTGGGGGGGGTGTCTGTGTGTCCCCCCCTGCTGCTGCAGCCAGCAGCTCCAGGCTGTCCCGCAGCTCCCCTTCCTGGGAGTCTCCCTGCCTAGGAAGTCCTTTGTGCCGCTCTCCTTTCTCTCTGGAAGCTGGAAATTTCCCTGGGGTTACTTCTCTCCGAAGAGAACAGTACAGTGACAGAACAGTAATTTCCTATCATTTAAAACAAGAGGTCCTGTGTGTTAACATGGCCGTTGTTCAAGCGAAGGCAGAGAGCTGTGGAGACAAAAGTTACAGGAGTGCCCGAGTTAGGTGTTTATATAATGTCGCTTACCGTGATGCATAAAGTAAGGCTCCCCTATGTACGAGCGCCTCATCAGAGCACGCACGGTCCTTGATGGTGGGAGGTTTTTCAGCCCATTAAGAAATTGGTTTTTCCAGTATGTCATTCTGGCTGTTCTCCCCGTGAAGCCTGCATTTGGCAGCTACCCAGAGCGAAGGCCAGCACAGGTATCCTGCTGCGCCTCTGTTTAACGCCCGTCCCCCCCCCGCCATCGGAAGTTTGTGCGTGTGTACTTTCTCTTCCTGCGCAGCCCCTCCGTCTGTCTGCTGCTGGCACCCACCTTTGCGCAAGCCTGAAATGAACAAAGAGCTCAGTTCTGTGTGGGAAATCTATTGGACTCCGCTTGAGGGACGACGGTTGAGACAAGCTGCGTGTCGGCGGGGTGCTGTGTGCTGTCCCTGATGGACCTCTGTTAGCCCCATCTCTGAATTTGGCAGAGAGATGATAGGAACGGCTTTGGCTTTGGTCTGCTCCCCTCCCGGCCCCTTGTTTTATCTCATGGAATTGTTGGAGTTGGAAGGGACCTCTCAAGACCATCCAGTCCAACTCCCCTGCCAAAGCAGGGCTGCCCAGAGCACATCACTCAGGAGCATCCAGGGGGGGATTGAAGATCTCCAGAGAA